>OY728153.1:394470214-395033106 GCA_963277665.1 Viscum album | reverse complement strand
ATATTCCTCGATCTTGACATATTTTTGGAAGAAGATCGCGAGTGAATCCAAAATTTCCATATTTACTCTATATGAAATTCATCATCATTTGGATCTAGGTTCAAAACATGTGGATTCAAATAAATTGATATGGGTTTTAGAACCATCACTAATCGGGATGAACTATTTTAATGTAATGTTAATATATTCTAAAATTTAACACCCCAATTATTTAAAAATTAATTTAACATATATTCTGATTAACACAACAATGATTCACTACAGAAAAAACATTATACAACATGATAGTTATAACCTATCCATTAAATAATATTTTCTTAGCTCTATGAATTGGATTTTAAAAAATAGACATACACGGTTGTGATCAACATAATATTTATAGTCTGATAGGATTCATTTTTTTCAATAGTTACATGCCCCTTTTGAATAGTAATGTCACCCTTATGAGTACTAATATGAACCTTCAAAATAGTAAACTAGCCAAACAAATAGTAACGAAATACATGAAATTATAAATAAATTTTTTCAATCTTATAATGGAATTTATGATATAATTATATCATATTATAGGTAAATGGATATTTTAAAAAATAATTAATTATGTGTTTTTTGAGTCATAAATAATTAATTAATATTTCATAACTAAAAAAATGATTTAAAATAAAATTAATTTATAATAATTTTATTAATAAATAAATATTACGTTGTCTAATGATTATTTTATGAGACCTTAGTTAATTTTTGAATGAGTTATAAAATCAGTTATAGATTTGAAATAAGTATTTTTAGTGTGAAGGATGGTTTTAATTAGAAATTTAATTTATAATACACTGGAAATTAATTTCATGAAATTAAGTTCATTTTTTTAATCTACACATTGAAAATGGTTATGCTAAATTTTTTGGGTTTTTTCTAAAACAGTTGAATTTTTGGTAAATAGTAAAATACAACAATTTATGGTATTTATAAATTATATGTTCAATACAATATTTCCAACATCAAGAATGATGTAAAAAACCTTGGATCAAACTCAAATGAACATATTTATGTACATGGTCAGAAGAATAAATACTATTTCTTATCTTCAGAAAAATAATTAAATGGTCAATAAATTAATGAGAAAGAACCCATATCATCCACTATAAATACCACCCCTCACAACCATTTCCCATACCACCACTATGCCTTGAATATTGTAACATTTTTACATAATACTCTCCCCCACCCACCCCCCCTATGTCCAAGAGCTCTTGGTCTTAATAAAATAAAAATCTCATTCCTCTTAAAGAGGTTCTCAATGATGAGTATTCCAGAGGTAAAATCCTCTTCCTTTTCCTTTTTTTAATTCTCTTCATTTATTATTCTATCCTCATCTCCTATTTAAAAATGATCAAGATTACTCCAATATCATCTATAAACTGAAATGACATCATTTTTATGTAATATACTTCTTCAAACTCATTTCCCTCTCCCCCTCTCTCCTCTCTCTTAAAATTGAAAACATTGTCAGTGAGGTGCCAATTTACAACATTCATGACTGACAGATTTTTTATGGAATTTCTCCTCAAAAGATTTTAATGAAAGAATTTTTATAGTTAAAAAAGTCTATATTATATTTCTTACAACATTTCTAATGTTATGGATAAAATATATATTCATTATACTAAATGATAAATCAAATTGAGTTCGTTATGATCAATAAAAACTTTAATAATGCCAACGATTACCACATTATGTATTATCTAATAATTCATCCTCATACCATATAAAAATGTTATATATAACCATTTAAACATGTGGATTTTCATAAATATCATATAAATTCAATTCTTGAGTATTATATTGATTCCAAAAGAACTTCCATACTCATATTCAAGTATACTGATCAAGAAAACAATGGAAACGAACGCTACCGAGAAATAAAATTGTATATTATAACTAAAAAAAAGTCTATAAATGAAATTAAAAAAATTATAAAAAAGAAAAGAAATGTATATAAGGATAATAATTAGTTATTTAATGGATATAATTTGAAAATCTAGGTCGTTAAGGTCTTGTGTAGAACACACTCGGAAATAAGGTAAGGGTTTTTTCAACCCACAATCTTTTCTAAGAGATATACCTTAGTCAACACTATTCATTATGTGTGGTGTATGTATAGTGAACATCGATGTTCCATATAATTACCCAATTTTTTTTCATGGTATTGAATTTCCTTTTTCATGGTCATTAAATTTATGGTACATAAGGTTTGACCGTTTTCAAAGTGTTAAAGGATTTCTACACGATCCTCCAATTTCTTTCGTGTTACTATCTTTCTCTATTTACCATATGGAAATTATTAATTATTCTTATTTATTCTTAATAAATTATGTGTTAATGATATATATATATATATGTACCAATCCTAATCTATCTTTATTTTATGTGAAGTTATATGTTTTAAAATTACATTTCTCAAATTCTTCTGAATAAACAAGAATTATTCAAGGGAACTTTTCAAAATAATAGTTGTTTTCAAGTTCTCCTATAATATGTTCTATGAGACAATTATTTTTATAAATAATTCATAATTATTAAGAGAAAAATATCTTAGTTCACTTTTGGTTATATTAAAATACTTTTCTAAAAGAAAGTTTCATTCCAATGTAAAAGAATATTTATCAAAATTATTTATCAATGATTTAATAAGAGTATTTTCATCTATTTCAATACTCTTGTTGATTCTTATATGTAATTGGGATTATTATTTTATGATATAATCTAACATATTTTATTGAATGGTTTTTTATTAGTTGACTAGTTATGTTCTATATTTATATCATTAATGGTTTATTGTTAAAGTATTTATATTTTTTATGCTTTTTTTCTATAAAAATATTTATGTTGTTTATATTTCCCCAATTTCATATGTGGAATTTATTGTACTTAGTAAGTGATAGGTGGATCCTACTATATCCCTGTGATGTAGTGGTAGGTATCATGAGAGAAACTAGATATGGTTTTGGCTAAGGTTTTACCCACTAAATAGATTCATGGAATGAAGCCTTGAAAATAGTTTATTATTAGCATTAATCCCTCGTAATAGTAGATTATTGGTATGAAGCATTGATGGTATGTTTTAGATATCAATTGTAATTTATTTACCTCATTCTACAACAATTAATTTATATTCCATGTGGTTATTCGAGTAGTAGAATATCCAAGGTTATGTGTTATTATGAAATTATTTATTCATTTTTTATTCCTACCATATTATGCTTTAAATTTTTTTATTATAATGTTTTATATAGTTATTCCCCTTTCCTTATTATTAATGACTCCCCTATATTAATTACCCTTATTGAGAATATGATCACTCCCATTTCTTATGTTTTATTTTCCCCTAGGATGTGATGATTATTTTTATAAATTATATGCAAGGATAATCTTTGAGTTTATGTGTAATTAAAAATAAGTATATATACTTTATTTAATTCCATGTTGTAATTTAATGTTCATTTATGTAATCAGGTTTTCTAAAACTACTAAACTATTCATCCCTCAGGCTTATGACATTCATATATTTATACTAATGTAATAATGTAAGGAACCAACTCTGATCTACAAGGGTTGGGGTCTTTATAGTTTGTATCGAATGAAGTTTAACAGAAAACATGGAAACTATATTTATAAAACATAGATTAGGGAATATAACCCTAACATATACTTTGAGGATAATAATTGAAGATCATCCAATTTTTTTGGGAAAGGTATATATTATTCGGAGCTTCATTGCAATACTACCCCGTCTGGATACTACAAGTGGTTTTGGTTCTGAAACTAATGTACTTAAGGGTACCAACTCTAAAGGGTATCATATGCCAGAATTGGGGTAATCCGGTACAAAAAACAGGACTTACTTGAAACCTGGTTTGACACTCCTGGAGGTATATGTTAAGGATAAGTCATATTTTCGTTACATTCCAACATGATGCATTTTAATGTAAATATGTCCCCAATGAAACCATGTTTATGATTTTGTGATTAGAAATGCCTAAATCATAAAACAATGTTAGGTGTTTATCTATTTTGTGATTATACATTGTAATTCATAACCTCATCTACTGCATGACATTATTTAGAAATGGATCCTAGTGGAATAAATGGAAAATGTATCGACGTATGTATCCCATGCATGAATTTCCCACTATTGAATGATAATGGTTTCGGTAGTGGAGATACGACTAGTACATAGAAACTTATAACTATACCAAGATAGACAACTCTTGTTATAAATAATAACCTTACACATATGGAGCATCTTGATCCCCTGTAATAAGGAGAAATGTTGAACCACTTTTTTCAACAATAACCTATATCCTAGAATGGGACTACAAACCCATTTGTAGCTGACCAGTGGATAATTTCTATTAAGAGTATGTTTCTCGCTTGAGGAAATAATTAAAGGGAGAATATTTTTAGGGAAATTTATCATCTATATGGAGATTCGGGTCAATGGTGGTTACTAATCTAAAACCGAAAAGTTGATAAATAAATTTTAATCGTGGAATGGATGAATATCATGGAAATTGACGTGGATAAATATTCCCCTCATGATTAGTAAGTGGATATAGAGATATAATTCTATAGCCTGAGACATAAAGATAATGAAAATAATTCAACGTATGAATCTAGCATTATAATGCTAGAAAGGCTTATTTTGGACTACATACATAATCCAAAGTTCATGGTTGACTATTTATTTTATTGTCTCAAGAAAATTATGTGATGTGAATTAGTCTCCCAAACGTTCTCATCATATGAGGATATAGTGTCTTGTGCTATGAAGGAAGATAAGTAATTCTCCATGTATTATAATTGAGCAGGTGAATAATATAAAAATTAGATGGTGGTGAAAAATGAAGATAAAGGGAATAAGGGAAAAATAGATTTTCCAACATGTGACACTTTTTTAAGGAATCACCTTGGTAAATGATTAATAGGAAAAGAATTTTGCTTCATGTATAGAGAAAAAATACACCATGCTTAGGATTCGAAGGGAAAGAAATAATTTTCTAATTTCCAATGCTTCAACTGTAATGATATGAGGCACTATTAAAATAAATTCCCTTAATTCCACAAGAATATACCCGAAAAGAAGAAAACTGATCAATTCCATTCTTATGTTGTAACTATAGTCGTAGTGAAATAATTAAACTATTTTTTAGATTCATAAATTATTTTTTACTATTGTACTTATATTAGGAATTTAAAACACTCATATTTTATAAAGGTTTAATGTTAATCAATGTATTCATTTTTTGAATGTGAAACGATGAAATACATTATGTTTTTTGAGGAAAATATGTTGTTATGTGACCATTTTGCTAAATATTTGGACATTACATTATTGATAGACATAATTTCGATGAGTATTAATATTAACTACTTATGTAATGAATTAATATTAATGATTGATTTTGGATAACATATTCAAACATTTAATGTTTTATTAAAAATTTAAGGTTGAAGGAATTACTTATAGATTGATTGATAAAAGTGTTTCAGGTATAAAAAAATATCTTGAATATCCATATTTTGTTTTATGAAATGATGTGGAGATAGATCTAAGTTAAAAAAAGTATGAGATTATAACATCTAGTATAATTATTTTGTAAAGTGAATCTCTTGGTAGTAATTCAAAACAATATCTCTATAAAAAGGATTTTTGAAAAAAAAACATCATTAAATTAATTTTCCTTCTATGAAAACAATTTTCTTTTACCAGATCATAAATTTATTATTTTATGATTTTTAACATTCTCATGAATATGTTATCTAACACTCTATAACATACCCTAATGGTTAAATTTATATTCCATTGATATGTTTTCATATTAACTAATGTTATCATATTCAAAATCTAAATATATTGGTGAACATTGCATGTCTGGTTTTCCTCTTATGAGGTGAATGATATATAATATTATTTCGGTTATAGGTTTCCTACAAAGGAATTTTCATAAATCAACCTCTGTTTTTGAAATTGAAATATCAAATTATGAGAATTCAATTCATTAAAGGAGGGGACAGGGTAACAACCCAAGTATTTACACATAAATATAATATATAATGTAATGAACACAACAATAGTTCTATATGAAACAACCCTTTTTCAAAAGAAGATATGTATAACAAAGCAATTAACCATAATTGTTCTGGTTTTGAAAATTAATCATCAAAATTAGACACTCACAGTTGTAACCATTATAATATTTTGTGTCTAATAGGATCAACATAATGATATGGTGAATAGTAACATGAACAATATAAATTGCAATGTTAACTATATGAATAGTAATATTACCCTACTGAATAGTAAATTGGCCAAATGATTAGTAAACACACACAGGAATTTATAAATAAAATTTATTCATCTTATAATTGAAAGAATGGTAAAATTATGTCCTAGTATACGTAAATTAATATTTTAATAAATATTTACTAATTATTTTAATGAGTCATAAATATTAAAATACAATTTTATTATAAATAAATTGATTTAAAAAAAAATCAGTTTCATAATATTTATTTATTAATCACTATTTTTTTGCCTTATGAAAATTTTACGAGTCCTTAGTTAATTTTTGATAGTTTTTAAAAATTAGTTATAGATTAAAAATATATAATTTTCATGAAAATGAATATTTTAATTAAAAGTTATGTTTCTCATATTTGGACGATTATTTTCATGACATGGTTTTCATTTTTGGATTCAATACTTTGATAATTGGTTGGGGTGTATTTTTGGGACATCCCTAAAATTGTTTAATTTTTAGGGAATAGTAAAATACCATAATTTGTTGTATTTATACATTATAAGATAAATACATTATTCCTAACATCATGAATGATGTAAGAACCATTTTTTCAAATAGACATACACATATTACTATAATTAGTTAAAATAACCAACACCATTCCTTTTCTCAGGAAAAATATTAAAACAATAAACAAAACAACGAGAAATCACTCTTCCTCAACTATAAATCCCACCCCTAACCACCACTTCTACTCAAACCAATAATCCTTGATGTTTTTTAATTTTCTTCTCATTCCTCTCCCAAAGCCTCTCCCTTATTTCTAGAAGATCATGGTCAAGACAAAATAAGAAAAAATGATCTCTTTTAGGAGGTTCTCACAATGGAGTATTCTAGAGGTACAATCCTCTTCCTTTTCCTTTTAATTTCTTTTCATGTTCACTTATTTTATTGTTTTTTCTTCATATCCTCTATCCCAATGATCATTATAAGTCTAGTATCATTTATATACTACAATGAAATCGTGTTAATGGAATTTACATTATCATAATCCTTTGTCTCTATCTTTTTTTAAATGAAATCATCGTCTGTGAGGTGCCAATTTACAACCGTAATGAATGATAGTTTTTTGTTCTTCAATTTCTCCATGAATAAATGTAATGAAATAATTTCTATTGTTAAAAAAGAATACAATAAATTTAGTGCAATATTTCATATGTTTTATAAGTAACATATCTACATAATTCTAAATGATAAAACAAAATGGGTTTGTTATGATCAATAACTGTAGTAATAATGAAAAAGATTATCACAAAATGTATTATCTAATGATTCATCTTGATAACATATTAAAAATGATATATATAACCATTTATTCTTATTAATTTTCATTAATATCATATAAATTCAATTTGGTAAAATTATAACCATTCCACATTAACTACTATACTCATATACAATTATGTCGATTATGAAAACCAAGGAAATGAATGACCATGTGTAATAAAATTATATATTATAACTCATCAAAAAGGTAACTAATGAAATAAATAAATTAATAGAAAATGTTGTACATAAAGATATGGTTATTAATTAATTAATTAATATTTATCTATTTTGATTTTATAGGATTTTATGTTCTTTTTCAGAACATATTCAGACAATGGGTAATGGTTTTCAAAACTCAAATTCATTTATGTGAGATATGCCTTACTCACCACTATTTCATACGTGTGTTGTATTTATACATCGAATTTATTTTACATATCATAAGTCTCTTTATTTTCATAGTATTAAATGTCTTGTCTAATGATCATTAATTAATGGGACAAAAGGTTCGACTGTTATCCAAGTAGAAAGGGTTTTCTACCTAATCCTCTAATTTCTTTCGAGTTAATATTTTTCTCTGTTTACCGAAATTAAATCTGTATTCCTTAATATTTACACATAATATATTATTTATTAATGTTATATATATATTTAACAATTATAGTCCTTTATTTTATGATGACTTATATGTTTTAAAATGTTCATTATAAAACTCTTCTCGATAAACAAGCCAGATTCCAGGTAACTCCTCGAATTCTTCATTATTTTCATGTGCACTCTATAATATATTTTAAGAAAACCTTAATTTTCTAAAATAAATAATTTAATTAAGAATAAAATATATTATTTCACTTCTGGTTTTACACAATCATTATTCCAATAAAGATTTTTATTGTAATGTAAAAGAGTATTTCTCTCGTGAATTTCATGATGATTTTATAAGTGCATTTTCACCTATTTCAACTCTCTTGTGAGTTAATTTTCATAATTTGGATTATTCTTATATTATATTATCTAAAATCTTTTATGAAATTTTTTATTAATATAAATGAGTGAGATCAAATGCTTAGTAATAGAATGCAACACATAGTAATATAACATAATCATTAGACATTGTGAATAATCAAAAATAGATTCCTTTAAAAAAATAAACATGAACATAATATGGAAGGAATATAAACTGAGTAAATATTTCCATAATATAACATAATACTGGGTATTCTAATAGTCTCATAACCATATGATCTTAATATTATTAGCATCATAATGATGGAATTACTATTATAGGACATCATCACCATAATATCAAGGCCTCCTGCCAAGACCATAAATAATCATTTTGTCATGTCCTTGTGCCATGATCGTAATTTTTCTCATAAGACCTACCGATGCACCGAGGGGATATAGAAGGCCCCACCCAAAAGTTACTATGTACAATTAATTCCTCATATGAATGGGGATCAACATAAACAACATACACAATCATGTTGAAAATAACATGTGAAATATAATAACAGTCCCTGAACATTAAGCACAAACACTAACCATATGGTGTAAATTCTAGAATGGTTTTAAGATAGAACATAAATATTCAATGTAATCATAACAAATTAAAAAAATGTTTTAGATGATATCACAAGAGATAAACCTTAATGAATAAAAAAATTCAACAATGGACGTTGATATCGGTGAAGATACATTTAAATGAGACCAGTGAAAAATACTTGGGGAAATAATCCTTAAACATTCCATAGTGTCCCATGCCACCAGTAAACACTCATACAAAAGTCCGTTATAATATCCAGAGAATAATAGAACTCTTGATATGATATAATAAAGGGATTTTCATACCCCACAAGAATGAAATATCTGGTGAACAAGTCATATATATAATAAAAGTTAATGTGAGATGAGAATAATACATTTTACATTTGAAATAAGATTTGTTTTGGAACATCATTTATATTTTACACGAAATAATATTTTAAAAATTAATATCACAGAATATAAAAGGATAGGACCTTGAAATTATGTTTTAGGCATAAATGATGTCCCACTAAAGTGTAATCATGTAAAACTAATTCTTAATATTCATTAGAAATAAATCATTTTATAGCATTTTAAGGAAAGTATTAAAGAGAATTTAAAGTGGAAAGCAACATATATTATCATAAATAAAAAAATGATCAAAGATCATTTTTCATTATAAAATTATTGTTTTTATAAATATAATGGTGGCTTAAAAAATATTTTTTCGTACACTTGAAGACAGGTAAGAATTCGGAATGATCCCTTGAATCAGGTTTGTATTTGAGAAATAATTTTGAATGTTCCTTTTAAAATCTGAAAATACCAATAAAACAAGTAATTATTCTGGTTGTTAAACATATATAGAACATTATAAAATAATTTATGAGTATTATATATAAATAAACATTAATTTCATTAAGGTAATTACAATATAAAAAGTAACGCGAATGAAAATGGAGGCTCGGGGAGAAGAGACCTTACAACTTTGTAATCAATTAATTCATATGACCCAAATTTAAAAATATTAAATTGATACATATAATTACATAAAAATAAATATATTAATTATATTTTACATCAATTTAATGTATTCATACACCATTTACATGTATTAGTAGTGTATATGGAAATTCTCACAAAAATAGAAGTGAGATAAATAAACCCCTTACCTAAAGTCCGAATGTGTTCCGCTATTAAACATAATGACCTGGAATATGAATTTAGACTTATTAATAAATAATTAAATATAATATTATATGTTTATTTAGTTTATCAAAATTTTGTTTAGTTCATTTATTCTTTTATCGAGAAGTTATTTTATTGAATTTTGTAATTATGTACTGATTGTTTTCACTATTTTCATAATCGATTCACTTGTTATTATGTAATGGATTTCAAGTGAAATAGATGTAAATATAAATAAATTAAATTAAATTTCTTTATCAACTTACATAAGTGTTAGTGGTCATTTATATCATTTGGTTACATGGAATGAGGATTCATTATTAGATTAAATATTTATGACATTCAAAAATATTATTTTATTAGTTTTTTGATTATTAGGAACTAGTTTGTTCATAAGACTTAATAATATGTACATATACTGGTTCCAAAATGTTAAATAAGTTATAATAAATATATTATATTATGTTTAAACCTTAAATATTGTATCATGACCCGTAATGAAAAAGAAATTGAAGAAAAAATCTTCATTTTCCACATTATTTATAAATTGGATCCTCATGGTCATTGATTTCGTTTATAAAATAAAAAGGGAGAGAGTAAGAATATTGATGAAGGTTAATACATTAATATGATATAATTATAGTATATATATATATGAAACTATATTTACCAAGGTCATTTGGATATAGGAGGTGGGGAATGGTTAACAGAAGAAGATATATTGAAATGAAACGAAATGAAAAAGAAGGGTTCTTCACCTCTTGAAATAACATCCTTGAGAATCACATTAAGGAAAAGGGATTTGGTCATTTGGAAAGGCCAAGAACTTAATGGATATGGGGAGTGACTAGGAAAAGGTAATTGGGTAGAACATTGAGGATCTTCGCGGCATAGAGGAGTGAAGAGATGAGGGAGTGAGGGGGAGGGGGGTTTATAGTGGAGGAGAGAAGGGTTTTCATAATTTTTAAATCATTGGTTTATTTATTTCCCACAAGAATAGAAATAGTGATGATTACATGACCAGTAATAGTGAAAATTTCATGTGAGTTCAATGTATTATATCACTAATTAAGTCATAAATTTTGAATTTAACTGATAATTTGTGTATATGTTATTTTACCGTATTTCACTATTCTTAAAAAATTCATGTATTTTCCTTAAATACATAAAATTCACCGTAACCATTTTTATATGTGTAGAATTAAAAAATAAACACTAATTTCTGAAAAAAATCAAAATTATTTAGTTTTTTTATATAAATTCAGAATTTATTCAAAAAAATAACATTAAAATTATTACTCATTTTATTAGTCCTTGAGAAATTAATCAAGGTCCTATAAAATTATATTCTAATCATAAGAAAATAATGTAAATGGTTGTGATTATATTTTATGAAAATAAATATTCAATTTATATTATTCAATTAATCATAAAATTGTAATTTGAATATCTATTTCATTCAAAAATACAGATACTTAAACTATGACCATTTTTTCACATTTATGATCTCTAAATTGTATTTATAAATTAATGGGTGAAGATTTTATTTTTTATATGATTTACTATTCTTTAATATTCATTACTATTCAAAAGAGAATGTAACTATTCATAATGGTGTGTTATTATTCACCAATAAATATGTTTGTCTTACCATACACTAAATATCATACTGAATGCAATCGTGTATGTATGTTTTTCTAAATTCAAATCCTAGAAGTTGAAAAATCATTTTTACATGACAAGGTTATAACAAAGTGGTATTTTGTAGCAACTCAATGTTTCATGAATTCTATAATAAATCTATTTGTAAATTCTTAGGGTGATACATTATCCTCTCACGAAAATTTTGTCTTCAAAATTTGAAATTGAACTTCATAAGTTAAAGGTTGATACTTTAAAATTCCCTTGTGGGAAAACCACATAAAAAATTTATTTAACATATTATATTAATAATTGGAAAGGGTAAGGCATAGGTTAATAAAAAACAACACATTCTAATAGGAAAACATGGTCAGGGAATAATAACCAAACCATTATGTAGCTATATTAATCTCTAAAACCTATACTATGATCAATATAAACCATTTCTTAAATTGTTAAAATTTTAAAATATAATGATTTGACACATTATAATGAAGGACATTAAATTTATAATATGAACTTATCATTAACCCTTAATCAACATGAAATAGATATAAAATTCACATTCCAAACATGGGAATAACTACATCATATCCTCTTAAAATATAGTAATAACATGAAGTACTATAAAAAAATATATTGGAAATATGCATTCCTATGTGTTCCTTAAGTTAGATTCAAGTTGTTGGATATATTATTTATATATAAAAGTGTTATAAACATCATAGATGATAGCATAGACCACCTCTCGACATGTCAATAATCAGTTCCAAGGTAGTTAGTACTTATCTAAATCAGTCAATACTTAATCATTATCTCAAAATGAGATATATATTAAGTGTTGTCTTTCCCTCAATCATGTGTCATCTAAAATGTTTAATTTTCTACTAAATCAATTTTACATTGTACTATTAACCATATGTCCTCAAATCGTTATGTAAATAGTACTTCAATACAATACTTATATATCTCTCCATTTTTACAACCAATACATTACAAAAAATATTCAAATGACATGATTCTTGACTATGAATGTAAATCATTATAAATCATTTGTGGCAGCATCAAAACATGATAATTATCCAATATAATCATATGGGGTATATTAATATTACAATTGGGACATTTATATTCATAGTTTCCTATCTCTTTGAAGTGAAAACATTGAATATAGGGAAATTTTTTCCTTGTCTTGAAATTATGAGCATAGTTTCTTTTTTCACCACACTTGAATCTAACTCCTTTTCCTCACAAGCATATGAAAATGTGTTTCTTCCATAATTATCACATGTGGGAAAATACATATTTATATTCTTTCCTTTATCCATGTTATTCCTAGCCATCCTCTTCTTCTTTTTCTTCCTAAAAATCCATAGCACTCAGAGAAGTTTTTACATAACTTTTCAACATGTGATAATTTTTCCTCAAATGATGAGGATTAAAGGGAGATAATCTTCCTTTGAAATGATGGATTAAGACTATTAGAGATATGATCCTTCTTATTCATTCCATCTTATTTCTTGGTGACATTATAATTTATTTTTCAAGGAACCATTTTTAATCAATTTTAAATGATATATTAGCTGGTAACATTATTAACTCTCTATGACTCTAAAAATGGTATTACACATAACATAAATTTATGCATTGTAAATACTAAAACTATATACAATGGATAATTTTTGGGGAAAATCCATCAAAATGTTGGGTAAATAAAATGTGAAATATCCTATGCATATCCCTCGAGAGGGTCAATATCAAGAGTGAATCAAGTCCCGTTGTTGTGTACTAGGATATCCCGGGTCATGCCCGAAACTCCACGTCAGAGTTTTCACTCCTAGGTACATTTGGGCTAGATCCATCTCTAGTTTTTTATCTAAAAAGGGATGTGTTTTCCAGAAATATAAACATAATATATTTCTTACCATGGTTCAAAGACGTTATTGTATGATTTTCCTCAAACACTACATTAGGTCGTTGTTCCCTAATCTACATTTTCTAATCTAGTTTCTACATTTTCTACTAAACTTCCTTTGATACCAAGTGTAGGGACCCGACCTAATTTCCGAGTGTCAGTGCCTTATTTTAATACATTAGCATATAAAAATGGAATATGAATCCTGAAGGACCATGTACTTTGGCAGCTTTTGGAAACAAGATATATTTATAAGTTCAACATTAAATCTTGAAAGTAAAACAACACTAATTTATTCTATTAGAAACATCCATTCCTCCTAGATTATGAATGCATGTCATTCATAAATATCTTCTTCATATCCTAGGAAAATGAAACATATTAAATGGGTGGGCTCAAATGTTCAGTAGGAGTAATAAATATAGTCAAATATAACATAAACATTAGACATGGTGAATAATCGAAAACACATGCCTTTAAAAAATAAACATGAACGTAATATGGAAGGAATATGAACTGAATAAATACATCCACAATATAACATAATCATGGATATTATAATTATAAAATAACCACATAAAAAATAAATTAATAGATTCTTATTGTGGTAATTCATAATGCGGGACATCATCACCATACCATCAAGGCCTCATGCCAAGACTATAAATAATCCTTTTGTCAAGGCCATATGCCAAGACCATAGTTTATCTCATGAGACCTAATGATGAACTAATGGTATATAGTGGAACCCAACAAGAAATTACTATGTACAATTAATTTATCATATGAATTAGTATTAACATAAACAATATACATAATCATATTGAGGCAAACCTCTGAAATGCGAATATCTATCACTAAACATTAGGTATAAACACTAACCATTTGGAGTAAACTGATGAATTGTTTTAAGATAAAACATCCCCAGTCAATCTAATCATAATACATTATAATAAATATGGTAGATGATATCATAAGAGATAAACCTGAACTAAGTATAATATTCAATAGAGGATGTTGGCATAGATGGAGATACTTTTAAATTAGGCCATCGAAAAATCCTTGAGTAAATAATTCTTAAACATTCCAATGTGTCTCATAACACCATGAAACAATCAAATAATAATCCCTTATAATATCATGAGAATATGGATACTATTGTTATGATATACCAAATGGACATACATACACCACAAGAAAGAAATAAGTGGAGAAAAAGGCATATATCTCATAATAGTTTATATAAGATGAGAAAAATCCTTTTTAAATTTTGAAACGAATAATTCATTTTGAAAATCATTTATTTTTCCATGAAATAAGAAATTAAACATGAATATCCCAAAAAATAAAAGGCTAGTAAATTGAAATTATATTTTTGGCATAAATGTTGTCCCACATAAGTGAAGTCATCTAAAAATAGTTCTTAATATTATTTAGAAATAAATCATTTTTTATCATTTTATGGAATGCATTAAAGAGAATTTTAATGGGGAAAGGATGGTATGTTCCTGTAAATCCAGAAATTATATAAGATAAATTTTCATTATAAAATTAGTGTTTTTATAAAACTAATTTTTTCTTCGAATTGATTTTGGTGTACACTTGGAAATAGGAAAGAATTCCATAAGATCCCTTGAATCGAATTTGTATTTCATAAATAATTTGGAAAATTCTTTTTTAAATGTGTAACTCCCCATAAAATAAGGAATGATTCTTGTTGATAAACATATATATAACACTCTAAGAGAATTTATGAGCAGTAAATAATAGTATAAAATTATTTCACTAAGGTAATTAGACAATAAATGTAACCCGAATGAAAATATAGGTTTTTTTAGGAAAGCCCTTACAAATTTGTAATCAATCGATTCGTATGACCCAAAATTAATATTATTAAAATGATAACATAAATAACATGAAAATAAATATATTCGTGATATGTTACTTCAATGGACATTATACATACACCATATAGAGTTATTAGTCGTTATTACAGAAAATCTCACATAAATGGATTTGAGATGAAGAAACCCCTTAACTTAAGCATGAATGATTTCCTCTCTTTAACGTATGGTTCTGAAATATGAAATTACAATTAATAATAACATATTTAAGAACCTATTAAACATGTTTTTATATTATCATAATTATTTTTTGCTCATTTATTCCTTTATTGATAAGTTATTATATTAAACTTTGTTATTCTGGAGTGTTCATTTTCATTATTTCCATAATCAGTTCACTTGTTATTAAGTAAGGGAGTTCATGTGTAATGGATGTAAATATCCAGAATTGAAATTAAATATTATTTATGAAAATATAGATGTTTTAAGTGTCATTTATATCATTTGGTTACATGTAAAGAGGATAAATCATTAGATGAAATATTTATAACATTCACATATATTATTTTAGCAGTATTTTGATTTTTAAGAATTAGTTTGGTCATAAGATTTAATAATATGTACATATACTAGGTTTTGAGTATTAAATAGGTTATAATACATATATTATAGTCTTTTTAAACAATAAAAATGTTTTCCTGACTAGTAATGATGGATAAATTGAGAAACAAACATCATCATCCACAAAGGATATAAATAGGAACCTCATGAAGATTGATTTCATTTATGAAATAAAAAGGGAGAGAGTAAGATTATTTATGTTGGTTATTCCATTCACATGATATAATTATAGTATATATATTATACTAGATTTATCATGGTAATTTTGATGATGGAGGTGAGGATAGGATAACAAAAGAAGATAAATTGAAATGAAACTAAATGAAAAAGAAGGATGCTTTACCTCTTGAAGTATCCTCCTCCAGAACCTCTTTAAGGGAAGGGGTTTGGTCGTTAGGCAAGGAAAAGTGCTTTTGGGAGGTGGGTAGTGACTAGGTAAGGGTAATTGGGAAGAAAGTTTAGGATCTTCATGTCTTATAGAAGTGAATATATGAGGGAGTGGGGGGGATATAGTGGAGGAGAGGAGGGTTTTCATATATTTTTATTCCTTATTTTATTAATTTCTCTCAAGACCAAAAATAGTGATGAATTCGTGACCAAGAATAGTAATAAATGAATGTGAGTCCTAGACAAGTGGTATTAAATCAATTATTAAGTCATAAATAGTGAATTTAACTGATAATTTGTATATACGATATTTTATCGTATCTCACTATTCATCAAAAAATCGAGTATTTTAGAAAAATCCCAAAAATTCACCTGAACCATATTTCTACATGTAGAATTCTAAAAATTAACTCCATTTTTGAATATAATTTTATAAATATTTTTAATTTAAATTTTATATAAAATTTTATAATTATTCCAATACAGTACTTGAAAACTACAACTCATTTTATAAGACATGGAGAATTTAATCATGGTCCTGTAAAATTTCCTTCTATTCATAAGACAATAAAGTAAAAATTTGTCATTACATTTTATCTAAATAAATTTGAACATCAAATTATTACATTATTTATAAAATTGTAATTTAAATATTTATGTCATACAAAAATACCAATACATATACTATGATCATATTTTCACTTCTGAGATGTCTAAATTCTATTTATACATTCATCGGTGATGTTTATATATTTTTTATATTATTTACTATTCATTTCTATTCCTAAGGTAAGTCACTATTCGAAAGGGTGTGTTACTATTCACCAAAAATTATGTTTGTCTTATCAAACTCTAAATATCATACTTAACGTAACTGTGTATGTCAGTTATTCAATATTAAAATCATATAGGTGGAAAATGTTTGTTTACATGACTAGGTTATAACAATGTAGGGTTTGGTAGAGACTCGCTATTTCATGAAATTTATAATAAATCTATTTGTAAATTCGTGGGGTGTTACATAATCTATGATTTTATGTGTGATTATATTGAAGTTGATATGTTGTAATGTAAAGTTTATATATGCAATATGTTTTCCAAAACAACAAAAATATTTGGTCCTTCAGGATACAAATTCGTTTTATTCATTCAAATGTTATAAATTATGTCATAGGCTCTGGGGTACTAGGGTTGATGCCATATCAAAAAATATTTTCATGAATGTGATCGTCAAAATCACATTTATTTTTTCCACCAACAAGAGGGGTGAAATCCATTTTATAAGAATAATTTATGAATATGATTGAATAAAGAACTTGTCAGTTTTATCAAGTTTCATCAAATACCACCCATGAATTATGTCCTATTTAATTAATAAATGAAATTATTTGGTGAAAGTATAAATACCCATTAATAAATTCATAATGGATTGTAAATTTAAAGAATCTAGTTGGGTAGGTCGTGGATGATGCTTGTAACCATCCTTCATTATATTGGGAGAAATGTTGTGTTTTTCTATATCAAATGCAACAAATCTACCTTGGTGCTAATATACTATTGTGATCCATCATAATGATATGTTGGAACCAATGTATCATTAATTCATATGTATCGTATGTATATATATATATATATATATATATATATATATATATTTTATGTTCATATTCATTAATCTCCCAATTTAACTAAATTGAAAAAGGACTCTATGTACAACTTCACAAATCATTGTAAACCCATCGAAAACAACATTTTTATATGGTTTCATTAAACACTCATCATTTTAGAATAATAAATTTCTCCAAAATTTATTCCATCTCCAAAGGGATAACTATGTAATCCATTAAGCCTTAGTAGAACAGATAAAATTGAAATCCATAATCTATATATATAATAATCTAGCATCCTTGAGAAATGTATCAGTGGTACCCAACCTTCCAAGCGGTTTAGTGTGATGTTCGACAAACATACTCACATATTTGTACAAACATTTCCATCAAAATAGGTATCATATACATCATAGGTATACCTATATAACCCCTTTACAGATGAAATTTAGTGTCCAAAAGATATTGAATAAAGGCAATATAGTATAGAGCATCTCATCATTTCATTATTCTCTAAAAATGATTGGAAGAGTCAATGAATACATTGCATGTCATTAAACTATGAGATGAGTACATCACATGTCCCTCATCCATGTTTATTAACACATCACATGTGACTCAACTAATCATGGATATTTATTTCATCACTCTAATTAAATCTTGTTCAATACATCTTTATTCATTATAAAAGTGGAAAAATCATATCTTGGTTTCACTCCAACATGGAATATTATCAACAACATACCAAATAACCCAATTATTATCTAGTTCACATTGTAATTGTGTACATTTGGTATTAAGGTATGATGGTTTTCATAGTAGGTATCTTTCCCAAATCATGTGAGGTTGATTGATAATATTAATATACCCCAATGTATATCGATGAGTGCATGGCATTCCATGGGATATGATTTTTTGGATTAGTCTCTATAATGAGTCTTTATTTATTTCTTCCTGAATGTATTCATAGTATGTCATATGTATCCATTTGTATATGATACATTATTTTTTCATCATAATCTTATTATAACACATCAACCCATAGTACACTATGATGGTCATCTATTAGGGACAACTCATAGTCATATTTTGTCGGGATATTAGCATTACACTCTTCAGGTAATTTTAATTTCCTAACACATAAATAAATGATAAATATTTATTTCCTTTATTATAATAACATGATACATTATGAAATAATTATATAAATATCAATGGTATCATATTATGATAGAATATACATTACCATCATTTTTTACGATGAAAATGGTTTTATCAATGGATCTGATGCATTATCATAATTATCCACCTTGACGATATTTGAATAACTAATCTAAATGAATTCTAAATTAAGGTGGAATTTTATAAGTATGTGTTTAGTTCATTGGTGGGACTAAGGTTCCTTGTATTGAGTAATAAATCCATTATTTTTCGGTAAATATTGATTTTTTACATCAATGTTAAAAACATCCTTTAGTTTCGAGATGAAATTCTTTTCTAAACAGATCACTTCAACTCATTTGGTGAACTTTTTAGTCTACCTTTTTTTGGATCCTATTATGATGTATTTTTTGGATCTCTTGAAACTGGTTGATTCACTATTCATGAAAAAAAGCAATATTGATAATTCTTATCATCCATTTTGGATTGAAAACTAGCATATGTGTATCCATTTACAGATAGATAATCATATCTTTTAAAGACCATAAACATATCGTTTGTCCCTCTCAACTACTTAATGAGGTTCTTCATACGAATTCAGTGACTCTTATTGGGAATGGATTAGAAATGACCCCATTCTGTTTCACTGAAAATAGTGGTCAAACTAGAGTGTTTTGTGGCCTTAATCATACCTCATCATACAAGAGTGGTTGTAGAGTAGATTTGTGGGTATATAGTAGGACCTTGGAAAAAATATACCCCCATATGAGATTGAAAAATAGAATTTTGAATAATAAAAATATTTTTATAAATAATAAACATTTGATTACATATATGTAATACACAAAACCCATCAATAATAAATGATTGTTATGTATTTTGTCAAACACAATCACTAGTCACCTACAAAAACAAACACATTTAAATATAATCTAAAAGAATAATTGAAATATACCAAATAATCAATTGCATCCTTAAGCTTAAACTCATCCCAATCTCCAAACCCATCTAAGATATTTCTCTGGATCCTAAAACCATGGAACTACCTAACATAATCTTAGAACCAATGATGTATTCATAGGTACCCAAGTTCCATGGATCCATGAAAAGTGTGTGAGTAAAACATAGTAGGTAAACACCAACACGGTCTAATATATAACCATTAATGTAGTGTATACAAGTGATATGATAAAAAAAATAATTAAATAAATGGTGTGTAAGAATTAATAAATTACCAAAATTAGTAATTATGTCATTTGTACCACCAAAGATCCATCCAAACCTACACGGAAAAATATCATAGTTTCTCTAAGAATGTAAAGTAATCATGATAACTAGTACTAGGAACGATGGAAAAATAGGAGTACGTGTAAAAAAGGATCATTAGATGTATCCAAATATATCCAAATAGTAACCGAATGCAAGACGATCACTGGGAGGTGATAATAGGCAACCAAACACCAACATGTGTAATATATTAACCCTAGTAGGTAATCCTAAGTGTTTCATAGTCATTTTCTATACCCACATAACCTTGGGATGTAAAACCTGCATATCAATATTCATTAGGCATTATAGCCAAACCATTATAGGTAATCCTAAATATACTATAGTCATCAGGCTATAAGAAAATAGCTAAGAGGTATTCTATGAAATAAAAAATCTCTATGAGTTATCTCTAAACCCCATGAGTCAATCCATAATATATATATTCATATTGGATACAATATGAATCTAAGTATATCATCCATGGTATCACATGTATCCAATTCATCTCGGAGGGAATTACCTACCTACATTGAAATCTCACATATAAATCTCTTTATGTATGATCCTCTTCCAAAGATAATCTCATATAAACAAGGTCAACCTATTGTGTTCATGACTAATAATCCTAAAAAAACACAACATTATAAAACTATTTTTTATGGTTATTAGGTAAAAACTATCTTCATCCCTAACCATTTACCATATGAACACTCTCTATAGGGTTATCATGTCCCTAGGGAACCCGCTCAGGTCCCCTAGGTCCCATCATACACAAGAAACCTCACAGGGGTTGATCAATATAAAAATCATCCCCCAGGTTAACTCCCATCACTTAGAGGGAATAATTTTTTCATTCAATGGTCATGGATCATTGAGGCCTCACTTTCCTTATATGAAAATTTATCACATGAGAGTTCCTCAATTCCATTCCCCTTCCACACCACCCTAGGTTTGTCCAAAATCCCAACCTTCCCATTAATATTCATGGGTCAAAGAACCTATGTATTCCTATCTTAATGGTGATGGAATGCCCACCCAATTCTCATCCCACTAAAATAATGGAACTAGGGATTCTGAACGGTCCACATGTACTGTTCCTTTCCCATCCATTCCAATTCATAACTCTCCACTACTAGGAGGTCACTAACGAATACTACACTAGGGAAAAATAAATTGTCATAATTTAATTTAATTAACAACCCACAGGTTCTAAGTGTCACAAGTAGAAATGATATAATTGAGGAATAGACCTTTGTTTTTTGAGTCAAAAAAATATAGTTGACAAGGGTCGATCATGGCCGTTGGCACATTGATCATCATATGTGTGGGACTTAAAAGTGAAATATAAAATATATATATAATTTAATTGGTTTATCATCGTTAGTGGGGAGAAAACACATATAATATCCTTATAAATAAAATTAATTTTTATTAGGGGTATTTATAAAGGGACATATTCCCTAATTAGAGTAGTTTTTTTTTGATTAAATGTATCCCAGATACCCTAATATTAGCTTTTACATTTCCTTTCAGCCACTACCAATCAACTTGTGCCAAAAACTCAAGAAAAAAAACCATAGTACTTAATAATATTCAATAAAATATTAATTTCAAAACATCATATTTGTTTATTTTCTTTAATTAAATAGTTATAAAGGTATAAAAGATCATCGTACACTCCTGTCACACAAGAACTATGAATGAACACCACCGGCAGGTCCACAAAAAACTCCCAGAAATATCTTGGTCTGAATCCCTAACAAACAATGTTGATATTTTATCTAAAATAACCTAATATGATATAAAAATATTAAAATAAACATGATGGTTGTATACCTTATTTATATGACTTTCAATGTTGTGTAAATGTTGTCTTGGGATTCCATATCCCAAGGCCCCAAAAGCCCCATAAAAAATGTGTGATTCAACCATGAACAGGTAGAATAAAAAAACTCTAAAAGGAGAAATAATAATTAATTAAGGATGAATGGGAACAATAATATTTAATTGTGGAGTAAGAATAATTCCTTTAATTCCATGAAATTTCACCCAAAACAACCCTAAACTAAAGAGGCAGATGGGAGGATATGGTTGTTCATCCACCATTATGTATGATATCATGTCGATATAAATAAGTGAATGACCCCATATTATTATTTTTTAAAACCACTTATATCATTTAATGACATTAAATAGTGTACACACAATTTGTTTTTGTGAAACTACCCTAGAAATCCGCACTTCCTTTGAGGCACTAAACCCACCCCATAAAACCCATTTCATAGTGTGAATTCCCTTTCTTTTCATGAGACAGTGTTATTGTTACTTTTTAGAAGACCATGACACAAAAAACTTCTCTGATTCTCTCCCTAACAACAAAGATGCCACTTAGGCCTTGAAAAACATCCAAGCAATTACATTTTAGGATGTTGAAATGCTCAAAACCTAATTCTTAGTCCTAGTTACCAATGGGGCCCATCAACTATATGGAGAACTCAAATTCAATTTTGCCTTTCCAAACCCTTCCTGGATATTATTATTACAATATCATAATCATTGAATATATAATTCCCTATATGGATTCTATACTATTTATCCCATCACCCAAAACCAATCAGATCACTAGTTCCTGAACTATTCATAGTTTCCACCTTTAATGGACAAACAATATTCTATTGTGACACAACAAACCTGTGATGCACAATCTTTTATAAGTCTGGACACCATTAACTACCACCATTGAAACATAATTATAGAACATACCCACAACCATCTATCATAATACACCATTGTTTCATAAAAAAATCACTATTCATCTTATGGTTATCTATAGTGTATACCTCCACTCATAATGGTGGATCCCAATCATTATGATTACAACCATCAAAACCACATACTGAAACACATCTTAGCATTTAAAATACCCAATATGTATGGTTTCCATCTAACAATACCTACATATGCATTAGCAAACCAGTCAAAAGTTGTCAATGCCTCACATCATTGATTCATAACTAAATTAGATGACTCTCTACCACCCATAAACTAGGCCCGAATACAATTCCCATTACCCAAAAGTCCCCATAAGAATGAATTAAACACATATTGTACATAATATGGTTTAATAGATACATTATCTAGTCTACCATGTCAAAACATATGAAACAATATGATCAGTATTTTTTTTTCACATGATCCATCCCTGAATCATGTGATGAATTGGGTCCACCGCCTGAATAATACAACGACTCATTTTCACCCTTGAATCACAAAATGAAACAAGTTTACCCACTAAATAATTTCATGAACCATAGTTAACCTCTTATTATACCTTTAGATCAGATCATAACATTCAGAATACATATTGTAATGCACTAAATTATCTATTATCTCATCTAAATCTCAAATATTATTTACACAAGGCCAGATAAAATCATATTTATATACCATTAAATTCAAACTACCACCTCTTCCATCCAACAAAGAGTCTCACCACACCAATAGCCATATCAACATAGTTCCATTCTCTCAATGGTTATGCTCCTTACATTAATATATTTAATGGATGGATGTGGTTCTCGCACTCATAACCAAGAACTAATGCAACCATAATTTTCTACCTATTCACAAAACACTATATTGTCAAACATAGAATTTAGAAAATATCATATTAAATAAGAATCATTCAATCAAACAACCAAATAGTTCACACCCCACCAATTGGAAAACCATTTAATCGTTCCATGAGTTCCACCTTATCAGGTTCCACTATCACATGTGTGTCAATCATAGATATCCATGGTCATCGACTACCAACATATGTAATTATACCTCCATAGATACATGTGTCAAGTACCACATATTGTTCAGTATTCCATGAAATAAGATTAAATACTATTGACTCAATAATAATAGAGGTATATTTATTTCTCTCCTTAGAGATTAGGAAACCATGTCCATAATTTGACCATTAATTTCATCAATTCTTGACTCTCACATGGTCACTCATAGATTAGAAATACAAAAATGTTGTATATATCTATATACCACTATTATAATCTAACTAATAAGTATTTTTTTCATGCCTCTATACAACATATTCCCCTAAACTAAATGATTATCAATGAGTCAGATCTAGTTGTATCATAGATCAATCACCTTATCCATTATCCACGATTCCATTTATACCAATTTTCAAACTAGAGAACCCATGTAATATTTTATAGCAATGAAACATCCCTCACATGTTGAGGAAAAATGTATAATAATCAGATAACCAATGATATTCCAAACCCACAATAGTCTATATAGGGTCTGACCATTATACAATAAGTGGATCCAAAATACAAAGACATATGGATCATACTAATCCACCACAAAAAAAACTAATATCACTAAAAGAACCCCCAATTCATTTTTTCACTCATCCTGCAGAATCTCATATCCTATACCATATGTTCCAGTATCACCTCTCATTCACTGATATCATACCCAAAGAAACTAACCAAGATTCCTATATCATGGATTCTCACATTGATAGGATAATGCTTATCAGGTTACCCTCAATGTATCTTATCTCACACCATCCATATCACCCATATCACTAACCATGTGTCATAAAAAACATTTGGTACTCCTTCATAATCTATAGGCCATTTCTCATATAAAACATAACTCATAGAAAAAACCTCTTTATTCTAATAATGATTGTAAAAAAACATTAATGCCAAAATATCCACTTTTGGGTTCACATGTCTACCTCTAGAATCACATGCTAAATCATAAGCCTACCCACAACACTTACTTTTTTATGGAAACCTGCTTATGGGAATACCCCCATGAATCATGATATCTTCCAAATATACACAAAATGACATCATATTCCATAACCTTTCATAATAGGGAACTAATGGTCACTGGGTATCCTCTCAAGAGACTACCCTCTTTAGATTCATGACCATTGGATGATCCTTACAGGGTTTCTACCCATTGGATTCACCCACTTAAAGAAAGAAATCACATATTTCAACACACACACAAACACACACGCATGCACACATGCACGCGCACACACACACACATATAATGAAATCACCCAGCACAAATTCCGGATGAAACCCCCCATATTTTAAATGTATGGTTATGTATAATTACACAACCAAAAAATAACTATAAACATAATAATGGTTGTTATTATAATATTAAATAAATATGAAATGTTTATTTTTTATAACCAATATCAAAATTAATCTGTCCCACGTGTAGTTCATCATCATGGATTCAAATCCCTTGATTGAACCGCCAAGGTCAATTCACATTCCTAACATTTAGAGATTTTATATTCATTATCCAAAATCATACCATCATATACCCATATGAAATTTCATCAAAATAAATGTTCACTATTTTTATTGAGTAGAGTATCATTCCATGTTATACAAGAAATCACCATATAAATTATTTCTAATACATTAGAAATGATCCTTATTTTCATATAAGAGAAATCAAAGACTTGAATGTCAATTCTATATGCCAAATATGATTCACGAACTTTTTCCTGATATTAATATGCCAAGAGAAAAAAACCACAATAAAACATAGGTCTAAAATTCTAATATCATGTATGTCACAGTAGGTGAAATTCATACAAACATAATATAATCAGTTAAAACAATAATATTATATCCTCAATAACCATGAAATCCTATCAAAATAAGACTTATTGACACACTAAACTTATATCCATAATAATATCTAATATATTCCTATGTCACATACCTAGCATGTCCTAATAGTGTAGGAAAAATAAAACTCTAAACATGTGATGTTGATAACATAATACACTGATACCACTATATAAAATACCAAACACTATTCAATACGAAAAATGTCTATACCATAGTGTAACATAGCCTTATGAATTCTACACCATACACTATAAGATACCAACTAATAGGAGGGTTATAGGAATGATGAATTCCTGTTGAGATGTAATGAATAATGAAAACAAAATGAATTAAAAAATAGCATAAATTGTATTGTTTTATTATAATCAATTCATTTAATCACAAAATATGAAATTAAAATAATATACTAATATGAAATGTAAATAAATAATATTAAATGATGGAAAATATATGTGAATTATTTGTTTTCTAGTGGATTGTCTTTCCCTCCCCACATAATCATGAACATTATATCATTAATGAAGTCCCAAATGTTGATCAAAAAACAATATATTATTATTTGGAATTAGTTCCCTTGAGACATTTTTTATCGTGAAAAATGAATCTATAAAACTCATCATCTCTTTCTATATCTTGGAATATCAATATTTTTTTCAAACAAAACACTCAGTACTATAGCATACTATGAGAAAAATAAATCAAATTTCTTATGATCATATATGGTAAAATACACTATAAATACTATTCCCTAAAATAAAATTTGAATAACTATCTAAGGAAATGTGATAGACCATTGTGAAATAAATTCATATGTAGTTCCTAGAATGATTCATTCCAACTATGAATCTCTAATAATTTTAAAATCATCACCAATCATCATCTTATGTTTTCTACCTAACAATCAGATCATGTGTTTTATGAATTCCACCTGCATACATTCAATTAATTTATTCAAAATTTTAATAAATCCAAATATATCCCATAAAAATTTACTTATACCTATCTTTTATTTCTACAAATATATAATTTGTAATTTAAACATATTTCACTCACTAATATGTTCAATGTAAATTACACTATTATACAATAAAATGATTTTGGTTCAACTACCCCATATATGGTAATTGTTTTCAGCTTGATAATCCACTATTGACAATAGTTTCCACCATATCATCCTTTTTAGTGTTCTTCCAGTTTCAAACAGAATAATTCATTACCACTGATTTGATATCTTATATTTCATTAGACTCAAAGCAGTTTTGTAATGATCTCATAACTATTATCCCTCATGGGATAGATATAAGTGGTTATATTACCTCAAGTTAACCTCAAAATACACTATAGGCTTCCGACTAGAAGTGAGGGGATACGGAAAATTTAGTGGGGGTGATTTTACCATCTAATAACCTAGTAGAAATCATTATAGAAAAAATTACAAACTAGATATCCCATATATTATGACATTCAATATACATTCCTATTCAATAAAATATTATAAAACATGTCATTAAATAATTAATATCTAATAAATGATGTCTCAAATATCATACATGAAATAAAAGAAAAATATAGGATAAAAAATATATACTCCAAAAAACCTAGTTCTGAGCAAAATACTCGGTTTCCTCTCTAATATCTGACCACATCCTATAGGTAATGAATACTCATCCCCATGACCTTATTTAAACCTAAAAATGAGAATTATACCTTAGTACCAAAAAATGACCAAAATACATTGTGATGAAAATTCATTATTATAGTGAAACATGCTTAACATACATGGATATTACATAATTTTTTTTATAAATACTCAATTCATTAAAAAAATACACGCATTAGGACCATAATAGTTTAGTGTCTTTGGAAATTAAGAAAAAATCAAATATCCTGGTGAAAGATCTTAAATATATCCCATAAATATATCTACCTTTATAAATTCTACCTAAAACCATTATTTATATCTTCGGAAAATAAATCATATGAAAGGGGATAGTTTAAATGATTAATAAGGGTAAATTACAGAGATATGTAAGCATAATTATCAGTATAAGGAATTACGGAATGATCATGAATGTAGATGATTATACCATGCATATAAAAGATC
This sequence comes from Viscum album, assembly GCA_963277665.1. Classification (NCBI taxonomy): domain Eukaryota; kingdom Viridiplantae; phylum Streptophyta; class Magnoliopsida; order Santalales; family Viscaceae; genus Viscum; species Viscum album. The sequence goes on along the minus strand of OY728153.1, from coordinate 395,004,524 downwards.
ATATACATGAATCAAGGAATAAAGAACGGGAGACCATTAAATAAGAATCTTATGAAAATTCATAACATAAAAAATTAAAGACTAACCTAGGAATAAAACAAGGAATTGTGGTAGGCCTAATCATATAATATGTTTTCCATAGTAGCTAAGGCAATACTGCCAAGAAGATCCCCACACCATCTCAGTAGTCATGTTTCACTCCCTTTACTATATTAATATAATGATTTCACATCTAAAACCATATTAGTAATCATGGGTCACCCCCATGACTATCTTAGTAGTCAAGGTTCATTCCCAAGACCATCATAGTTTATTTATGAGATATATATCTTTTACAAATTCATTAGAGGTTGTTGTAGGTCCCACCAATATATTAATGAAATAATTAATAAATTTAAAAAATATCATAAATAATCATATCATAACCCATGATATTAAATGGGTATCATAAACAGGTAATTACATCATAACCTATGTAAAAAAACTCTCATAATCAAATCATCAAAATAATAACCCATGAAAGAGAAGTAGATTTCATTAACATATAAACCATGATATAGAAACATGTTTCATAAAGAAAATTACATTAAGGATAACCCATTCATAGAAATAATTGTAATTTAAATATTATATTATTTTCTATATAGGCATTATTAACCTCAATAGATGTCATCTTAGATAGAAAATAATTTCGAAATGTCATTTAAATTTATTTCATGGGGAAAATATCCTTTCTTCTTTGAAAATTTATTTTTAATACATAAAACAATTTAAAAGTAATTTTTTAGTAAAATACCTTGAAATTATATAACTAATAATTGAAATAATTTTGAAATCCTTTTTCCATGAAACCATATTTAATAATCATTAAAACATTTAAAAAATATTTATCTATGAAACAAGTTTGAAAACATATATTGAATTAATGAAATTTTAAAAAAAATATATGAAAATAAATTTAAAAAACCTTCATAAGAATTTACACAATAAAAATGTATATTAACTTTCTCAAGAATTATGGTAAGTAAATTTGTACATATGGTATGAGGTAAAATGAATATTCCTTTTGAATGGGAAAAGGCTATAAAATATATTGATCATAAAACAACAAGAATATTAATTTAAAAACAAAGGTAAAATAAAAAAAGGTAAAAATTTATTTTAAATATTAATGTATTGTGGTAAAATATTCATAGAACCTCTTTTTGTAAAACATGGTTTTGAAGTAATGTATATTTCTAACCGAATAGAGGGTATCATCAATCTTTTTTAAAAACACATTATTAATTATCTTATGTATTAAATAATGGAATAGATGGAATAAATGGTAATAATATATTAATATATCTTTAATAACCATCATATAAAGAATTAATTAATATTTTTGAGGTATAGATCATAATATTTAATCGATGTAAGCATTAACATAATCAATCTCAAAAAGGGATGATATTGTTTCAATAAAATATTATAACATTGAATATTGGGATACAGATATACAATTAAGAATCAAAAATTACATGAAACAAAAAAATCATTATAAGAAGTAAATTTATCATATAATTAATAAAATTGATGTATATTTACCTCAAAAGGTAATTAATATTCATAACAAAAACTAAGTCTCAAAGAAGAAAAATTGAGACAAAACAATTTCACTAATTTGGTATCATTTGAAAAATAATCCCCAAGAAATAAAGATAATTAAATAAAAATTGTAATACACATAAATTTTAAGCATAATATATATAAAATAGTTTATTGGTAATTAAATACACCACAAAAAAGAATATAGTGGAGAACATTTCATTTAGTATACGGAAATAAAAGGTGAGATGAAATTACCTTACATTGTGTCCCAACGTTTTTTGTACTCATTCAAAAAAATGTATAAAAAATATAAATTTTTTATAAATATTATACAATAAAATATTATTATATATAATATAATATATGGTTTTATTATGAACATATATTACCCTCTCTTTATCAATCATATGTTAAGATTTCACTTTAGGTAATATTCGCTTTATTATTTGCATTTGTCTAAATGTTTTATATATTTGGTACTTATACTTTATATAATTATTTATATAATGTAAAACATGATATAAATAACATATATATCTAGTGTATTTATATTATATTTATCTATTGGATATAAATGTAAAAAATGGTATACACCATTCATGTAGATGGTAGGTCATAGATATAAATGAACGTTGTTTCCATATCTATTGTTGTATTGAAAGAAAGAATGAAAAGGAAATATAATTATGTAATTATTATAATTATTATAATAGATTTATTATATTAAACATATCATATAAAATCACTAAAACCATCTTTAATATATTCCATGTAGTGTATGACCAAATCATTTAGTTTTGATAGGGAGGTAGTCCCGAAATCACCAAACGAAATTATATCATGAATAGAAAAATAAAATGTAATAAGATATTTTTTTATAAAATTAAAAATGAAGATAAAATATATAATAAATGTTATATGTATTATATATAAATAAAATTTTCATCAAAATAACCAACATGATAGGTCTTAATGAAAATTGAACAATCATTGTTTAGTGAGGCAGTATTTCATCTTACACGTAAACAGTATATCCATTACCAATTATATGGATTTGTGTGTAAGTGTATGCTTAAATAATATAATGAAAACATCCTAAAATATTTATGATAGTGGTTATTTTATAAATTAATGTAATAAGAAGAATCGAGGGGTGGAGAATGAATATAAAAAAAGGATCTTGGGAGAATATTTTGCCTCTAAATAGGGTAACACCTTTTGGTTTGTGCTAAAAGGATTAAATGGATAACTGTATTCCCATGGGAATGATTATAAGAGAAAGTGGAGGATGTGGGGATGTGTATTGGTCTGATATTGTCTGAACATAAGAGGTTTGAAGAAGAGGGAAAGGTGGGGTCTTTTTATAGGGAAGGTGGAGTGACACTCCTGTAAATATTTAAAGAGTCCAAACACATTATTCACATTTCAAGTAGATTAAATAATGATAAAAATCCCATATGATTAGTATAGGGTCAATATGTGTCTAAACTATTGATTTTGAACAAGTTAATAAGTCATTTTGGGCATTATGGTTATCATTTAGTAGGTAATTAAGATTAATTTAGACTAACTGAAGAAATTAATATTAATCAATTTCACAAAATTTTTTGGTAATTTTTTTACCTTATTAGAAATTATAACTTATAATTATTTTAAATATGGAATCCATTTTTGAAAAATCCAATCACAGATGTGGCAGAAATTAATTTAAAAATAATCTCACTCTTTAGACGACACTACAACTTTTTAATATAAAAATATCTACATGTTTTATCAAATTTTATATCAAATCTCATTGTCAAATTGGATACAATTACCTATATTATATTTACATATAAAAATATTATCAAATTTAACTTTTAAACCCATTTAAAACAAAACATAAACTTATAAATATATTAAATGAAAAATCAATTATGATTTAAAATCTAGTATTTTTTAATATTTATTAAAAAATGAAACCTTATAGAAAAATATCCAAACAAAATCATAACATAAATTTATGTTTATATTCAAATTATAAAGTATATTTTGACATATTAAATCTATAAATGCTCGAAAAATTGTGATTTAAAATGGGTTCACCATTAAAAGGTGTTAAAAATATGTTTATAAAAAATATGGGTTTAATTCACAAAATTAGGATAATTATGTAATTATGACTATAAAATATATTTAATGAATACCAAAAATACCTAATTGAATTTATAAAATATATATTAAATCAATATTACTCACTGGTTTTGAATATTTTTATTTATTAGGGTAAAATAGATTTATGACCATAAAAATATTAATATTTATCTTTATATTCAATCAATTTTTATATTCATTTCTAATTAATTGATAACCTATGAATTCATATAATATTTTATTAAAACATATTTTTTCTTAAATAATTTAAAAATATTCACAATATCTAATTTAACTGTGAGGATATATCTTTCTTATTTTAAATAATAATATTTAAATAATATATTATGGTTTGATAATACATGATCATGCGTGTTACACAAGCCATATAAGAAATTCATTATTGCGTTTAATGTAAGATAACATCAATGTTATATGTAAATAAAGATAAAATTTATTTGGCATGTAGTGCGTGAATATCTTGGTGTTTCATATATATAAAGGAAAAAAATATGACTTAATATAAAATAGACTATTTATAGGGATATGTGAAATAAAAAAATAATAGTGCTAAAATTAATTGAAAACAAATAATTCACAAAATTGAAGGGTGTTAAATTAAACCCCCTTATAATTAATTTCACCCTTTAAATTACTACGGGTTTTAAAATAGTTAATATTTGAATGTTTGTTTCATAGAAACCCACACCATAAAAATGGAAACTATAACTTCCCTTGAAAAGGGAATTTTCGAACCATAACTGTTATTCTATGTAACATATAACATGGTTTACATATAGCATAACATAGGTTTGGAGTGAATATTTGTCTTAGTGGAAAATAATCAATATTTATAGCGATTAATTGTGTGAATAAAACAAAAACACATGAATAATCAACTAAAAGTTTATGGCCTTAAATTCATCTATCTATGATGATTTATAAAACCAGCAGTTGAACAAAACATAAGGTATTAGGAAAAATATTTTTCTCATTATCCTATCATTGAGAAATTCTTTTATTGAACATGAATATAAGGTAATATTCTTACTTTATATATTTATAGAAAAAAATCATTCTTTGGTTTCACTTTTAACTATTTCTAATTTATCTATTACATCAAGAAATGGATGTCTAGAAATTAACACTGATTCCTAGAGCAATAAAATACACATTTAGAATAAATTATGTCCCATAAAAGAATGAAAACAATAATTATTTATTAATAATTTTTTCTTAATAATAAATATGGTTAGTACATTATTCCTTATGTAAAAAAATTAACAATACAATTTCTTCAAAAATAATTATTCATAAAAAATAATTATACATTAACCATAACATCACGTAGGCTAGTGGTAGGAGTGAAACCCTTATCATCATTTAGTTACTGGTTCAAGACTCATGGATTTTTCAAACATTATTGGTTGTCACCTGACATAGATTATTCAATTTTATAAAACCAATCTAATATAAATTTCAACATAAATAATATGGGCATCCTAGAAATAATGTTAATCACTAAGTATCCTTTTATCCTAGGTAGTCAACAAATTCTCAATTCATAAATACTTCCAATGATATTTAAGTTAATCTTTTCATTAATGGTTAACCATGTAAACCTTATTAAATATTAAAATAAAAAACATTATAAATAGAGTCACAAAATCATCTTAACATTGAATCCCACATATATCACAAATTATCTTTAGGTTTTCACCTTCAAAACATGTGAATACCCTTATGGGAAATTCTCTTGGATCATGGTAACAACATTAATTACCATAAATAATTATATAAAACATGAATACTTCTATATTTACAATATTACTAGATATAATTTAAAGTCATAAAAACATTGTAACCTTCATCCATGATAGCGTAAACTACTTTCCAACAAGTACTTAATTAGTTTCAAGGTAATCAGTAACATCCGATTTTCAATTGAAATACCATATATCATTTCCCAAACAAAATTATCATAACATGAGTAACATATTAAGGATTATCTTTCCCTTAATCATGTGTTTTCCAAGGACATCACCCTATCATTATATCAAATTTATATTCCATCTAAACCATTAACGTTTTCATATAAATCTATAGTGAAAAACATGAACTAAACAATCCTTATACATGTTATATTTTATATGACATATTTATAGATTAAAAATACATAAAAACATTGAATACATCATTATTAATCCATTGAAAATGATACATCATAATAATATCTCTTTCATTTCAAATTTACTCTTTATTCTCTTAACCATTATAAATGTAACCATTACCTACATCTCCTTGATTATTTTCATGAGGAACATTCATCTTGGGACATTGAGTTTCATAATGACCAGTTATTACACACATAAAACACATAAGATTTGATAATTTCTTTTGTTGGAAAATATTTTCATCCATTCCATTAACGAAAATATACATTATTCATCTATAGTAACTAGATTTTGATTCCTTCTATACCTCTATCAAAACATTTCTTGTTCCTCCAATACATTGTATTAGGTGATTTATTCCACATTCTTGACACAAAGGAACCCAAATCTTCATTCCTCCGTTGTTCAAATTACCCAAAATCTTAACGAACACTTTATTTATCTTCTTTGGTGGGTGTGAGTGTTGGTTGAGGTTCACATTCTCAATCATGTTCTATGAAAACTAATTTGGCCTTATCATCTAATGACTCACTCTTGTGATCATCCCAGCTGATTTATCATTAGAAAATTTGCAATCACATTCTACATTAATCCAATTCCTTCAAGTTCCCACTATTTATTAAAACATAAATAATAGTGTGATCATTATTTATCATATTAGAAAACCATATAGTCGTGAAATACATAATTATTATATTTCTAATTCATGACACCTTAATTATTCTATGAAATAATTGGTTCATCCATGGTTATTTTTAGGAAAATTATATTTAAATCATTTTTGATAGTTTGTGAAGATTTTGTGAATTCCCAAAGAATATCACCTAGGAAGGTCTATCTAGGTGTCCACTAAGGAAACATTTTGTGTATCACATTACCCTATGTTAGGCCTGGAGAATCTTTTAGTAGTTATTACCCCTAAGTACATCTATGCATATTCCACATCCAGTTGTAGTATCCTGATATGGATTTATTTCTGGAAATCCCTTCACATTATCCTTTACCAAAATATAGTGAAACTTTTCCAAATATTAACTCATACATATACTTATCTTTAGAGATATCTTTATATATATATATATATATATCTTTATAAATATACATAAGGATCTCATAAAATTTTAACCATCATATTTTTAAAAGTATGATCAAATGTATCCTATGATACAAAATATAGTTACGAAGGCTTCATATTTCTGGATGTAAAATTATTTTAGATGAATATATAGTACATTACAAAACTACAAGCATTAGGGCATTAATATTTTAGACTCTTTTGAATCATGAAAAAAAAATATTTTATCTAGGTGAAATATATTCAACATCTCCTATAATGATTTCCAAATTTAGTACCTCCGCATAAAAAAAATATTTATAATCAGGGGAAAGGAATTAGAAGTATGTTTTGGGCAGAAATTTTTAGTAAGGGTTAATAAGTTAGATATATAAGAATATTTATGAACATATGAGTATGAGACCAATATCACAAAATTAGATAATATTATGACCTAATTAAAAAAGATCATATACATGAATCCTGGAAAAATTATTTGTAGTTCATAATACATGAATCATAAAAAAATAAATAAGATATTACATTAAATCATAAAATAATAATAAAACATGTAATTTTGACAGACACATAAGCATATAATGTGATTTTGATAATATCCAAGCCATTACATCCAAGACCATCTTAGTATTATGGGTTCACTCTTGATGAAATCTTCAAAGACATGGTTAACTCCAATATCCATATTAATAGCATGAGGTCACTCCTCATACAATATTTGTAGTTATGGTTCACTACCATGGCTATCATATAAGTCAAGGTTCATTCACATGACCATCTTTGTCTATCTCATGAGATAAAAATATTTACCCAATGCATTTGAAAAATATATAGGTACCAAATATCCCCAAATAAAATCATACATACATGTTCTATAAGATCAATAATAATCATATCATAAACCGTGGAATGAAATGGGTATCGTAAAAATGTAATCATATCATAACATGTGAAAAACGATAGTTATCATAATCATTTCATCGAAATAATAAACCATGAAAGTGAAACAGATTTCATTAACTTATATCTCATGAAAGAGAAAAATATTTAATAAATACCCGGACATTAATAATAACCCATTAATAGAAATAATATGAATGAAACATTTATATCATTTCCTATAATGGATGACTAAACTCAAAGGATGCCATCTTAGACTGAAAATAATTTTGTAATATCAATAAAAAATGTATCTTCAGGATAATATCTTTTTTTCGTTGAAAAATAATTTTTAATACATAAATCCATATAATAAATAATATTCATAGAAAAAATTTGATAATAAATAAAAAATATTTAAAATGATATTCAAAACCTTTTCCCATGAAAAAATATTAAATAATCATCAAGAAAATCTAAAATACATTTTCTTTGAACACACTATAAAAGCATATAAAGAAAGCATAAACACAGATTGAAACCATTTCTTTAAAAAAACATTGAAATAATAAATTTTTAAAACATAACCCTTTAAACTTGAAATGGATTCTTCACAAGAATAAAAAATGTTAAATCATTACTTATCTAATAAAGTAAAACAAATTTCCTTCTTGCATAGTAAAAAGGATTGAAAAATGCATTGATTAGAAGGAGACAAAGATATTAATTTGAAAAAAAATGGTAAAAGGAAAAAAATAGAAAAATTTTATTTCAAATATTAAATTATAGTGGAAAAATATTCGTGTAAAATATTTGTAGAAAATATGGTTTTGAAGGAACATATATTTACAACTTAAGAGAGGGTAAAGTCTGGATTTCCTAAAAAACATTCTTAACTATCTTATAGAACAAAGTGTGTATAAAATATTAAAAATATGTGAATAAATCATTAATAACCATACGAGAAAAAAATTAATGAAATTTATTCAGATATTGATAGTAATATTTCATCAAAGGAAGCATAATCATAAAAAATCTTGAAAAGCAATGAGATTTTTTCTATAAACTCTCATAATTTGGTATATTTGGATCATACTCTCATTGTATGAAAATTAAATCAATAGAATCATAAAATATAATTAAATAAATTTAATTCATCTTATATGATTTAAAATTTAATTATATACACCTCAAAATTGTATTTACATTCCTAACAAAACATGAGTCTCAATGAAGGAAAATAAAGAAAACACTATTTCACTGATTTGGTAGCTTTGGAATCATATTCTACATGAATGAAATATCATAAAATGGATATGTGAATACCCATAAAATACAATAATTAGATATATATAATAAAAATATGGTTATTAAAAACCCCACAAAAAATTAAATAGTTGTTAACATTGTATGTATCTCATAGAAATAAAACGTGAGATGAAATCTTCATACATGGTGTCTGGACTTTCATCATACTCATTAAAACCTCCTATGTAATAAATAATAATTCAATATAAATAATATAATGAAAATTTTTGTTATATATAATACGATAAATATTATGATTATGAACTTATATTACTGGTTTGTTAGCACTCATATGTTAAGGATTCATTTCGGGTAATATTTACATTATTATTCGCATGTGCCTTAATTTGTTATATATTTTGTAGTTATAATTTATTTAATGATTTCTAGAAAGTAAACCATGATATAAATAAAATTTATAAACATTATATGTGGGATATAATTATAAATTAAATATATAAGTTCAAAATGTAATATACTATTCATGGATATGGTAATCTGTACATATGCGTGAACATTGTTTCCTTTTTATTATTACATTGAAGGAATGAATGAAACTGAAATATATGTATATATTAAAATAATTATTAATTTATATTAATTAAATCGTATATATCATATATAAAAACTAAAATCATCCTCAATAAAGTCACAGTAGTGTATGAATGAATTATATCGCTTTGAGGGCGCAGTAGTCTATACTTCTTCAAACGAAAGAATTATATTAACATAAAATATGAATTTAAAATATATTTGTTTCGAAAAGGAATAAATATTATTAATATATAAAAATTATAATATATTTCAAATATATGTATTTTCCCATCATAATGTCTTCCATTAGAGCTGGTATGTAAAATTAAACATTCATCATTTAGTGAGGCGATAATTTGTTGTATATGTAAACAGTATATTCCTTACGCATTATATGGAGATATGTGTATGTGTAGGTTTAGAACATATCATTAAAATATACTATTATATTTATAATTTTTTTTGTTATAAAAAATAGAATAAATATAGTCGAGGGGTGGAGAAGGAATATAAAAATAAAAGAGCATAAGAGGAGATGTTACCCCAAAATCAGGTAACGTTTTTTGGTTTGTGCCAAAATGATTCCATGGAAACTATTTATCCCATGGGGGGGACTATAAGAGTATGTAAGGAAAATTTCTAATTTTATTGGTAATATATTTTATGATTATAAGATGTTTGTGATGTGGTAATAAGAGGGATATATAGTCGCCTTTTCTAAGGATGGAGGAGTGCCACTTTTGTAAATATTTTAATAGGCAATTCGACCCACATTTTTCATGTTTTAATTGGATCCAATAATGATCCAAATATAATGAAATTGTGTATAGGATATATATATTTCCAATAAAAGGATTTTGGGAAATTTATAGGTCTTTTTGGTCCTTGAGGATATAATTTAGTCATTTATTAATCTTTATTTAACAATAATCTATGTAATTAATATTAATGACTTTCACAAATATTTTTGTTAAAAAAATAATTTGAAATTATTATAAATATATATTATTATAATTAAAAATATGGAATACATTTTACAATATAAAATAAAAAATATGGTATAAATTAATGTAAAATTAATCCCACAGTAAGGAACACACTATAAGGGTTTAAAAAAATTATCACATGTTTTATATGTTTTTGTATCAAATTTCATTGTGAAATTATTTAATATTGAAATATTTTGATTAATTTTTAAATATATTATCTAATTTAATTTTTATTCAAATTAAAAATATAAATTTTCATTATAAATAAATTTAAATAAAACATATTTTTGAATTAAAATACAACATTTTTAACTATTCATTAAAAAAAGAAACCATATAGAAAAATACGAAATAAATTATCCTAACCTAATTTTTATATTTACAATCCAAAAATAAAATTTATCTTGATATATTATATGTTTAAAAATTCAAAAATTGGGATTTAAAATTGGTTTACCATTATAAGGCGTTAAAACAACATTCGTTAAAAAATATAATTTTATGCATAAAATTTTGTTTGTTCATTATATTATGTCTAAATAATATATTAAAGGAATAAAAGATACAATATTTAATATATATATATATATATAAAATATATATTACATTAATATCAGTTACTAATTTGAATTAATTTAATTTACTAGGGTAAAAGATCATTATAAAAACATAAATTAATATTTTCCATTATATTCAATCAGTTTTGGTATTAATTTATAGTTAACTAATTACATGTGAATTCGTATTAAATTTGTTTTAAATAATATATTTACATAAATTCATTAATATTAGTCATAACTTATAATTTTATGTCTAGGTTATATCTTATTATATTATATAATAATATATTATTGTTCGGTTAATCTCGGACTTGCGTGTCAGGCAAGCCATTAACAAAATTCATTATATCATGTAACACAATCTAACCTCAATGTTTCATGTAGATAAATATAAAATTAATGTTTTTTGCAGTGCATGATTTTTGGGTTTTTTCTATAACCTAATAAAAACATAATGATTTAATATTAAATAAATTATTTTTAGTGTCATGTGAAATGAAAAATAACATAATGGTTAAATTAATTTCGGAAAAAATAATTCTTAAATATATCATTGTGTTAAAATTATTTGAGAACCCACTGTGTCTATAAAATCTAGTCTAAATAAATTCTACACACAATTGTATGTAAAACATGGGAATTATTTCAAAAATTTATTAAAATATCAAAATTAAACTATCAACAATTATGCTCGGGTTTGAAACCAAGGGTCGTGAAAACATATGTCATCATGATTATAAATGTATCTATCAACTATTAGATTCTCCTACCAAGGATGAATCATCTATACAAATATCAAATTATCCTATTGATGATGAATCATCCATATCAACTATATCTCCCTTAGGATTACGGTATAATTACATCTATCCATTTGGGATTAATAATGGAATCTATATGAATTTACATCACATAAACTTATACCAATTTTCAAGGAACATCGCCCATGATAAGGGGAAACTTTTATTGACCTAGTGTAAATTCCCATACTAGGGCCACATATTTGTACCCATGGAATAATACTCATGCCAGGGGTGAACTACCTAGTCTACATGTTAATAGAATCTTTGCGAACTACCATGATAGATCCAGTTATATGATCCCATAGAACATTCCATATGCCCAAAGTAAAAGTGTCCAGTAATAATGCATCAACATTATAAAATAAAAATGAAATCTAAAAACCAAATATTCCAGAAATATTAACATATATTGTATTTTTTAATTTATCTAAATTACCAATTACCAAACATTTATTACATTATTCGATTTTAATAATTAACTCAATAATCATAAAAATTCTATTAAACATATTAATTACACCCAAATATATTCATATGATATTATTTCCGTCTCTCATCATTTTTTAATGAAAAAAACAATAACATGAAAATTATACACTTTATATCCAATGAATTATTTATTATGATAGTCTCCCATTTTTACATGATACTAAATTTCACAACTAATTAGAAATTAAATAAATTCCCAGCATTCATTTGTTTCGTGTTCCAACCTAGTTTCAAGGGTATGAGAACCACTTTGGTGTCTACAAGTCCTGACATAAATTCCAACATGTATAATTAGATCTGTGAGAAGTATATGCAACAATAATTAAACAATTCCAATTCTCAAAGTTCATGATCATTGAGTTCTATAGTTATCTCACATATTACATATATTAAAGAAACACATTATCCGATATATAGTGGATTTAGAAGACAAACCATAAGAAACAAAGAATAAACTTCATGGATTAAACATTCAAATAAAAATGAAATATAAGGATCCACATGTTGATAAAAAATGACAGGATCCTTCAAGGATGTGAAAAATGATTCATGGATAAAAATAGTAATTCAGTGAAAAGTGATACATAGTAAATCAATTATGTTGGATTCAAAAATAGATCGAAAAACTGAGATAAAGAGGTAAAGAATACCTAGAATCCTTGAATAACACTTTATATTAAAAAATCTATAGTTTGGGTCTTCTTATGGGTGTTCTATTTCATTAATGGGGTTTTTTGGTAATAAATAAAACATTTCCACTTGTTTCTCTGACCCATAATGATGCCATCGATGGGAAGGATGGTACTACCGGCTATCCAATGGCTGCTACTATTATACCATCATGGATAGAGACCCCTTGATCGTGATGGGGTTCTCATGTGGAAGAACCTCTCAACAAGGAATCCACTAGTTTTCTACTAGATCTCACCTTCTTTCATTTGAGATTATTGTGGGATCACTAGTATTATATCATACCAATCAGTAAGTCAGGGGAACTTTACATTCTCATAGTCTTATTACACTCATAGATTTTCTAATTTGGATTAGTTTTTCGTATAAAAACCCTAGTAACATCGATTTAAACAAAGGATGTTTCTTGTTTAACAATTTAAATATGATCAACCAAAACTCTTAAAGGGGAACATATTATGGTAAAAGATAATATATTACAACCTCCCCATTATATAACTGGTATTCCCCATGTTATGTTCCAAAGGATCCTGGAGAGATATCAAAGAAAAAATTATCCCACTATTCAAATTATTAGACTCCCTCTTTGAGTTCTCCCCTTGATCAATTCCATCCTACCACTACACATATAATTGAGTAATGTGAATTCACTGTAGTATTTTTTCAGTGTGGTCTATGATACAAAACTGGTAATCCTCAAATTATTCATCATCATCAAGCTCAACATCGTCAACATAAATATTTTTTGAAGGGTCAGAGTGGTATATTTAGAGATATGGCATTTGGAACACATTTCTTTATTACATAGTATAATAGTGGAAGATAAAATTAGTTAGCTACTAGACCGATTGTCTACACTACACCAAACAACCTTACAGTAATAGGATTTAACATTCCTTACATGAAGATATTGTGTTTCCCTAGCTTAGGAAACATATGAATAAAAACCTAATGTCCATCCTAAAATTATATAGGTTAACATTGATGGTCACCATTACATTTATATCATCTCAATATGGTTATCAACAACTTTCAGAATAACCCCTCCTTTTCAGACATCTCTTGGATGAAAATAGGTCCAATGATTACTGATTCGCTTACCTCCAAACACAAAAAATCTAAATCACATCTCCTCCCATACCAGGCCTTGAATGGATTCCATTTGGAATGATTCCTATAATTTTTTATAATGGAACTCCTTGGGTTATAGATGTTCCTCCCAATAACAAAAAATTTCAAAATAATAGGCTCACCACATGTTCTCTAGAATCTAAATCGTCATCATGGTATGGTTTTTAGTCTGAGGATAGTAGGTTGTGTACAAAATAACCAATAACCCCAAAAATTATTAAATTTCATTCTAAAAATGTGACATGAAATATGGATCTTAGTTGAAAATTTTACTCCTAGAAAAATCATGCAATTAAAATATCTATTAAACATAGAGGTTACTCATATCATTGATAATGATGTTCTCTATAATCAATAATAAATGTGATTGCTTCATCATTTGATCCATGATTGTTCAGGGTGTATCATTTTTCAATGTTTATAGATAATCTTATCAACATATCAATAGTAATATAATATAACATCTATTTTGGAATGGGAAAAGAATGTAGTAATCCCATAGGATATTGATTCTTGACATTCACATATGTACATGTTAAAATTCATTCCCAAAATCCTTTTATATCATTTTTTATACCTTTAAACCACTACAAACTATGAATACCTGGATATAAAATCATAAAATAGTGATGTACCCCCCATTTAAAATCATGGAATTCCATTATCAGCACTTCATGAAAGACAATAATAACCCAAATACAAACGTGGAAAATAAGAACATCATCAATACCCAGATACCAACCATTTGGTAGATCACCACCAATTATATATTCCAATTGGATAATCCTCTTATATTATAAAATATAACTATCTCTATCTTGCATAAAATTTTAGGAAAAATTAGATTTAGATGTTAGAGGAAGTCACTATTGGGAATCCAGAACATCCATTTTCATATCTAGAAGAAGATCTATCGACCACTGCTCATCAATATATCCCCATACTATCTCTGAGTGTTTCAGCCTACTAATGGAAGTATGTATGAAATTTTCCGTTCTATGAGAGTATTATAACTTTAATTTCAAATAAACAGTTTTTTAACACACCTCCTCCACTAATGGATCTGGTCCAATAATGAAAATATGTTGTATTAGATCACGTGATATGTTTTTATAAAGACCATGACACTAGTATCCTACAGATGGTGGTTACATTGTTATATTATAACAAATTAAAAGGAATCATATCCAAAATTACTAAATAGTTTATTAATATTGGTTAACTAGATGAATTTTTTAATCCCACATTAAATTTGAAGAAATATATATAGAACACAGTTTAAAAAAATATTTTTCATTATTGATGTCATTCAAAGATTCCTTCTTTGTATCTTTGGGATAGTAAAACAAACAATGGATGAACTCAGATACTCCATAGTGGTTATTTATATTATAATTTATTTAGAATAAATATGTCATAATCAGTATGGAAAGGTAATTAACTAAAAACACATTCCATTTAATCAATAACTTGAGCATGAAGAATAATTTTCTTGAATAAATAATGATCAAATGGTCCAATATAAATAATCACATGATCTTAAATCTAACCAGAAATATCATAACTAATAAAATAATAACAATGATATTAATAAATAAATTTTGAATAAAGGAAACTATAAGTATTGGATTTCATGATTTTATAAATCATGATATTTATACTATTACGAACTTGTTAAAATATCATTTTTTTGATGTTTTCATATTTTTTGTTAACTAATTTAACACTAGCTTGCTGATTTGTCTCTAGAGACATTCCAATTTATCAAGGGGATATCTATAATCAGGCCCCATGAATTCTTTGTCATGACCCATCAAAATTATTATTATTTAAGGTGTGTTTTATTATATATGTTAGAACCAAGGTTATTCCCCATGAAGTGTTAATATGTTTCAAGTTTCTATTTTTTATAAAAATGTATATAATTTAGGGTCGTTTTGAAGACAATTATAAAAAGAAAATTACATAACATAATGATATTTATAGTTTAAGAAATAGTGGATTTTGAAAAATATATGATAGTTATTTGATCATTTCAATGTTACTAAACCATTTGAAAATTTCATTTTTTAATTGATTATTATGTTTTAAAGTAATCCTATTGTTGAGGGTAAACCAATATCTTGGGTAACCAAATGTCTCTTAAAATAATGAAAATATCTTAAAACCATGACATAAAAATCGTTTAGTCATGTTCCATCTCATTATAATGGCTTATAGTGTGACAATGAACTCTGAAGTCTATAAATTTTTTGAAATAATAGGATTCTTATATTGTTTAGTTATAGAAACACATGTCAAACACTTATAATTACATACTAATTAGTTACGAAATAAAAATTCATTCAATTAAATGCATAAAACATGTTAAGATACATATAAAAGAACAATTAAATATCACAATATACAACAATACAATACATAATTATGTGATAGAACTCCCCCTTCATGTTTATAGCTCCCTCATAATTATCACCCACTGTTTAGCCCGACATAGTGGGTAGAGGACGCTCGGGTTCATTTTTCATACATGACCCCCCTATAAGGGTAGGGGACTGAAGAAATTCTTGGATGAGTATAGGAAACCTATATAACTTAAAAATGGTATAAATTGATACATTTGGTAGAACATCCAAATGAGGTGCCGATGGTAATCCTTTATATCCAAAATCGAAAGTGGTATTGGGCCCCTAGTTTTGGTAATACCATTTATATCATTGTTTTGGGCTAGTAAATATCCATATCAAGACTTTGAAAAAAGAGGGTAGTTATTGTTAAACCTATTTAATATCTCCATGAAAAATTTTATGGAAATTGGAAATTTTTATTTGGAGATATTGTCATAATAGAGAACATTACATTTTAATTCGTACAGGTTCATTTCATTAGACGGATTGGTTCTGATTAGAAAACTATTGGATGAATTGGGGATGACAGTATTAATATGAGTTGTATCCCAATGATTTATGGATCACATCATAAAATTTAATCACATTTAGATTCACATTTTACTCATAACATGTAAAATGTCGATATATGTTCATGGTATTCCTTGTAGTTAGTCCCATTTTACTTCTGCATCATCCCTGACACTCAAAATCACCTCCTCCTAAAATGAAATCACAAATAAACGTAACAAATTTCATTCTAAAAATTATAAAAAAATAAATAATATACAAAATAATACTTTTCAATTCAATATTTAATTTTGAATCTATTGTAAAAAAATTAGTTTAATACAGTGGTGTAATGGTAAAATTAAGCAATGGGTCATGGGGCGATCACACCCCCACATCTAAAAATTTAAAATTATGGGAAAAATCATATTTCCCAATTGAATCATATAAATATTCCTATCTTAATAAATATTTAACATTAAAATATAATATAATTCTTCATAGAAATTTGATCAAAGAAAATAATAATACCATGTAGCTATTCTCAATTATCATGGAAAACTATGTCTCATAAATTTTATTCGAACGAATTTCAATGAGTTTCATGATACCAAAATAAAAATGGAATTAAAATTTCAACTATGAAACTAACTTGTCACTAATTTATATTAAAATAATTTCATACTATTCTCTCTATATTCTATCTAGTAAATATGTGTAATTCTAAAAAATCTCAACATAAATAATTTTATCCATCGAACCTTCCATATATCCATTAAAATAAATTTTCAAGCCCCACTCACTAAGGAATTCTTGAATGAAAACCATTATGCTCTTGAACTACATACCCTAATATGTTTTACATTTCATTACTACCTTCATTTATTATTATTATTTCTTGTTTTTCGAAAGATGAACTTTGAAAAAATATCACATGCATCACTCATCCATTTTATGATCTCATCATGACACTAATTGTAATAATTATAAAAAGATAAAATGTTAAAAAATAATGGTTTTAGACATCCAAATACAACAATCATATTTTATCAGTTTTTTTTCATTCTATTTTATAGACCTTACAATATTCAGATAAGGGGTACACACACATAGGTCAATAAATTATTGTAATGTTAATGATTAGGTAAGATTGAACTGATGGAAAAATTATTTTTTAAATAATAAAAAGTTATCCAAACTTATATTTACCTTCTATTATGTAGGAAAAATTAACACAACATGGTTAGGTGCAGAGATGAGTATAAAAACTGAGTTACAAAATATTTTCATAAACTACTCACACAAAGGGTACCATTCTTCTGAAATGCTTGAAATTTATAAGAAAAATTATATCATAAAAAATCAAGAAAATGTCGCACATCAATGTTAAATTCTATAGAAAATACAAATTCGTTAATTGAGATACTTTTCTAAGATTAAAACAACATGAAATAGAGAAATTTCTCATTAATTTAGAATTACTTCAAGGTTTATGTTGGAATCGATTTCCATGATTAAATGCGAATTAAAATATAAAATTCCGGTAGAGAACAAAAATGGTTGGGGGAGTAATAATACATTCTATAAGATAAAGAAATAATATAAAAAATATTATTAATTTCATAACTGACCCAATAATGTGACCATCCGCTCACACCTGGAGAGTGAAGTGACCTCACTATAAAATGCATTTTTAATCGAATACCAAAAAACAAGTATAATTAATGGAGTGGTACAACATGACTTATTGGTAGTGAAACATTGAGTAAATATCCAAAATGTTTCTCATTGAAAACTTACATGAAAAAGTAGATATTACAACATAATAAATTTAATAATTAAATGAGAAAGGAAAATAAAATAAGGATATACCTTAGATAAATCCCATATGTGGGCCCTATATTTTGATAGTCTCCAGATAGGTAGTTTTAGTGGGTTGTCTCCAATATGATAGTGGGTGGAATTTTTTTATTAGAAGCCAACAAAAATTACTTTCGTAAATTGCACTTATTCCTTATTTTTGGGGACCTTGTGAATATATTAATTTAATTATTCCCTCACTTTAATGAGGTAAAACATACATTGATGGGGTATGAAAAAGAATGATACCACATATCTTTTTGGTTTCCACTTGAAAAAACCTCTTCTTCATTATACAATTCATGATTTATGTATGTTAATTTATTGTATCAATGGAAACATCAGAGTGTAATTATATTAGAAAAAAATAAAAACATATAGAATCAATATTAATGTCATCCCATTTAATGTAGGAATATTTTGTCTGATTTTATTCTAGAAAAGCCACATTGATCCACTCTTTTACTCCATCTAATAAAATTACAAAATGTGTGGTGAGTGAATGAGAAAGTGAGAGGTCACTGATATCATTTAAAAACTCAATAGTAACACACTCATATGTAGAATTATATTTTTATGATTATTAGTATCACTGATGGTCATTGGATCTAGAATTCTCAAGAAATAATCAACAAATAAACAAGCATGATTGTACCTATGTAACTACACCACTTGAAATTTTAGAAATTATTAATTTATTATTATGTTTGGGTGTAATCCTTTGGATGGGGGTTAACTAAGATCATGGGTATCTACAACCCATTTAAAATAATCAAAATAGTACTAAACCATGACATAACAATTAAATAGTCATGATCCATCCAATTATCTTCTTTTAATGTGTTTGAAGGAACACATAAATCCAAATTATTTGCGAAATAAGGGATTGGTTTTTCCAATCAGAGAAACATAAGTTGCACACATAAATTACACATTGATTGGCTATATTATTATAATTGTATCAATTAAATTAATCAAAAAAGGTACGTGATATATAAATAAAAATTCAAAAAAAAAACCAATAGAGAATTATGTTTTATAAAACCATCTTTAAGTGTGTATCTCCCTCGTAATGATCACTCACTATTGAGCCTAATATCAAGGGAAAGAGAACACTCAGGTGGATCTCCCTATTTATCCTAGACAAGCCTATGAGGATTGGGTAATCTATAACATCTAGGATGAGGATATTACCCTTATAGAATATAATAATGGAATCACTTCACTCCTTATGTCGAACTTCCAAATGAGGGTCCCATGGTTACCTTTTATATCCAAAATAGGAAGTGGTTTTTGGCTCCTAGTATTGGTTAGACATCATGTATCTTAGTTTTATTCTAGCAAACATCCCTAACACGACATTTACATAGGTTGAGATTTATTTTCGACATATTGACTATTCTAATGGAATATTGGGAGTTCATTGGTGTTTTTATTGGTAAATATTTCTAAAATACTAAACATCTTTTTTGAATTTGTGCAGATTGGTTTCCCTGAACAAATTGGTTTGGATGGTACACCATATAGAAGAATATGGATTATATTTCATGGTATGACTTTTAACCCACATAATTATATATTGTCTCACAATGTTAAAGCATGTTTGGATTTATGAATTTCTTGGAACATGCAAAAAAGTGGTCATGTGTTCATGGGCTTTCATGTAGTTTGTACCATTTTCCTTCTGCATCATATCTGACACTCCAAATCACCACCACCAAGAATTAAATCACAAAAATAATTGTTCATGCTCATAGTGAAAAAAAATTAAATAATTAAATCAATAATGATGATCAACATGTTATTAAATAATTATTTTATAATAAAAAATAAATTTAATACATTGGTGTATGCGTAAAATTAAGCAATAGATCATTGTGCATTCACCCACCAATAACTGCATGTCCAACGCATTCACAATATATTTAATTCTTAATTTAATTCATAAAAAAATTTGATCACAAAATATTTAAATTGTGTAATGAATATGGAATTGATATGATTTTCCCCAGTAAACAAAAAACATTCATAGTAAAACCAAATATATAGAAATTTTATATAGATTAAAAAATAATAATGTCCATGATAAATAATATGGATATTTAAGATAAATTTAATTTATAAAAATTTCATGAATGTTAATATTATAGGAGAATGTTAATAACTACAAAAAATTAATCAAGAAAATGAATGTCAATTTTTTCATGTGAAACATATCATAATCCATCCATAAAAATAAAAATTTGTGTATCATTATAATATATTCCCAGTGCAATATAATTAAAATAAAGCTTTATTTACATTGATAAATAGAAATAAAATAAATAGGTCATTAAAATAAATCTTGAGAAATATTCCCTTTTCATATTGAAGATCACTTTTTGAAACTAGATAATTATAAAATGTTATTGAAACTAATTTCAACTAATATAATATTTTAATCGTATCATAGATTCTTCAACGAAATGAGCGGTCAATATAGAGTTAAAATTCTATATATTCAAATTATGTGAAAATACTGACTCATTCCATTTTTAGAAAGAATTATAAAAGTAAATTATTCAGAAATTGAAAAAAACTCACTTTAAACCATTATTTAAATGAAGATATGGTTAAAAATGACTTTTAGAACTGTTAGCATATTATTAAAATTCTTCTTATAAATTTTTTACAAAACATGGATATAAAAGAAAAATCATTTTCAGCAGAATAGAGAGATAAATTTTGTTTCTCATATTGACATTTTATCAATCAATTTATGTTCCATATATAGAAAAATGGTATTATTACATGAAAAATAACGAATAAATATATGAGAATAAATTTCATTTCATTTATTAGATAATTAAAAACTAATTTCCTTAAATTTAACATCATTAATAAACAACCCCAATTAAATTGATATTGAAGCATAACCCATTATCACAATGATAAAAAAATTTCATAATACCCATGAAAGAAAAACCATAAAATGAAAAATTAAATTCCATAAAAATAAATCTATCAATGATATAACATATCAAATTTTTAGTATAGATACCTTTGAAATATAAATAGGTTGCTAATAAAAAAAATCAATGGAGTCAAAATTGAGACAAAATATCTTACAAAGGTCATACCATCGCAACTGAAATTAATAAATGAATTTATTATGTTTATAAATCTTAAATCCTCATTGAAATGGGGAAATAAAACATAAAATAGTCACAATTTAGAAGTCACAAAATCCTATAATATCAAATATATGAAGAAGTAAAATCACACTATAAAAAGAAATTAATTTATAGCATAGTTACAACTTAATAAGTTTCAATTCAAGTACCATTGGATTAAATAATATTAACTGAATAATAAAATTACATGAATTTTTAATTATTAATTATCAATAATGTTAATGGGTATTGTGATCACTTTATAAAAATAATTTAATGCATAAATATAATATATTACCCAATGAAAGGATACTGAGATAGAATCCCATACCCTAGGTCCAAATCATCATGTATATTCATTATATTCTTGAATAATAAAATAATATTATCTAATTTCATACATAAAATAAATTTTCATATTTATTAATTTTTTGTAGTTTTAATACCTCTTGATTTTTAATGAGTTAATAAATTAATTTCACATCATATGTTTGGATAATATTGAGTTCATACGTCCAAAATGAATTCGTTAGTTTGACTATGGCTAATGAGGTCATTGATCCATCATGTCGAGAATAATTAATATTATTTAATATTTAATTTTATATGTCAATTATAATTTTAAAACCATCCTGAAATTATGTTTATAATAAATAAACAATGTTACAATCTTGGTGATGGTAAACCAAACATACATAAGAGTAACATTTGTATTTTTAAATTATCATTATGGAGTAAATACAATTATTACATTATATCTACATAAAGATCATCAAATAATTTATATAATAAAAATTATTTAAAAAATTATTTATATATATCATTTATGTGATGATTGGATAAAAATAGAATCGCATTGCTTCATTGAGGCGGTAGTTCACACAAATGCACAAACGACATTATCGATTTTTAGTTAATGGGAAGGTATGTGTAACATCTCAAGTAAGTAATAATAGATATTTTTATCTATGTCTATTAATGAATTAGATAGTGTTTTAGAGTCTTAAAATGAAAATAAATTCAATCTTAAGCATGGAATACACTAATATTTTTAAAAGATTGTTTTACAGCCTTTTGATAGAAAACCATTTCTAAATTTATCTGTTGACAATTTTATAAGCTATGTTTGTCAAAATAAACTTATTATTTATGATTGGGACATCAAAATTTACTTTTTTTGAATTTTTTGTTTTTTTCTGACAATGTTGATTTTTTAATGAATAGTGAAAAATACTACATTTTACATCAAAACTGCTTTTTAATCTAATTTATTTACATGATTAGATTATATTTTGAATTGGTTTTATAGTAAATTAGAATATATTTTTACTATTTAATCCAATAGTGGTCATTGGAATTAATTTCACTTTGAAATTGGACTTAAACTAGTGTCAATATTTTGATACTTATTGTTTTATAAAAACACACTATTTGTCATGAAAGCGGGAATTAATTATTAGATTAATTAATGTAACTTATATGATTTGAATTTTGTAAAATATAAATCATTTTTGAATTCAGAATATCAAATATAGCTTAGGGTGATGTTTTGGTATTTTTCTGAAAAACATCAATTTTTTTATGAATAGTGAAACCACTAAGTGGTAGTTAAAGAAACTGATTTTTCGTTTAAATCAAAATTTTCCACTTTTGTGATTTGATTTTAAAAAATCCGACATACATGGTTGTCATTAAGAATTAAAATGTGGTTCAATGAGATTAAAATAATTTTTTGGTGAATAGTAACTTATTAAGTTTTTAATCGCGATTAGAGGTAATTAGTGTAGTTTAAGGTAAAAATAATGTTTTAATAATATGAGATGAGCTTGACACATGTTCTACCCTTATTGTATGTGTCATGGACGACCAAGAAAATCCATTGGACAACTTGGGGACCCCATGGAGCCACTTTGGTTGGGAAATCACATAAATAACTTTTTATTTAATGTTAAAGTAAAAATAACACAATCATGAGATGTTTTACTAAAACAATTTTTACATGGGGTTATACAAGTAATATGTTTTACTATAAATATTAATTGGAAAGATAAAAATATTTCCTACATCATGATATTTGTTTTATAATTTTTTGACATTAAATATATAAAATTATTTATGACATCATGATGATGCAGCGATTACCTCATTAATAAAGGATTTAAATAAAATGAAACGATAATGTAACATCTATGACCTACACATGTCCAAGACATATTGTATGGGTATATTTAGAACCCTTATCACCTTACTCTCTAATTATATCAATTTGGGACCTTTTTAATCTGAAACTCATTTTAAAATAAAGTAACATTTCTTTACTTTCCAAGAGTGGCCCTCCTCTCCTCTTATAAAAGGCCCCCACCTCTACCTCCTTACCGACACTTCCAAAGACTTTGGCTCAGACAAACCCTTCCCATTTTGTCTCTCCACATCCCTCTATTACACTTTGAAGCATCACATTGGGCACAAGTCTTCCCATGGAAGCCTTTGAGCTCAAACCAAAGGGAGTTACCCGATTTTAAGGTAATGTCTTCACTTGAGTCCTTTTGTTTTATTTTTCTTCTCCAACCCCCTAAACTCTTTTTATTCATTTATTTTGTAACAAATCCAGTATCTTAAATATACTAGTATGTTTTTATAAGAATTATTCGAGCTACACTTACACACACCTACATCTAATGGTTAAAGAACATACTGTTTCCATGGATGGCGAATTTATGCCTCCCGAAACGATGATTGATCAACATTCATTTAACACCATCAAAGGTGGCCATTAAGATGACACTATATTTATATAGAATATATAATATGTTTATGTTTTCCTTATGATTCTGTATTTTTAATTTTGGTCATACCTTTAAGATTTCCATTATGGGTAAACGCGATATCTTCATTTAAGGAAGTGCGGACTACCGCCCCCTCAAAGTGAGTTGATTCGTTAAATACCATATGTGGGACGTATAAAGGATGGAGTTATGATATTATATATGATATTACAATGGAATTATAATATACCTTAATATCATTATGATTCCATTCTATAAAATACAAAATAGAAATGAAAGTAGCGTTCATGCGTACGTACGGCTTACCGTCTCCATGAACGGTGCATTTCATTTCTTACCTCTAAATGATTATGTAATATTATAAATACATGAATGTAATGGATATATATGATATATATGATATCTACATCATGAATACCATTCGGGATATAATGGATACATGAACAAATTGTAATTATAAAGGGTTTATTTTTGACTCAAGTACCATTGATCGTTAAAACGACCGTTATTAACTTAAATAATTACATAGTGTTCATGACATGGTAATAAGTGATATAAAAGGAACAATGAACTTGAAAAAAGTTCTTAAACAAGTAGAAATTAACTCAAGTTTATTATTCAGGAGATTAAAGAACGACCGAGTCAAGTCGGACCCAAGGTATGGGACTTCGTCTCAATCTCCTTTCATTGAGGCATATTTTGTTTTATACACAAACCTCTTTTATATGGTGTATAAACCCCTTTGACTTTTACATTTATTCAAAAGAATGTATTTTTTCGAAGCGTTTACTAAATTACAAAAGGGTCTTTTTTTGTCGTACGTATGTGGCGACAACGACTTCTCTGCCGCCATTACCATTATATGAGTTTCGGCTTCCTCTACAAGCCATACCTTTTTTTAAAAGAAAAATAAATAACATGTTTAATTTTATTTTATTTTGGTATTAAAAATGGTTTTCATAATGTTTTTATTATATCAATGTGTTTTATTGATATCTTGTGATTGAAATGTGGAAATGTTATGTTTCCTTTATGCATGTTTTATGTGATATGATTATGTTATGGTTCTTGGGAATTATTATGAAGACGGGAGGTTCCGTGATAAACTAAGGGCGGGTGAGCCCGATATAGATCTCCAATGCATTGGGTAGTGCGAAGGAGTGAAACGTTAAAGTTTTTCTGAAGAGATTTAGGGAATATACTGTGATGGTTATTCCAAACATAACCAAGAGGGTTACTCCTTATGTAAGAATGTTATGAATGCCTCAAGTTACCTTTATGTCTTATGATTTCTATGATTTATTCATGATTTGATGAGGTATGTTAAAGTGCTTTTGTTTTATGGGTAAAGTATGATTTCATTCTTATGTATATATGAACTCATGTTTCCTTTCCATATTTTTATAACCCATACTGAGATTTTTATGCTCATCCCATGTTTTTTTGAAATGTTTTTCACAGGTCAAGGGAAAGGTTCATGATATGATGATAGTGTCAAAGAAGTGTCAAGAAAGAATCCATGTTTTATTTTAAATATGTTTCCTTTGATGGGAAAAATGAATACTATGTTTTATGTAACCAGTTTGTTTAAATGTGGAATGTAATGCATGTTTTATGATCTAATTCTCTAAAAATCTAAACCTGAAAAGATCCTCAATGTGTAATCTTGTAATAAATCAAGATTAAGTAATGTTTAGGGCTGCGGCCTTATAGTTGGTATCAGAGGTCGGTTTAGATAACTTCAGGAGTTAGAATTCGATTAAATAATGTTCCAAAAATATTTTTTTTATGGTCAAATTGAAATGATATAGTATATGAAGATTACCATGTTGCTTCATCTAAGACATGTTTGTTCATAATGGGTTTCCACAGAGGAAACAGAGAAGCAGTTCTAGGAAGGCATGAAGAAGGAAATAACCTTCCGAATCAGCATCTTGAGATGGTCGGAATTGGAATTGAACAGTTTGTTGCAGTAATGGCACAGTTGACTGAAGCGATAAATGGTGGTGGTATCCATGCATGAGATCAGCCAGATCAACCGCAGAGCAACATGTCAGTGGTGGAACATTTCATGAGGTAACATCCCCCATCATTCAGAGGATCATCTGACCCTGTGTTAGCTGAAGGGTGGATTAAATCACTGGAGAAGATTTTCGATGTCATGGGGTGTTTAGAAAATCAAAAGGCTAGTCTTTCTATTTACCGTTTGGAGGGTGAAGCAGATCAGTGGAGGTCGATGGTTAAAAATATCGGGGACGCTGATGAGATTGATGCTCTTGACTGGGATGAATTCAAAGGTATGTTTCTTGAGAAGTATTTTCCTAAGGATTATAGACTTAGGATGGAAAATCAATTATTGGAATTGAGGAAAGAAGAAGACTCAGTGGCTGCCTATGAAGAAAGGTTCACTCGATTGTCAAGGTATGCTCCAAATTTTATCTGAGACCTTGATAGTAAAATCAATCGTTTTTACTTAGGATTAAAGCCAAAATATCGAAGGGAATTAGCTTCTCGTGAGTTTAAAAGTTATTAAAATCTTGTTCGATGTGCTGAGAAGGTGGAAATGGAGTTTGCCGATAACCAAGTGTTCTATAACAACCAGTAGAAGAGGAGACCGAGGTGGCAAGAGAAAGGAAATAATTCTTCAAAAAAGTCTGATGGTAAGAAATCTAAGTTTCCAGTTTGTGATAAATGTGGTAAAAGTCATGCTTGGGAATGTCTTCTGACTTCTGGAAAGTGCTACCGATGTGGTAAGATGGGACATAAGGCTCGTGATTGCACTGAAAAAGATCAAGGTGATGGTAAGTCCAAATTTGATTTACAGTTAGTTAAATGTTTTAAGTTCAATGAGATGGGCCACTATGCAAATGAGTGTCCGACAAAGAGCTCGAGTGATGGGAAGCAGTTAGACTACAAGTAGAAAGGGGTGATGAAATCCTTTGCAACTACTTCAGCAGATGTCGGGCCATCAAATGAAGTTGTATCAGGTACTTCGTCTGTTTTTTAGATTATACTAGTGTGTTGTTTGATTCGGGGTCTACACATTCTTTCATCTCTGAAAACGTTTCTATTAAAATGGGAATACCATCTCAAGAAATGACTCCTGAACTTTTAGTAAAAACACCTGGGGGAAATGTTGAGGCAAAAAGAATTCATAAGAATCTTCCTATCCTTATCTGTGGAAAGAACATACTTTCAAACCTTATTGTTCTACCTCTAGTAGAGTTTGATGTTATCCTGGGTATGGATTGGCTCTCTATTTACCATGCTATGATTGATTGTAGAGCTAAAGAAGTTTCTTTTCAAAAAGACTTTCAGTTTTTTTACAAGAATGAACCCTTACTGTTGATAACATATCAAGAGGCCGAGAAACTTGTAAAAGATGGAAATGAATGTTACCTTGCACTTATTGTTGAAAATAAAGGAACTATTCTGATTAATGATGTACCAGTGGTAAATGAGTATCCTGATGTCTGTTCCTGATGAGTTGCATGGAATAATACCAGATCAGGAAGATGAGTTTACTATTGACTTAGTTCCTGATGCTAAGCCAATTTCAAAAACCCCTTATTGAATGGCACAAATTGAACTTTTAGAGTTGAAGGAGCAATTGCAAGATTTATTATTGAAAGGTTTCATTCGACCTAGCACGTCACCATGGGGTGCTCCTGTTTTATTTGTTAAAAATAAAGATGGTTCTATAAGACTTTGCATTGATTATAGAGCCTTGAATAACATCATTGTTAAGAACAAATATCCTTTGCCTCATATCGATGATTTGTTTGATCAGCTCCAGGGAGCTTAGTATTTTTCAAAGATTCACCTGAGATCCGGGTAACATCAGCTGAAGGTAAAGGAGGTAGATGTTCTGAAGACTGTGTTTCGTACAAGATATGGCCATTATGAATTTGTAGTAATGCCTTTTGGGCTAACCAATGCACCTGCTGTATTCATGGACTTAATGAATAGAATTTTCCATGAGTTCTTGGATAAGTTTGTGGTGGTTTTCATTGATGATATTTTGGTGTTTTCTAAAATTAAAGAGGAGAGTGAAATACATTCAAGGGTTATTTTGAAAACCTTAAAAGAAAAGAAATTGTATGGGAAATTCAGAAAGTGTGAGTTTTGGATGCAACCAATTTCTTTCCTTGGTCACATTGTTTCTAAAGATGGGATAACTGTTGATCTTGCAAAAACAAAGGTTGTAGAAGAATGGCCAAGACCCACAAATGTAATAGAGATTCGTAGCTTCCTTGGTTTGGCAGGCTATTACTGAAGATTTGTTAGAAATGTTTCAAGGCTATCTAGTCCAATGACTAAGCTAACTCGGAAGGGTGTTAAGTTTATCTGGACAAAAGAATGTGATGATTGTTTTCAGGAACTGAAAAAAAGATTGGTGAATGCTCCAGTTTTGGAACTACCTTCCAGGAATGGTGAGATTGTTATATACAGTGATGCTTCATTGAAAGGACATAGTTGTGTCCTAATGCAGAATGATCAGGTAATTTCTTATGCTTCACGATAGTTGAAAACTCATGAGGTAAATTAACCTACACATGATTTGGAATTAGATGCTGTTGTTTTCGCATTAAAAATTTGGAGGCATCATTTGTATGGAGAAAACTGTGAAATATATACTGATCACAAAAGTTTAAAGTATATATTCACCCAGAAAGAATTGAACATTAGACAAAGGATATGGCTAGAATTAATCAAGGATTATGATTGTATAATTAATTACCATCAAGGAAAAGCAAATAAAGTGGCCGATACTTTGAGTCGAAAAAGAAATTCTTCATTAACAATGTTGCGTTTGGGATGTGATCCTTTAGTTAAGGATTTGATGAACTTTGGAATAGAAGTTGTTGGTGCATGATGTTCTTCTGTTTTATTTCAGGTATCAGTGAAATCTTCTCTATCAGAGAAAATCATGCAAGCACAAAAGAAAGACAGTGAGTTGCAGAAAAAGGTAGAGCTGGTTCAGAAAGGTAATTTGCCTGAATTCAACATTGATAGTGATTATGTTTTGAGATTTGGGAAGATATTGTGTGTGCCTTGTGATTCATAGTTTAAGAGAGAGTTGTTATGTGAAGCTCATAGTTCTCCGTTTTCAGTTTATCCTAGTAGTACTAAGATGTACAGAGATCTGGTGGTGTATTACTGGTGGGATGGAATGAAAAGAGATATTGTTGATTTTACTGTGAAGTGTTTGACATGTCGACAGGTTGAAGCAGAGAAGCAGTTACCGAAATGGATGCTTTATCCTTTACCAGTTCCAGAGTGGAAATGGGAGAATATATCCATGGACTTCATTGTGGGATTGCCGAAGACCCCTAGAGGTAATAATGTAATCTCGGTTATTGTTGATCACTTGACTAAATCTGCTCATTTCCTTGCTATACGAGATAATTTCTCTCTAGATCAACTTTCCCATTTGTATCTTAAAGTGATAGTCAGGTTACATGGAGTTCCTCTCTCCATTGTATCCGATCGTGATCCCAGGTTTACTTCTAACTTTTGGAAGGGCCTTCAGAAGTCGTTGGGTACTGAATTAAATTTTAGTACATCATTTTATCCTCAATCAGATGGGCAGTCAGAATGAACAATTCAGACCTTGGAGGATATGCTACAAGCTTGTTCGATGGATAATCAGGGAAGTTGGGACCAACATCTTTCTTTGGTTGAATTTTCATATAATAACAGTTTTCATTCCATTATACAGATGGCACCCTTTGAGGCGTTATATGGGAAGCGGTGTCGAACTCCAGCTTTCTGGGATGAAGTGGGTGAAAGGATGTTGATGGGACCAGAATTGGTAGAAGAGTTGGCAGAAAAAGTTCAGCTGATACAAAAACACATGAGAACAGCTCAGAGCAGGCAGAAGAGTTATGCGGACAATAGGAGGAAGGATCTCTCTTTTGAGGTAGGTGATCATGTTTTTCTCAAAGTATCACCATGTAAAAGTGTAATGTGATTTGGTAAGAAAGGAAATCTGAGTCCAAGATTCATTGGACCATATAAAATTCTGGAGAGAGTTGGATCAGTTGCATACCGGGTGGCTTTACCTCCGAGTTTATCTCAGGTACACAATGTTATTCACGTTTCGATGTTGAGAAAGTATATGCCAGATCCATCTCATGTTTTGAGTCCAGAGGTAGTTCAGTTGGAAGAGAGCCTATCTTATTTGGAACAACCGGTATAGATTATTGACCACAAGGAGCAAGTGTTACAGAATAAGGTGATTAATCGGGTAATGGTTTTGTGGAAAAACCACATGATGGAAGAGGCAACATGGGAATCTAAAAATGCAATGAGGGATAAGTACCCCCATTTATTCGATAAGTAAATGAATTGCGGGAACACAATTTTCTAAAGGGGGGGAAGGATGTAACATCCCAAGTATGTAATAATATTTATTTTTATCTATGTCTATTAATGAATTAGATAGTGTTTTCGAGGCTTAAAATGAAAATAAATCAAATCTTAAGTATGGAATACACTAATATTTTTAAAAGATTTTTTTACTGCCTTTTGATGGCAAACCATTTTTAAATCTATATTTTTACAATTTTATAAGCTATGTTTGTCAAAATAAACCTATTATTTATGATTGGGACATCAAAATTTACTTTGTGTGAAATTTTGGTATTTTTCTGACAATGTTCATTTTTTAATGAATAGTGAAAAATACTGCATTTTACATCAAAACTGCTTTTTAATCTAATTTATTTAAATTATTAGATTATCTTTTGAATTGGTTTTAAAGTGAAATTAGAATATATTTTTACCATTTAATACAATAGTGGTCATTGGAATTAATTTCACTTTGAAATTGGACTTAAAATAGTGTCAATCTTTTGATACTTATTGTTTCATAAAAACACGCTATTTGTCATGACAGCGGAAATTAATTTTTAAATTAATTAATGTAACTTATATTATTTGAATTTTGTAAAATAGAAAACATTTCTTAATTCAGAATATCAAATATATCATAGGGTGATGTTTTGGTATTTTTCTGAAAAACTTCAATTTTTGATGAATAGTGAAACCACTAAGTGGTAATTAAAGAAACTGATTTATCGTTTAAATGAAACTTTGCCAATTATGTGATTTTATTTTCAAAAATATGACATACATGGTTTTCATTAAGAATTAAAATGTTGTTCAATGAGATTAAAATAATTTTTTGGTGAATAGTAACGTATTAAGTTTTTAATCGCGATTAGAGGTAATTAGTGTAGTTTAAGGTAAAAATAATGTTTTAATAATACGAGATGATCTTGACACATGTCATACCCTTATTTTATGTGTAATGGACGACCAAGAAAATCCATGGGTCATGTTGGGGACCCCATAGAACCACTTTGGTTGGGAAATGACATAAATAACTTTTTATTTAATGTTAAAGTAAAAATGACACAAACATGAAATGTTTTACTTAAAAAAATTTTACATGGGGTTATACAAGTAATATTTTTGACTATAAATATTCATTAGAAATATAAAACTATTTCCTACATCATGATATTTTTTTATAATTTTTAGACATTAAATATATTAAATTATTTATGACGTCATGATGATGGAGCGATTACTTCATTAATAAAAGATTTAAATAAAATGAAAATATAATGTAACATCTATGACCTACACATGTCCAAAACCTATTGTATGGGTATATTTTGAACCCTTATCACCTTACCCTCGAATTATATCAATGTGGGACCTTTTGAATCCAAAAATAATTTTAAAATAAAGTAACATATCTTTACATTCCAGGAGTGCCCCTCCTCTCCTCTTATAAAAGGCCCCCACCTCTACCTCCTACCCACACTTCCACAGCCTTTGGCTCGGCCAACCCCTGCCCATTTTGTCTCTCCACATCCCTATATTACTCCTTGAAGCCTCACTTTGGGCATAAGGCTTCCCAAGGAAACCTTTGAGCTCAAACCAAAGGGAGTTACCCGATTTTAAGGTAATGTCTTCACTTGAGTCCTTTTGTTTTATTTTGCTTCTCCAACCCCCTAAACTCTTTTTATTAATTTCTTTTGTAACAACTCCAGTATCTTCAATATAATAGGATGTGTTTATAAGAATTATTCGAGCTACAATTTCACACACCTACATCTACTGGTTAAAGAACATACTGTTTCCGCGGATGGTGAATTTATGCCTCCCGAAACGATGATTGTTCAACATTCTTTTAACACCTTCAAAGGTGGCCATTAATATGAAAATATATTTATATATGATATATAATATGTTTATGTTTTCTTTAAGCTTCGGTATTTTTCGTTTTGTGAATAGCTTTATGATTTCCATTATTGGCAAACGCGATATCTTCATTTAAGGAAGTGTGGACTACCGCCCCCTCAAAGTGATTTGATTCGTTAAATACCATATGTGGGACGTAAAAAGGATGGAGTTTTGATATTATATATGATATTACACTGGAATGATAATATAATTTTATATAATTATTATTCCATTCTATAAAATACAAAATAGAAATGAAAGTAGCGTTCATGCGTACGTACGGCTTACTGTCTCCATGAACGGTGCATTTCATTTCTTACCTCTAAATGATTATGTAATATTATAAATGCATGCATGTACTGGATATATGTGATATATATGATATCTACATCATTAATTCCATTCTGGATATAATGGATAAATGAACAACTTGTAATTATAAAGGGTTTATTGTTGACTCAAGTACGATTGATCTTTAAAACGACCGTTATTAACTTAAATAATTACATAGTTTTCATGACATGGAAATAAGTGATATAAAAGGAATAATGAACTTGAAAAAGGTTTTTAAACAAGTAGAAATTAACTCAAGTTTATTATTCAGGAGATTAAAGAACGACCGAGTCATGGCGGACCTGAGGTATGGGACTTCGTCTCAATCTCCTTTCATTGAGGAATATTTTGTTTTATACACAACCTTCTTTTGTACGGTGTATAAACCCCTTTGAATTTTACGTTTATTCAAAAGGAATATTTTTTTTACGAAGAGTTTACTAAATGACAAGAGGGAATTTATTTTGTCGTATGTATGCAGCGACAACGACTTCTCCGCCGCCATGACCATTATTTGAGTTTCAGCTTCCTCTACAAGCCATACCTTTTTTTAAAAGAAAAATAAATACCATGCTTACTTTTATTTTATTTTGGTATTGAAAATGGTTTTAATAATGTTTTTATTATATCAATGTGTTGTATTCATATCTTGTGATTTAAATGTGGAAACGTTATGTTTCCTTTATTCATGTTTTATGTGATACGATTATGTTATGGTTCTTGGGCATTATTATGAAGACGGGTGGTTTCGTGATAAACTAAGGGCGGGTGAGCCTGATATAGCTCTCCAATGCATTGGGTAATGCAATGGAGTGAACTTTATGGTTTCTCCAAAGAGATTTAGGGAATATACTATGATGGGTATTTCAAACGTAACCAAGACGGTTACTCCCTACGTAAGAATGTTATGAATGCCTCAAGTTACCTTTATGTCTTATGATTTCAATGATTTATTCATGATTTGATGAGCTATGTTAAAGTGCTTATGTTTTATGGGTAAAGTATGATTTCATTCTTATGTATATATGAACTCATGTTTCCTTTCCATATTTTTATAACCCATACTATGCTTTTTATGCTCATCCCATGTTTTTTTGAAATGTTTTTCAGAGGTCAAGGGAAAGGTACATGATATGATGATAGTGTCAAGGAAGTCTCAAGAAAGAATCCATGATTTATTTTAAATATGTTTCCTTTTATGGGAAAAATGAATACTATCTTTTATGTAACCACTTTGTTTAAATGTGGAATGTAATGAAAGTTTTATGATCTAATTCTCTAAAACTCTAAACCTGAAAAGATCCTCAATGTGTAATCTTGTAATAACTCAAGATTAAGTAAGGATTTCGGTTGGGGCCTTATAGTATGAATGTAAATGATATATAATCTTTTAATAATTATAAATATTTCATGAATTACATATATATATATATAAATATATTAAATTCCTCATTATGAGGTGTCGTAATAGTTGGTGATGGAAAATGAATTACATGTGTTCAAGTGTCGATATTAATTATATACACGAATGGGAGATTCATTTCCCATTTGATCTATGAGGTTATAAGTATAGTATAAATAATAAATAGCTAACATCTCATTATATTTTATATAATTATATTTTTATATTTTTATGGTTCAATGACATTTTAATGATGTAGACGAACAAATAAACGAAAAAAGCCAATAAAAAACAAGTTCTCTTATTCAGAAAACCTCTCTAAGAGTATAAGTAAAGCCTTCCATGATTTCATTTATGATGAAAAAAACTATAAAATATGTGTCTATTGAAGTAAAAAATTTATATTTGTAGTCAATGGGAAAATTAAATGGTTCATGATGTGTGGAGAGGAGTGGATATGGGGTTTCATTTTATAAGTGAGGGTAGAAAAACTTTTGGAATTTCATAAAGTATTAAATTCTAATAAGTTCATATTAAATTGAAATAACTCCAAATGTATTGGGATTATAATTTGGGATAGAATATGTTTTAGAAATTACAGTAAAATATGATTCATACTCATTTAAATATAAATATGGCCCTTATCTCTTGGTATAACTCCAGATTAACTAGTTTTAACGTTAAAAGTTATAACAAATTTTCAAACTCAAAGGGTTATAATTTTACGTGTAAAATAATAAATGGATAATTAATGTAAATAAAAATAAATTTTATACAATTTATCATCATAATTTATTTATATTAATGTTTTTAGTATTTTAATATAATTTCATTAAATATTTTTTAACATAAAATATCACTAATGTCATTTATGTACATTATTCATTTAACCGCACATTAATGATATGAAGTTAAAAATTAATTAATAATATAATCCATTTAATCAGAAATTATAAAAAAAATAATAAATATATCATTATTTTAGAACCATAACTCTTTCAAAATATAATAGTATTGTATTTTTTTAAATTTTTTACTTAGAATTTTCTAATGTTTGACAAGGGTTGTGTCATCGTTTAATAAGAATTTGCACTAACAATATAATACATAAAATTAAAAAAACATTATGGATACTAATTTATTATTGTCAAATTAAAATTTAATAATAATTCACTACTTATATTTATACCAATGTGAACATATAGGTGATATATAAAGGAAATATAGTAACATTTGTGTATTTTTCTTTTCTTAAAATTTTATATAGGTCACTTCCAGGGAAATGTTTCTCATAAATACTTGAATATTCAAAAAATGGTGATTATATAAGATAAAAATTCATCCTATAATAATTTATATTGAAATTTTTGAGTTATAAATTAGATGTAACCATGGTTAACTTGAATTACTGTTTTACCATTTTGATAATGTTTTTACTATTATTTGTATTCAAAATGACCAAAAATTATGTTGTTATTATTAAATAATATATATTTATGTTATTAAATATATGGAATCTATTTAACCAAATTAAATCTATATAAGGGTCATAAATTAATTTTAAATGTATCCATCAATGTGCGGCCAAATGAACTTTTTTGTGAATATTCATTTTTCAGGGAAAAAATGAGTTTACATTAACTACATGAAAAAAAAAATCATTATTAAATAAGTTTAAATTCAAATATATAAACATATAATATGTAAAAAACTTATATAATTCATCATTATGAATCATCTAAATTAATTAAATTTAACTATCATTGTTCGCTTAAAAAAAATTTAAAAATATATTTTAAGACAAAACACATATACAGAAATTCAAAATAGACATGATTAAAATAGAATTACTTATATTTAATATATCTAAATAATAATTGCTTTACTTTGATATCGAATTCAAAAAAGTAATTTTCTATTAGCATAAAATATTTATTAAAAGAAATTACTATTTTACAAAAAGTTGTATTTTACATTATTCACTAAAATTAACCGTATTTAGATGAATCCAAAATTTTCACAATCTATTAGTTTGGACTTGATGATTTCAAGAATTATGATTATTATTTAAAATATAATTTATTAAATTGAAAAAAACAATTTATATTATTTTCTAAAAAAACAAAGTTGATGATTTCATTAAGAATATAATGACTTTATTAAAAATTGAATCATATTTACCTATATAAAATATTTTTATAATCATATACACATAATTATAAAAATTGATTTTTTTTATTTATATATACAACCTTAAGATCTAGGTGATAATATTTACATTTATATTTTACATCAAAATTCGTTTTGATTGTGTATTTTGTGTTTTGTATGAAATCAATCACATTATTATAGATTTAAAATACCGAGGTCTTATATTCAACCAAAATTATTTAAATTTCATTTTTAAAGTCAAAAATATTTCCCTAAAACTAAGAGTTTTACAATGAAAAAAATATGTTTTTAAAAAACATACATTGTAAAGTGTGAATAAAATATCCTCTTATAGGAGGGAAATAAAAAAATGACGATCATTAATAATAACACCAAAAAATGTTTCCATATAGGAAAAAACTAAGAATAATTGAAAATATATACAAGGAGAGAAAACTATCATTGAAAGACTAATAAAGACTAATTTATAACATGTATTAAAGAAATATAATGACCAAAAAAGCATAAATATATGAAAGTTGAAAGGAAAATTAATTCATTTTAAGTGATTTTTATAGAATAATGTTTTTAAATATTATTTTCCAATATTTTAGGAATTAATTTACTATCTCGAAAAATAACAAACTGAAATATACATACATGATATAATTTAATATAATATGCCCAATTATATTCATTTTTTATTATTCAATCAATTTCCACTTCATCAATTAATTTAGGAAATGAATTTAAAATATGTATTTTTTGTGTTTGATATAGTAAAATTAATTTTTAATTTATCATTGTTTCTATAATGAAATAATAATTTTTTCCACATATCATTAAAAGTTAAATTAAATTGAAATATTTACCATAAGGTAAAATAATAAGAAAATAAAATCATTTATATGAAAAAACAAATATATTTTATAAAAAATGTTTCACGAAAGGATCAACATATATTATTCATCAAATAAATTACCCACATCCCAATAAACCTCGATATTATAAAATTTAATGAAATATTTCACATCAATAGTGTTATTATAATATACAACATGTATAAAAAATTAATTGACTTCTTCCCAAATAATTAATTAGTTTAAAAATATGGGTAATATATACATGTAATTAACCATGTAGTCCTGTTCTATTAAATTGTATAATTTTATTATTGGTGGTGTTCGAGGGAGGTTCTATGTGTTTTCATTGGAAGCAAGAGGTGCATCAAAAATCTAATAGGAAACACACATCGTGTAAGATTATATCTCGGTGTGAAGGTTAGATTCATGGATTTTCTAGGGATGGTTCACGATGTGTATATTTTTAGGGTTAAATAATAAGAAGACAATGCATTTTTTTGGTGAAACTGAACCCTAAGGTTGAGAAGACATGAATGGAGAATGTGTGTTAGGTAAATCCTCGATATAAGTTGGTTTTATTTTTATTTTTTGGATGAATTCTAATTCATTTGGTCATGGCGCCTTATTCCTCTCTTTTTTTGGGAAACCTTGGTGCCCTAATGATTTATTAAAAATCTCTTTATCCATCATTGATTCATTATTCTTGGTGGTTGTTCATTTGTAATATGTGGCTGATCTGTGGTAGGTTATTCTCTCTTATTGGTTGGTTTTCTACCATTTTTATCAGCGTCCCACTAGAATATAATTTCTTTTGTTAGGGGTGTGTTTGAGTTGCATCTTTGAAAACCCTATAGTGTGTTATAGGTTTGTCTATGGGTTCTCATGACATAGTTGAGGTTTTAAAGAGTTTTTCCCATCCATGTGGTGCACATTTAGATTAAAAGATTCTTTGAGGTAGGATTTCCCTTGTTTATCTATATTTTGTATCATATGGGGGTTATTTTATTTCTTGTTCTTTTTGGATATGGTTTTTCTCTATTAATTAAGGATATATAATTAGATATAATGAATTTTATTAAGGTAAATGGGGTTTAATTCTCATTTTATACAATTTGGATATTACTGTTCACATTGTGGATTGTATGGGTTTGATACCCTAAGTGAAATCATGTTCATTCGGGGATTTTCATATAGAGGATAAATAGTTTTTAAGTCATTGGTTGTGATTGTTGTGATTTCACCATAAATATGAATTGGTTAATTAATTATACATGGCTAAATAATATTTTTCCCCAGGATTTTGGTTTCAGTGAAAACACCCCTAAAATAAAGCGGAATCAGATAAAATCCCATTTTTAAATTGGTAAAATAGTTTTGATGTATTGTGGTGTTTTTTCATGCTTTCAGGATGAAGATGTGTTATTTTAATGGTGTATGGGGTGAAATTTGGTTGTTTGGATGTGTTGTTAAAGCCATGAGGTATGATTTTCTTGGGGATGCCAGTTATCTTATGATATATGGTTTCATTCTACTAGATGAATTAATAGTGATGGAATAAATGAATTTTTAATAATGTTTGAAATGGCATGGGTTGGTTTGCTTAATGGGATAGATGTTTTTGAATTGAAAATATAATTATGGGCTGAGTAATTAAATGTGGTTGATGAAACATTATAAAACAAATTGGAGATAAATGTGAAGAAAATGTGAGGTTGTGTTAGATTACCATGGTTCTTCACCATCTGAAATGATTATTACATATATTAATAAATGCATTTAGAGGTGCCTGTAATGGGGATTGTGTTACGATTAGGTTATTTTTTTTAGAAACTATAGGTTATGATTGAGTGTTTTATACTATTTATATACTTTTTTTCATGTGTTTTCTATATTCACCCTACCCATGT
This sequence comes from Viscum album, assembly GCA_963277665.1. NCBI lineage: Eukaryota > Viridiplantae > Streptophyta > Magnoliopsida > Santalales > Viscaceae > Viscum > Viscum album. Next base: position 394,964,562 of record OY728153.1, on the reverse strand, counting down.
TGAGAACTATGTTATGAACACTTGCATAGTCATTTGGCGGTGTATTTACCTACACCGTAGTCGGAGGATAGTTGGATGGTCACCGACTCTTCCCTGCTCCCACAACCAAGAAATGACAGCCCAAGCTTCTTTCGTAAAGATGTGACGAGATGTGGTATCCCAAGTGTGTTCGGGTTTATTTGTGATGTGGCCTCCCAAGTATCTTTATGATGATTTTGGAAGTTATTTTCAAGGTGTCTTCGGGTTGAGATGTGATGCATTGTGAGGACCATGTGTGTGTAGGTGGGATGTGTTGTTAGGCACATGTGTGTGTGTGACTAGGATGTGATGTGTTATATTACAATAAAGTAGAAGCAAAAAAGAATTTTTATTGGGGGTTTGAGAATGGATTATCATTGGGAAAGTGGTGTTCGGTACCTTATAATTAATCTAGTTTATATTATATTATATTACTTGGATTTCATTTTTGGTGATCATCTCTTGGTGAGGTTAGGATGGTTATTATTCCATGATAGGTGTTGTTTGTTTCTTTTGTTTTTCCATAGGGGAATTATTGTGGTTCATTAACATGAGCATGATAGAATTTGGTTATCCTACCTAGTATACTTGTATTATGGTGCCTACATAATGTGGGAATCAGAGGACAGTATCACCCTTTCTTTATTTTCATCCCATGAGGGGTATTATTATAGGTAAGAGGGCATGAAAAAGTTGTATTAGAGATGCTAGTTTAGTGACAGGGATGATTTTGTTGTAAGGCACATTGAGGAATGCATGGGTAGGTATGAAAACAGTTTCAAATGACTTTGGTTCATGAAAATATCATGTAGAATGACTATGACATGGGATTTTAAGGCCCCCATGATCATGTGCATAGACTCTGAGATTATTGAACAACCATATGATATGGTAATTCTTGTAGTGTAGATTCCTATGAGAGGTAGATACATAATATTTACTTGTGTTTTTATTTTAGATGTGTAGATTATTGAAATATAAAATTTACAAACTGAATTTAATATAATAAATATAAATAAAAAATATGATTATAAAAATCCATTCTAAAGGGATTAGAAAATTATTTTTTCTTTCTCCTCTATGGGGACTGATCATCATCAGTGTGTGGTTCAAGCATTGAAGGTTTGGTAGGATAACCCGATTGATCACCATAGGGTTGATCTGACAAAGAAGGATGATCAGTTGTAGAGGAATTTTCATTCATTCTAGTTGAAGGATTTGGGGAAGTATGAGGGTACTATTTCAGATATAAAGACTACGATTTATTTATAGGATCTAGATATTTCTTATAGTTTTATCTTGTCCATGAAGGGGTACCGGGACCCTCATGCTGTTAGAAAAATTTGGGGATCCATAGGATATTAATGGAAGTTATATCATTGTAATCCTAAGGAATCATATGTTTCATGGGATTACTTACAGACATTTTTTTGCGAAGAATTATTTTATTCATCAATGACAAAAAATAAGAGTTTGGAGATATTATCCCTTCAGTATATGAGTATGTGTGAATGGGAGCTTGGGGTCATGTTTAAGGACTTTCTTCTCTTTTCACCAGATCTTTTTCCAGATGAGGAGTCCTGAGTGAAGAGTTTTGAGTAAGCACTCCATCATCTGATCTGTTAAATGATTATACCTTTTATATTACAGACATATTTAGATGTTTAGAATAATTAATAGGTGATAGAGTGGATTCACTCATGAGGTCTTTTTCTGTAGAAATAAAACCAATGGGTTTCCTCAAAGAGAAATGTTGTTTGAGGAAGGTCTCAGGTTCCAAGACAGTTGAGGTTTTTACCAGCTAGGATTCAACCTCGGTAGCTTCCCATTCAACCTTCAAGATCATGCACCTTTCGTGTGGGGTTTGAACTATTGTTTTTCTTCTATTGATTTCTCATCCATCATTATAAAAATTTCCTAATGGCTGCTCAAGTTCAATTTGTATACGGCGAATAGGTTCATTGTCAACCTCAATAGAAGTTATGAGTTAGGCTCTTCTAATAGTAAGATTAGTAGTCTTATGGTCCACCTATGGATAACGGAGTTGTTTGAGGATGACCATGTAATGTTCCTCATGTTTAAGAACTATGACACGAGCATGGTCCTGGAGGTGGTATTCCATATAGAGTGTTGACGCCGAAAAAAGTCCGTAACACTCGGAGGAAGTTTCAGAATTATGAAGCAATGTCATATTCGTAATCATAGGCCCGATCCGGAGGCCCGGGATGTGGTGCATGAAATAAAGGAGGATCCGCACGAAAAATTGATCTACGTGCATAGAATCACCGGGTTTCGCGAAATTGAGCCGATGTGGCGTGCAATCTTTGTGCGCCCTGGTTCTGCGTGGTGAGCTTTTGCACGCCGGCTGCGCTCGCCTGTGAAGAATTTTGCGCACCACCGGGATTCCATGCTGAAGGTCACCTATAAATAGAAGGTGACCCCGAACGGTTTGGGGGTTGAGGAATCCGAAGTGACTCCTGTGTGGGCAATTCGGTTCCCCCGCGCACAAGATGACTTCCAGGTAAAACCCTCATTTCGCACAACCATGCCTCGGAGTTCGCCTCTGTGCACAACTCCACTGGATTCAGTGAATTTTCCCCCTCCCCAGTGTTCCAGACTTGCGCGCAATGCGTGTCTCGTGCGCGCAATAGGCTGCCGTGCGCACAAAACCCTGTGCGTAGATCCCTCTCCAAGCGCAATTCCATTACTCCAATTGTGCGCCATCCCAGTGTTTTGCGCGCAAACCTTCCCTTTTTTGCGCAAAGCACATGACTCCTCACCTTGACGTCCCTTGGCTGCCCCCTGCACCGGCACCTGATGTCTCCCCTTCCGAGCATGCGTGCCATGCGTTGTTTTCCCGTACGGCCTCCCAAGCTCGTGCGAAGTAACCTCAAGGTCCCTTGGGCTGTGTTTCCCATTGCGTTACTTTTCCATATGCTTCTCCACATAGGCATGCTAACGGTTATTGCTTCTTCGCATAGCCACGATAACGTGGACCCCCTGGTGGTTTTCCCTGCGGCCCCCCTTCACTACGGCCTTGCCGATGCATTCCCTTCCACAAAGGGGTAGAGGGCATTGGGCATGTAATCCCTAGGGGTGTGGAGCGAACCCACCTCGTCCAGGCTGCAAGTTGTTAAACTGCTAAGCACCTCATCCTTAATACAAGACGTTAAACTGTGGACCGACCCCGTGCTTCGCAGGCAGGGTCCCCCCAACTCAGACATTCGTTACACCCACTCGTCTTCACGGGAATGGACTCTTCCTCACATGGAATGAGATCCTCCTTGTCAGAGCGGCGTTTGTCCGCGGGGGGAGGGCTACCTCAGAGCGTAAGACCCTAGCCTTTTTTGCGGATGATTTCACCCGTGCATCTCTGTACTTCCCCCCTGCCAAGGCCAGTGGGGTCCTTTTCCCACTGCACTTTGTCGCACCATGGGCGTCCACCCTGGAGTAAGCCCCAACACCAAGGGTCGCAAACCACGCGTATGCCCCTATTTCCTCTTTGGGCCGCTCAACGCGTAAGCCCCATTCCGTTTCTCACGGACGCACCCTTCGCAACGTGATCGTCGAGTCCCTACTACCTCTTGTTTCCCACACCGAGCATGGCTCACGTGGGATTAGAGCGCTCATCGACCATGACATCCTCTTACGGGCCACCCCAGAGCGTAATCCCCATCCCAGCGAACTACGCGGACTTTGATCTGTGCTAACGCACGGTACGTAGGAAGCCTCCACGAGGTTCAAGCCCGCCACCCGGTCATCCCGACCTCTCCATGTTGGTTCCCAGACCACCTTGGGCTGCCTCAGATCGTAAGCCCCAAATATTCCATCCCGAATGACGTTAAACTGTATTCTGTCCCGCATGATGTTAAACCGTATCGCGTCCCGCATGACGTTAAACTGTATTTCGTCCCGCATGACGTTAAACTGTATCGCGTCTCGAATGATGTTAAACTCTATTCCTTCCCACATGACATTAAAATGTATTGGGTCCCGCATGACGTTAAACTGTATTCCGTCCCGCATGACGTTAAACTGTATCGTGTCCCACATAACGTTAAACTGTATTCTGTCCCGCATGACGTTAAATTGTATTCCCCCGCTTGGGCAATCTCAGAACGTAAGCCCCATGTCTCACTCCACCATCCATCCTGATCCTTTCCCGGGCCGCCACATCCCGGTGAGATCATTCCACCCCATCCCACTCCATGATATATTGGAAGTCGCCCACGTGCTGGCCCCAACACCTGTGTTCCCCCCTAGGGATCCTTCAACCCGATCCGTCTCCGCAAGACGTTAAACTCGCGTCATACCCCGTGTTAAACATGGGAAGCTGAGGAAATCCTCAGATGGTACAGATTCCCCGCGTTCGATGTGGGATGCCTCAGGCTTCCGCGCCCTCGAGAAGCCCTGTGATGAGGGACCAAAGGCAGGCATGCCGACGACGCCCCAACGTGACCATTGTCCTCACCGAATGTTGCTTCCCCGACAAGACCCCTTGGACCTTCTTGAAGGATGCAGCGTAATTAACTGGCGTCCATGTAGATATGGCATTGGGAATGAGCTTCACGAACCCGTCTTAAATCTATGAGGCAGACCCGGACTAGGTAATGAGCTCTGAGGAGTAATCCGCGGAAGGAAGAACCGACATCCCATCATCCCGGTTTCGATCAAGGAGCAGACGTCCCTGAACAAGGAACGGATGCCACCCGCCTTTGGAAAGCGGGAATGAGGGGCAACAAGCAGCACATCCTCCCCCACAGACGGATGCGCGCGCCCCAGCAAAAGTGTTGGAAACAAAAAATGGTGAACCTGACGTGAAGCTCTTCTCCTCAACACGGGGAATGGTAGTCGTCAGTGTGTCGGAAGAACAGCATGTCACCAGGTCCAAGTAACCCTCACCAGGACATGAAACCGCCAGGGGGTCGAGGCGGTCCAGACGTTGAATACTCCGTTTTGTGACGTCGTTAGCGTGGATCCCTCTCGCCGACCATGGAAGACGGAATGACGCTGGGCCTTGGTTGTTGATCTCATTTCCTTTTGATACTAATGGGTTCATCTCCCTGTTTCCAGGAATCAGATCACTGCATTCGGAGCTCGATCGCCACCCGCCCACAGGTGCAGGGGCAGGGGAAGTACCGACGCGGCTACCCCACACGGTCCCACCTATTCGGCGGTCGCTCCGGCTTCGACCGTCATAGCAGTCGGGCTCTTGCGCCCCCTCTCCCCTTCAGAAATCATTCAACAGAGGGTGATAAATAACCTGGTTCATAGGTATAACGCGGAAGGGGTCATCCCCACCAGGGGCATTTCCAGCTTAGATCTGGAGGCAGCCGCGCCTCACCACCATCACCGCCCTCGAGGGCCGCGCAGGGAGCCACTGCTCCACACGCCGAGGTTCAACCGCTTCGAGAACCTATCCCCGGAGCGCTTTGACACATCCTTCCCCTACGCCAATGAGGTGGGGGATGTCCGGGTCCACCCGATCGGTGATCCATCCTTAGGGTTAATGGAAATAACCCCCACCAGGCTACGTCGACGCTGCCGCCCGACTCCCCGAGCCGAGGATCAGACAATCTTCATGCCCACACCGCCAGTTCCGGCCCATCTGACGCGACGCCAGCATCGGGCACGACTGGGAGAGAATTCCCATCCTGGGCCACCAGCATCAGCAACCACTGTGGCCTGAGCCACTACTGACTCCTGTTACCAGATCCCCGCACATGTTGAGCAGGGGCAGCCGCGTGCCCGACTTGGATCGAAACCCTGACCACCCGGTAGGCAGGTTGGGTCGAATCTCCCGGTCGCGGACACTAGCAATGGCCACTGCGGACCAATCCGCAGTAGTGCCGCTCACCATGAGGGCTCATTCTGTGCCACCGATCTGGGAAGCCGAAAGCTTCCTCGCGACGGCTATGCTCCGGGTATGACTCCTTCCAGCGCCCACTGCAAGGGGTATGAGGTCACTCCCCCTACTACTGGTCACGAGCATTGAGCCGCTGTGTATCCAGTCGCTCACTCACATGGAGGTCCTCCCCATGTCCCTTTCGACATCTGTCCCGGTTCTTCTCGCACCCCGGCCTTCAGTCCCCTTTTCCCCAGCTCTATTGTGGCCAGGGGACCCCATGACGGAAGTCGTCCTTACCCTGAGGAGCTACCCAAGGGCTGGAAGGCCGGGCGTCGTCGCCATAGGAGGAATGTCTGGGGAGTCCAGAAAGGAATCAGACCAGTCCGTTTCTCGGATTCATAGGCAGAGTACGACTCAACGATGGAACCTCCCCCCCAACCCTTCGAGTTGAGGGCAGGGGTGGGGATGCGGTGCGTCAGTCTCGTACTCCCCGAATGCGAGATCGGTATTATTCCCTCCTCCCTTAGAAGGTATATACAGGAGGACGAGGACTTGGCGTACCGCCATGGATCAAGACCGCAGTTACCACTGACCTCCTTGGAAGCACCTCCCGCCCTTGTTAGGGAGGGTGAGGAACTTTTCTGGGGACCAATAGATGAATTGCGAGGCGACACACCCTCGGCGAGCACCGATGCTGTGATAGGAGGCCCATCCACCGGCCCATCCTATCACGACGTGGAATCCAGGACACTGCAACCCCTGGAGGATGACCAAAGGATCGGTGGCCAATCATATTGTTCGCCATATTCCCCACCGGCCAGCCCACCGCCCCGACGGCCTACCTCAGCGCCATTGCCAATTCCCCGACTTTCCTCGGTGGACGAGCAGGGGTGGAAAGTTCCAAACTTCGAACTAGATCAGTGGATCTTCTAGACCGTTCTTGCGGTGGGCCACATCCCTGAGACGTTTTGGCCGGTCGCAAAATCGGGTTTTGATGTGCCAAAGTCACTCACCCCGGGAGAGTTTGAATGCTTCTGCCAGATTCTTTGGGGGACCCACTCCCACGTCCTCCATCAGCCAGCGCCTTATCCTGGGAGCCAAGCACATCTTGAGGAGATTGGTGAGCAGTGCCGCCGGGTCGACCTATTATCACTCCCCGCGGTCCGGCACCCCGTGTCGCTGGACCACCACGAGGCCCTTCAGCAACAATGCGTCCAGAGTTTTCAAGTACTCCGCAGAGTTATTGAGGAGGCCACCCCCCACACGCATGTCCGCAAGTGGGGGTAGTACGCTGCTCTCCTCTTCTGTGCGATCCTCCGGCAGCCCGATCCACTAGGCGGCCCTGAGGGAACGTCGCCAAGGGCAGTAGCAGTCAACATGGCTGAACCTTAAGATGAGGGAAACATTGTGGAGCCCCTCGACGGAGACTCGCCCCCCGAGGACAGGCCGCTACTGGACCCATTTGGGAGGATTACTCCCCAACAGAGGAGCCTCCTAGGCCTTCCTGTACCCACGGAGGCACTAGCGCTGGGCCGAAACATCGGCAAGGGTAAAGAGCCCATCGGGTCTATCAAACTCGCTGACCCATCTGCCTCAATGCAGAAGGTAGAGGAAGATCCCGGGAAGGCCACGCTACTCCAACAGCTATCCGTGCAAAAGAGGCTGGTTGATGAGCTCCTGGACGAACACATTACAGAGCGGCGACCTGACTATGGTAACCCTAGAATAGGATAGTAGTTGCAGGAGCATCTACCCCTTGCTGAGATTCCCCTGGCCAACCGTGACCGTGTCGTGTTCACTAACAGGGGAGACATTAGAGCCCATGTCAAGAGGGTGCGATATGTTTCGCCGAACCCTCCCGAGTGGCGAGACAACCTGTGGGACCCTTCTAGATTTCCTCTAGCCGCTCCGAGAGTCGCTCCGCCAGCTGCCCCCCGAGCCGCTGAGCACGACTATCATATTGAAGAGCATGGCAATGCACTTGTGGTTAGAGATCCCCATCAGGACAGGAATACGCATCCGGATGATCTGATGGAAGTACTCATCACTCGTTTGGAGGCCCTGGAAACTAGGCTGGTGGCGATCCACCTGATGGCAAGTTGTACCCCGCATGGGTGGATGAAATGTCGGCCCCGTCGGGATTTGGGAACCCCACTTTTTCCCCCTTTAACGGGACCATAGACCCGCCACAACACTTGGACAACTTCAACTCGAGGTGCCGGCCTATGTTAAATACTCCGGCGCAGTAGGAGGCTGCCAAGCTCCGGTGCTTCGTTTAGACACTGGAAGGTCCAGCATTTGTCTGGTACAGCCAGCTCCCTGTTGGATCAGTGACTAGCTGGGAGGACCTTCGCCGATAGTTCCTCTACCAGTTCAGTTCCACAACCCGGAATACGAACATTGGAGACCACTTCAGGTGCAAGCAAAGGCCCGACGAGCTATTCGCGGACTTCGTCACCCGGTGGAAGGGGCTCACGTACTCCCTTGACATGCCACTGACTCAGGAGAAATTACTGACGATGTGTGTGGGGAATGTCAAGGAAGAGTTGGTTCCTTCACTGATCATGCAGAATAACCCTAGAGGGTTCTAGGAATTCTTGGAAAAGGCTTGGCACCTCGAAGAAGCCCTGCAACAGGCCGATCAGGCACGCCCGCTGCCTCCTATAATCTCTGCAAGGAGAGGCGCTAGAGCCGAGCCCGCTACTGTGGCACAGATAGAGGCCCCCAGGCAGCTAGAGTTGCTACCGGTGAGGCCAGCTCAGCAGGCTCATAGGGGTCCACCCCCACAGCCTCCGGCCCAGCAGCGACCACCTCTAAATCAGCAGGTGCCTCCGCGTAACGCACCGCCACCACCTGGGTGAGGTAATCCGGCTCTGCCTCCTCGGCCTGGTCCTCCATCCCCTAGCCATGGTCAGCCCCCAAGAGTCCCCTTTACAGACATGAGGAATCAGGCTTACTCATTTGGTGAGGCCTAGGTTCCCGGTTATTTCTGTAGCGCCTTGGAGCAGAGGATCGTGCGACTGCCTGAGTGCCGGAAGCCAGAAGAGGCATGTCTCACAGATCGCCCTAAATACTTCCCTTATCACCGATTCCTGGGACACACCATCTAGCAATGTTATGTGTTCAAGGACTGTCTCCAAGACCATATTAACAACAACATAGTCAGGTTGGGCCCAACCCCAGCCCTGGTGGCAGGTGTCTTCGTGGGATCAGATTGAAAGAGTGACGACGAGGATGGGTGGGAACAGGTTTCAGACTGTGGGTCCCGGATGTATAACGACTGGATGGCCCGCAGGACGGTCGCTCGTGCCCATGGCATCATCCATGCCCTCCTGGATCAGCCCGAGCCCTCGGAATCTGCGTGCGCTGCTTCGGAATCGTCATCCCAGCCTACTTCGTTCCAGAAGAGCAGGCGGCGGCGCAAGAAGAAAGAACGCGCCCTGCCATTTCCGTCATCTTCTCGCACGCTTGGCGATTTCATGCCCCCGGAAATGGGGATCCCTCCGAGACCCCGACCGATAATGGATGAATCCTCAAGCGAGAGCCTGGGGTACGTTTCAGTTAACACCTTAGTGTTGGTAAATCCCATTGAGGCTCCCGATGACGAGTAGTGCCAGGTGGACCTCCCCGAGAGCCAGGGGTATGCTTAAGTTAACACCGTAGAGTTGGTAAATCCCTTTGAGGCTTTCGACGACGAGGAGATCCAGGTGGACCTCCCCGAGAGCCCGGGGTATGCTTCGGTTAACACCATAGAGTTGGTAAATCCCTCTGTGGCTCCCGACGACGAGGAGAGACAGGTGGACCTCCCCAATGTCCCCAGCCATCGCCGACATCAACGGAGCCGTGGCTACATGAACCTCCGGGGCACGAAAGTTGTCACATCCAGTCAGGTCGTTCACGCTACCGAGAGCAGGAAGTAGGCCCGGTATAGAGCGCAGCACTTGCATCTCCCTCACTCGGTGACAACAGGTTCGCTTCCACCGCCGTTTGTGTTACTGGATCGGGCAGAACCACCATGGCCACGTCGAAACCAGACCAGCCCTGCCACTGGCTGACTACAGCTTTCCGCTCCTAGCATGGAAGCCACTACCCGGGCTTCAGCCGGTGAAGAGCGGTACGTGCCTAGTACTAGTCAGTCACCGGTCCCACCAGCAGGGCCCGTCATGCAACCAATCACGGAGCGACCTCCTGTAAGAAGAAGCTCACATTTGGCGCAAAAGTATGATGTCCTGAATCATCTGGATGGCATTCCGGAAAGGCTTCACATCCTTGCGGCCCTCCGCCTGTCATCTTAAATGCATGAGGTGCTCGCCGAGGCTCTAAGGAGCCCCCTCCAGTTTGAAGCGGAGGTCGCGTCCGCGGAAGCCTTCCACACTGAGGTGATTGAGGACGCCGAATGTCAGGCAGTTATCTAATTCTCCGGTGAAGATGAGGACCCTCCCATAAAAGGGCACATCCTCCCACTGTACGTCACCGGCCAGTTCAATGGCATGGAAGTCCGTCGCTGTCTTGTCGATACGGGTTCTAGGATTAACTTGATCCCAACTCGGAAAATGCAAAAACTAGGGTTGTCCGAGGATGATTTAACTCCCTCCGCCCTCAGGATCCAGGGGTATGATAGGACCGAGCAAACTCCACTCGGAAAGATTCGCCTGAAGACCCAGTTCGGTGGCTTAATTGCCAATAGAAGATTCATGGTTGTCTCTCAGGACACTACGTACAACGCATTGATGGGCAGGTCGTGGCTCCATCTTCACGCAACGGTTCCCTCATCATACCATCAGTGCCTCAAATACTATCTTAAGGGTCGAGTCGGTCTGCTCCAAGGAGATGCGTCTCATTTTGCCTCTTGTGAAGCTCGTTACTTGGACGCTGACTATTACTATAGTAAGGACAAGAAAATCCTGGCAGGTGAGGTTGAGCCCGCCGCTGTCGCGGGTGATCCCTGGGCAGGTTTGGATGACGCATTTGTCTTCCCAATCCATCGGTTGGAGGCCACGACTCCCGATATGGGCGAGTGCTTTGTTGTCTCGGGTACCAGGGGAATGCATATTTCTGGGTCTAAGCGACGATGGGAAATTACCTCGTACTCTTGCACCAACTAGGCCCGGGTGATCCCCTAGTCTCCTACCCATGTACGATATCGGGACGTTGGGCTCATGGAAATGACAATACGTCATACGTGCCTTTTTCTCCGAGCAGGGATCGACCGACTCAAGACAATGTGTCACCACTGCTTCGATGTCGTAATGCATGGCCCCTTGGGCCGCAGGATGGATGGGATTGGATCAACTGCCTTCATCGCAACGGTCTCCACGGTGCATGAGTCTCCCGTCGTGACGATATCCGCCGCCCAAGACGGTGCTAGCTCCCCATCAGGGTCTAGCAGCCCCAAAACGGCTCCCCCCGTGGACGATCCTTCCACAAGAGAAGCAGAAGACATGGAAGATGCTCCTCCTGCCTTCGAGGAGGGCATCTCTGCCACGGTCGACGAGCTAGTACAGGTGAACATCAGAAGTGAGGCGGATCCGAGACCCACATTGGTCAGTGCCGCTATGCCTCTCGAGGAACTGCAACAATACATAGACTTCCTCAGACAACACCGTGATGTGTTTTCATGGAGTTATGACAAGATGATGGGACTAGATCCCCAGGTAGCCGTCCACCGCCATGGCCTCCTAGCAAACCATCGCCTGTTCAAGATTCCTCCCAGAAAAATGCACCCCTTTAATGATGCCATGGTTGAGGCCGAAGTTAATAAGCTCCTTAAGGCCAACTTCGTCAAGGAAGTCCAGTACCGCAAGTGTCTAGCCAATATTGTGCCCGTTAGGAAGAAGAACGGGCAGATCAGGGTCTGCATCGACTTCCGCGATATTAATCGCCACTGCCCGAAGGATGACTATCCTCTTCCCATGACAGAGCTATTGATCGATGCAACGGCCGGGTTCCAAGCCCTATCCAACATGGATGGGTACTACGGGTACAACCAGATCTGGATGGACCCCGAGGAAGAAGATTTCACTGCCTTCAGGGCCCCCCAGGACACTTTCTGCTATCGGGTTATTCCCTTCAGCCTAAAGAATGCGGGTGCCACCTATCAATGGGTTATGCACCGCATATTCAAGCCGATCCTCGGGATGCTGGTGGAGAGATATGTAGATCACCTGGTGGTTAAATCTGGTCAGCGCAAGGACCATCTCAAAGACCTTGAGAAAGTGTTCGGTTTGCTCCATTCTCGCGACTTGAAGATCAACCCGTTGAAGTGTGCCTTCGGGGTCACCACTGAAAAGTTTCTTGGCTTCATCGTCAGGTATCGAGGTATCGAGATCGAGCCCGGGAAGATCAAGTCCATCAGTCAGATGCCTCCCCCGAGTAATATTCAGGAGCATCGAGGCCTCCAAGGCCACTTAGCCTATATATGCCGATTCATTGCGAATCTGGCCGACAAGTGTAATCCCTTTTCTCGGCTCATGAAGAAAAGCGCCGCCTATGGGTGGGATGAAGAGTGTCAGACCTATTTTGAGGAAATCAAGCAGTATCTTCGTCAACCTCCGGTCCTGATTCCACCCGTTCCCGGAAAGTCGCTGGTCCTTTACGTGACCGCCCTAGAGCGATCCCTCGACGCCCTTCTCGACCATAAGAACAACGAGGGAATGGAGAATAACCTCTACTACCTCAGCTATATGCTCCTCGATGCGGAAGTTAGATACTCTCCCATCGAGAAGAGCTGCATGGCGCTCGTATTCGCCATACAGAAATTGTGGCACTACTTGCCGCACCACGAGGTACAGGTGGTCTCTTGGGTAGACCCGTTGAAATTCATCCTGATCTGACCTATGTTAACCGGCCGATTGGCATGCTGGACGGTGATCCTCCACCAGTTTGACATTAGGTTCGTACCTCAGAAGGCCGTCAAAGGACAGGCGTTGGCAGACTTCTTAGCTACCCCCCCAACCTCCGCATACCAGCCACTGGATTTGGGCATTCCTGATGAGGCAATCCTCTCAGTCTATCACACCACCCCATACTGGAAGATGCACTTTGATGGCGCCTCCCGAAGCCCTACCGGTAGAAGGCTCAATGATCCTAAGTATAACAGAGTGGGCCTGGGTATCGTCTTCATCACCCCGGAGCAAGCCGTTCTGCCATATTCTTTCTTTTTGTCAGAAGGCTGCACCAACAATGAGGCAGAATATCATGCCCTCATTACTGGTCTCGATTTGGATCTGGAGGTTAGTGTTCCCCACTTGTATGTCAAAGGGGACTCTGATCTAGTCATCAAGTAGGTTAACAATGACTACGCTGTCAGGAAGCCGGAACTCATGCCGTTGCTGGAATGCACTCTCCATCTAATGGCTAAGTTCCCCTCCCGACCAGATGTCGTTCACGTTCCCCGGTCACAGAACAGTCGAGCAGATGCTTTGGCCATCCTGGCCGCATCACTCGCGGAGCCCGAATAGGATGACCTAATCATCAACGTGGCCCACCTAAGAGTCGTTGCTCCTGTTATCCCGGAGGGCGATCGTGTCCCGCGAGTGAACCATCTCACCGTTGGTGCCACCGCGTCAGGACCCCCCTGGGGCTTCAGGCGTGTTGATGGAGACAGTTCCTAACTGGAGAACAACCTTGGTTGAATATCTCCAGCACGGCTGTCTTCCGATGGACTGAGCAGAGTAGGAACGACTCTGGTGCCGCACGCCGCAGTTCACCCTTTAAAGCGGTCCCAGCCGTGAGCAGCTCCTTTATAGGTGTGGGTTTGACAGTGTTCTCCTCCATTATCTTCAAGGAGTGGAGATCCCACATGTCATGCAGGAAGTGCACGCTGGCTCCTGTGGCGCCCACCAGGACGGGTCGAAGTTGGCCCACCAGATTCAGAGACTGGGATACTTCTGGCCCTCCATGATCCACGACTGCATCGAGTACGCCTAGAGGTGTCATGCATGCCAAGTTCATGCTAATTTGTGCATCGGCCACCGGAGCCTCTCCATACTACTAAGTATTCTTGGCCCTTTTCGGTCTGGGGTTTGGATGTTATAGGGCCTTACCCGCTGGTGACAGCCCGCCAGTGCCGGTTCGTCTTAACCGCCACAGATTTCTTCTCAAAGTGGGCAGAGGCAGCCTCGCTTATGGATGTCAAGGCTGCTTCTATCACCGACTTCGTGAGTTCCAATATCATTCACCGGTTTGGAATACCTCACGCTATCCTCACGGATAATGGAACCAGCTTCCGAGCAGCCGAGCTGAAAAGATTGTATGCCAAGTACAACATTCGCTCTAACCACACCTCCCGCTACCACGCGTAGGCGAATGGATAGATTGAGGCATTTAACAAAACCCTCTCTAACATTCTGCAAAAAATGATTGGTCAGAACAAGAAGAGTTGGCCGGAAAAGCTCCCCAATGCCCTATGGGATTATAGGACGACGACTCGCAATTCCACCCAGGTGACCCCGTATTCCCTGGTATACGGAGCTAAGGTCGTCCTTCCCATTGAGGTCCAGCTACCCTCATTGCGCACGGCGATCTTCGAACAGCAAGCGCCAGACAGAGTTGCTGAGATCCGTCTCACCGAATTGGAAGCGCTGAACGAAAGTAGGCTTTGCGCTTTACATAACATTGAAAGGCATCAGAGCATGATGGCTTGAGCTTTCGATAAGAAGGTTCACCTCCACTCCTTCCTGCAAGGTGACTTGGTGTTGGCTCTCAGAGTGCCAATGATTCCGGGAATGAAACCACCCAAGATGGAACCCAAGTGGGAGGGACCTTTTATTGTCCACAAGGTCTATCCCAATGGTGCGTATTCCCTGGTGACTATGGATGTTGAGCGTATCACTCCTCACACCAACGCGAAGTTCCTCAAGAAGTACTTTCCCTATCTAGAATGGTCCTGTATGACCTTAAACTGTATGGTCCAACACAACCTTAAACTACACTCTGCCCTACATTTGGGCTCCATGGTCCGAGCTCTAAGACCTAAAACTATGATCCTCACGGTCCGAGCTCTAAGACCTAAAACTAAGATCCATATTTCATCCAACATGATGTTAAACTGTATTTCCAAAACTAAGACTAGCTTGATTCCCATCCTAATGGGATATGTAGGAACGCCCAGTCCTTTCGTCCTTGGGTCCAGCTTGAGGTTCGTTGTTGCGTCTGTTTCGCCTTTGGGACTTCTCCCACAGGGTCTTGTGGCGTGGTGTGAGATTATGTCCCCATTCACGTCGGGTTTGCAATAGTTGCACCACTCGCACCCCGTCCTCAGGGTGTAGCCCTCCTCTGTCCAATGGAATTTAAAGACGCATCTCAAGAACTATGTGTGGATTGATTCCCATCCTTATGGGATACGTAGGACCGCCTGAACACCTAGATGTCAGGTCCAGCCCCATCTCTTAGGAGATCCCACAATCTCTCGGTGCCCAGGGTGTTTGGCATTACGCACCCTCTTTTGCCCAGGGATCAGCCATATTTTGGTTTCTCTCGGACTGAGACCTCTGACCCTTTACAGTGGTTTGCTGATGTGCTCAAGGCACTCTGGTCTAGAACTTGGAGTGCCAGATTCGACTTAGGCAACTTCCATCCACTTTCCAAGCTTCGTGTTCCGCTTCATTCGGGCCCCCGTCATCCTTCAAACCTGGAGGGACCCCCAAGAACAGCCTGGATACAACACCCAAGGGCTCTCATGCCTTCATGGGTCAACGCCCCCGAGGGTTTCAGACAACAAATTGATACAAATCCCGCATTGCGAGCATGGTCAGCAGTTGATGCTCATTTTTTTCCCCGTGGCTAACACGACAGGATACTGCGTTGCGAACATGGTAAGCAGTAATCCTCAGTCATCATGCCGACTTCCCCAGGCCCTGAATGTTTGTGGCATGGTTCATGTCATGTAACACCCCACTGCGTCAAGGTAGAATCTCGACAGTCCTTGTAATAACCCTCAGTACACCCCCGCACATCAGACAGACCGAGCTGCATAACGGTGTCTCTCGGGGCTCCCGCGATCTGAGCTCTTGAGTATGTTCTTGGGTATCTTCTTTACGGGTTGCGTGTGGCTTGACCTTCATCCCCTTTGGGAGTGAGGAGTCTCCTAGACATTGGGTTTCGAGCCCAGTATAGCTGGGAGCTAGCATCTCCTGCCCTCCCTGATTGTTGAACCCTCATAGGCCCCTTTTCCTAAGGCCCCTCTCTCGGTTGGTCCAAACCATATGACCTTAAACTGTGTTGGTGGTCCAAACCATACGACCTTAAACTGTGTTGCTGGTCCAAACCATATGACCTTAAACTGTGTTGTTGGTCCAAACCATACGACCTTAAACTGTGACATTATCATCCTGGCCGCACGACGGAAAACGACACTGCATTGTGGTGACCTCGTTGTAGAGGAAATTGCGTTGGGTATTGGTCTTGTGCCATGCCATTTTCCAACGCCTATCATGGCTTGATTCTTGTGGAGACACCATGGCCTACTATTCTAGGTATGTTGGTTCACAACAAAAAAAAACTACTCACCTTAAAGGACAAATATGATTTATCAAATTCCGCTTCTTTTAGTGCAAGGGCCACGCCCGCACTCCCCTTTTCCCTTGGCACTGGTATCTTACCATGTCACCATCCATAACTACGTGTGGCTTGATTCTAATCCATATGAGATATGTAGGAACGCCTGGGGCACTTCCCCGCTGGTCCATCCTACCTTTGTGTTCGGTCCCTCGACTCGAGCATTTCCCCGGAGAGAACATGGTAACTAGGGATTAGGTCCTCTTTCACGTCGGATTTTTGTAACTGTCATGCCATGTGTCTGTTTCTCCCTTTTCGCCACCTCACGGTCCGAGCTCTAAGACCTAAAACTAAGATCCTCACTGTCCGAGCTCTAAGACCTAAAACTAAGATCCTCACGGTCCGAGCTCTAAGACCTAAAACTAAGATCCATATTCTGTCCCGCACGACGTTAAACTGTATTTCATGCCACATGACGTTAAACTGTAATTCGTCCTGCATGACGTTAAACTGTATTTTCAAGAACTACGTGTGGCTTGATTCTAATCCTTATGAGATACGTTGGACTGCCCAGACGTTTCATCTTGGGTCCATCCCCAGGGATTACTGATCCTCGTCCTTATTGTTGGCCCCTCGGCCCGACTTCATGGGAAGTGGTGTAATCGGGATATCTACCCTGAGCATGTTCGGGATGCCCCATGGTAATAATGGGAAGCGACAGTTCTCTCACCAAAGAGTTACTGCATGGAAATTGGGACGACCCGTGACCAGGTCGGTACGTCCGCCTAATGCGCCTTCACCATGGTGGTGCAATTTCGGGAGTGTTGGACTCTGTTTGAACAAACCACCACTCCACCATCCACGCCTTCTGTCCCCCCTCATTCGGATCCTCATTTCCTTTCATGTTTGACGGGACCCCTTAACAGTATGGATGCTCGACCTATGGTCCGCCTACTGTCCTGGGCCAACGTTTCGGAGAACCGATCATGTTTGACGGGACCCCCTAACAGTATGGATGCTCGACCTATGGTCCGCCTACTGTCCTGGGACAACGTTCTGGAGAACTAGTCATGTTTGATGGGACCCCCTAAGAGTATGGATGCTCGACCTATGGTCTGCCTACTATCCTGGGCCAACGTTCCGGAATAATGACCAACGATATTTGAGTTAGGCCCCGTGTTGCGAACATGGTCAGCAGTCAGCCCTCATTTACTGTCCCCCCATTCTTGGCCAACGTGATGTGGATGTTGTGTTTCCTCCACGGTTGACAGTTATCCTCCATGGTTGCGCCCCATTGGGTTCCAAATTTGGGCAACGTGATTTACCCTTCCTCTCCATTCCCCTATGTTCGAATGGATTTAAATGCCCCCGACATTTCCCCGCTTGTGTGTAAGAGCACATTGAGAAGTCGACACATCAATCGACTCAGGGGTCTCCTCAGAAGTCCAGGCCCAATTTTGATGCCTGAAGCTTGGTCAATGCCCCACCGTTGAACGAAATGATGATACGAGCATCTTCTGCTTCTTGCGTTGGGCACGACCCAGAGGAGCCTAGGGATGAGTTGTTATTCGTTTCGGATCTATGGTTGAGCGCATGAAACTGAGGGTACAAATGAGTGGATTTGACCACATATTGGATTGAGACGATGAGCAGTACAAGAAGAAAGTTCATGAGATGGCAAAAACAAAGACCTTATGGATTAGTGTGCTGAAGCGATCTTTCCAGCACTTCTACCCTCTGGATGGTAGCCTCCAAGACCGCTTCTCGCTCTTTGAAGACTCTCTCCTCATTGGCCACCATAGAGCGCAGCTCGCCAGCCCTAGCTTGTGCCTGTGCCCGCTCGGTTTGAAGTACGGTCATCTGGTGACTCGCCTCCACCAGTTGTTCCTGCGCATCAGCCAGCTGGGCCGTTATTTGCTCCACGAGCTCAGAGCATGTTGCGATGAAGGCCTCCTTATCTGTCGTCTTCCCTTCGAGGTGCTGGACATCCTGATCCGCCCTCAGCAGCGCTTGAGCGCTCGTCGATCCTTCCCGGCACTGGGAAATTTCAGTGCGCCGGCTGCTCTCGTGTATCTTCTCGGCCATGTATTCATGGACCGTCAGATGAAGGCGCTGAGGGTCATCCCCTTCAGTTCACATGAAGCACAGCCAGGTCTGAAGTGATCCCATCAGCCTCAGCCAATCCGACTGGGGCTTCCTGAGGAAGCTCTGGAAACAATTCCACCCTTTGCGCCGTGTCATCCGGTTCTCCTCGGTGGCCTCTGAGTCTGAGTCATCTATCTCCTCAGGGTCAGCGGGTCGGTATATGGGGAAGACTGCCAACAGATCGGCAGCAGGATCCACCCCAGGGATTTCTTCGTGAGGAATAGAATCCTCGACGTCCGGGAGACCTTCTCTCACCCCAGCAGTAATGATGCCTTCACTATCTTACGACCTCATTTCAGGAACAGTTCCGCTGATGTCCACCGCCCCCTGTTCATTAATTGTCAGGGCCGACTCAGTGCAGAGAGCATCTTCCGAGCGAGGTGGTATGTCCGCCGCTGGTCCACTCACGTATGGACCAGGCTCCGCAGCCTGACGTGCCTCCAGTTTTGAGATCACTTCCCAGGGAATAAGCTGGTCAGACGGGATCCTTTTACACCAAGCACCAGTGGTGAAGCGTGAGACTTACAGGAATCCAGAGTGTCGGTCCCCAGTGTTTCAGCCATTACAGGAGCTGCCATAAGGGGAGACCCCTCTACGCTGGTTAATTCAATGATGGGTGTCGGATCCCCATCATGTCCCACTGGTTCATCTCCGCCCTCCTCTGGCGGGGATGCCCGTCCACCGCTCAAGTGCTCCTGAGTAGAATGGGCAAGTGAGTCAGAATCTGGAAAGTAGAATGGATGAATGAGGGAAATGAATGAAGATAGAGACAAACCTCGAGAATCTCGGTTATGTCGAGATCAGAGTCGGCAATCTCGCCACTCTCTCGTAGACTCCATTGGTAGGTCTCCCCTAGCGACCCCTCACCTTTGGGCTCCTCTTCTTCGTCTTCTCCCTCGCCTTCGTCCTCTCCGGTTTCCTCTTCCCTCTTTATCTCTTCGTCACTGTCGCCTTCTCCCGGCGGCATCGCTTCCAGATCATGCTCCTGGCCGAGCATCACTTTCACTAGGAATGTCGGCTCCGCACGCTGCCCCTGTTGGCGTGCGTATGCATCCATGGCCGTCAGATAAGCATGTCGCTGATGGAATTTTACTTGGTTTGTAATTCGAATGAGCCCAACCTCCGGCAGTTGGATCCCGTTTTGCATTATCTTCTTCCAGATGGCTTCGACGCTCAGCGATTGCCGCAGGGTCATCCGGGCCGACCACAGTGCCGGGAGAATTGCGTCTTGGGAAGGTTCGAGAAGATATCTTATCTACTTCCCGGGTAGTTCCCTGGCTGCCTCATGTGACCCCCCTGCGGGTAATGAGGACATGGCAGCACCATGTGATGTTCCCGCTACCGAAGTCCCAGCCTGTGCATGCCTCGCTGCCTGACGCGCCCATGGTTCCCCCCTTCCGATGGCACCGTGCCTTCTTTCCCATCACCCAGTTTCCGCACGAGTAACCTCGAGTTGCCGGATGTGCTTGCATAATAGCCCCTCAGGGTACGCAATGTTCCAGTTTTCGGCATATTCGGTTGCTAGGCCAGCATCGACCCCGGTGGGAGGAAGAGTAACGACGTCGCCAGAGCCGAAAGTGGTAAACATCAACCACATCGGGCGCAAGACGCATGGATTCTTCTCCTGCCAGACAGTCGTGAATACCTTCATCAGCATTCATTGGAGGCACCCGAATTTCCTGGTAAATCGGGATGGCACGTAAGGCTCAATGATCACCTTCCTGTTTATCAAATCCACGAGCATCCCACTCCGAATGCTATGGAAGTATTCCTGTTGTTCCAGAGAGCCTCACCCGTTGTCCACCAGCTATCCAACTAT
The DNA here is from genome assembly GCA_963277665.1 of Viscum album. Lineage (NCBI taxonomy): Eukaryota > Viridiplantae > Streptophyta > Magnoliopsida > Santalales > Viscaceae > Viscum > Viscum album. The sequence continues at coordinate 394,944,235 of OY728153.1, read as the reverse complement.
GGTGGGGAATGGGCTAAAGTTGAAGTTGGCATGGTTTCCAATGTGTATCCTCACACCCTCCTCATTGAGCGTCAATGGCGCCACCCCTGCGATGTTTAGCAAGGACGGTCGCAGGCCACTGCCTAGAGGACGGACGACATTTGGGAAAGTGTAGCCACCAAGATGAGCCGCCACCCAGCCATGGAAGATCTGGAAGGGACCACAGACTCTCCGAGGCGACCCCCCCTCATGAGATGCACCCTAGGATGGTATACAGCTTGTCCAGCATGGGGACGCCCAAGTTGAACCGTTTGTTGGCGTCCATGGATCCCGCCATCACCAAAGTTGCTGGACGGACGCCCATCCTCGCGTCCCGCACCGGCAGGAGCCACCCGCACAGGAAGGCGGCAAGGAACCCGACATACCGGATGTTTGGGTCTCGGGCCTCAATGACGTGGTAGCCCCATGATTGGTATCTCCCCGCCTCCAGGGTCTTCCAATAGGACCCTTCCTTGCTCCACTGAGTCGCGGTTGGGCACTGTTTGCCCCGTCCCGACATCTTGACATCGGGATCCCTCTCACGGAATAGGTTGAACCAACCCTTGTAGGCGATGTCCTTCAGGAAGTCCTTGACCCAAAACCTCTCCTTGGCCAGCTGCAGCAGGTGCCACGTCAGTATAGGCGTCCGCGACCTGTCTCCCCAGGTGTTCTTTGGAGGAACAAACTCGTCGTATTGGTAACCCTCCAGTGGGATACCCCCGATGCAGTGAACGTCCCAGAGACTGATGCCGACCTCCCCATGATGAATGTGGAACGTGTTGGTGTCAGGAGACCACCGGGTGAATAGCTCCGGTCCAAGTTCAGGCTGGCGGTGGAAATGGAACTGTGATGTCTATACCGCCTTGAATAGGCCGATATATAGTAGTTCATCCCCGAACTGGTCATAGGTATGGCAAACCCAGAACGCCCAGGCCAATTCACTGGTGAAGTTACCCACGGATCGCAGGTCCCAATCCTTCAGCCAGCCCTTCGTATCATCCGTGATGCTTTGACGGAACGTGCTCGCGTAGAGGGCCGAAGAATCCTCCACCATAGGCTCATCCCCGGTAATGGTCCTAGTCCTCGGGTTCAGGACATAAACATCCATATGTCTATTTTCCTTGGAAGGATGGCCATTGTTGATGATGTTGTAGCAAGGATGTTCATCCTCCCGAGTCACCCAAGACCGCGGCGTGTCCACTTTGAAGCTCAGCAGTGGCACCTCCTCTAGGATGCCAAAGTTCCAGAGCCGGAGGTTGTCCAACAAGGGATATGCCTTCTGGGCCAGAGTCAGCAGGTTGAACAGGGTTAGATTGTTAGAGACAATCACCTTGGCTCCATAAACCTCCTCGTTTTCCGCACTTTCTATCCTACGGGCAGCGGCTTCCCCCTCATCAACTCGGTTTGCAGCCATCTCGAATCTTTCAGGAGTTGGGCAAAATTAGGATGTCGGGCGCGGAATCGGAGAGTTCGGCGTGAAATCTGGATGAGTTGCGCAGGATCTTGGAGATGAGCGCGCAATCGGCAGGCGAAGCACAAAAAAGCCTGAAGAGGCGCGAAATCACGACCAAAATTCGGATGGAATTCCGCGTAGCCAGAGCGTTATTACGCGCAGCAGCGGAAGCGATTTCACGCACGAGAGTGATCAGGTTATCGCGCAGAAAAAGCGAAAGTACAGATTTGGGAACCAGCACCCCTTTTTAGAGGCGAGGCCAGAATTACGCACCGCACGGAAAGAGGATTTCGCGTGCGTCCGTAGGTTTTGCGCGCCCCATCAGAATTTTGCGCACAACATGATCAAGAGACTTGGTTGTATGGTCTTTCGGAGTTTCTCTTGGAATCTAATCATTGCGACCTCTCGCCGATCCAATTCCAAGGGGGGAATTTGTTGACGCCGAAAAAAGTCCGTAACACTCGGGGGAAGATTCAAAATGACGAAGCGAAGTCATATTCAGAATCAGAGGCCCAATCCGGAGGCCCGTGATGTGGTGTGCGAAATAAAGGAGGATCTGTGCAAAAAATTGATCTGCATGCGTAGAATCACCGGGTTTCATGAAATTGAGCTGATGTGGTGCGAAATCTTTGTGTGCCCCGGTTCTGCGTGGTGAGCTTTTTCATGCTGGCTACGCTCGCGCGCGAAGAATTTCGCGCGCCGCCGAGATTCTGCGCCGAATGTCGCCTATAAATAGAAGGTGACCCCGAACAGTTTGGGGGTTGAGGAATCTGAAGCAACTCCCATGCGTGCAATTCGGCTCCCCCCGCGCGCAAGATGACATCCAGGTAAAATCCTCATTTCGCGCAAACTTGCCCCGGAATTCGCCTCTGCACGCAACTCCACCGGCTTCAGTGAATTTTCCCCCTCCCCAGTGTTCCAGACTTGCGCGCAATGTGTGTCTCGTGCGCACAATAGGCTATCGTGCACGCAAAACCCTGTGCGTAGTTCCCTCTCCGCGCGCAATTCCATTGCTCCAATTGCGTGCCGTCCCAGAGTTTTGCACGCAAACCTTCCCTTTTGCGCGCAAAGCCCAAGACTCCTCACCTTGATGCGCCTTGGCTGCCCCCGGAACTAGCACCTGATGTCTCCCCTGTCGGGCATGCGTGCCATGCGTTGTTTTCCCGTACAGCCTCCCAGGCTCGTGCGAAGTAACCTCAAGGTCCCTTGGGCTATGTTTCCCGTTGCGTTGCATTGCTTTATGCTTCTCCGCATAGGCATGCTAATGGACATTGCTTCTTCGCATAGCCATGTTAACGTGGACCCCCCGGTGGTTCGCCCTGCGGCCCCCCTTCACTATGGCTTTGCTGATGCCTTCCCTTCCACAAGGGGTAGAGGGCGTTGGGAATGTAATCCCTATGGGTGTGGAGCGAACCCACCTCATCCAGGCTACAGGACGTTGAACTGCTAAGCACCTCATCCTTAACACAAGATGTTAAACTGTGGTCCGACCTCGTGCTTCGCACGCAGGGTCCCCCCAGCTCGGACATTCATTACGCCCACTCGTCTCCACCGGAATGGACTCTTCCTCACATGGAATGAGATCCTCCTTGTCGGAGCGGCGTTTGTCTGTGGGGGAAGGGATGCCTCAGAGCGTAAGCCCCTAGCCTTTTTTTGCAGATGATTACACCCGTGCATCTCTGTACTTCCCCCCTGCCAAGGCCAGTGGAGTCTTTTTCCCACTGCACTTTGTCGCACCACGGGCCTCCACCCTGGAGTAAGCCCTGACACCAAGGGCCGCTAACCACGAGTAATCCCCTGTTTCCTCTTTGGGCCGCTCAACGCGTAAGACCCATTCCGCTTCTCACGAATGCACCCTTCGTGACGTGATAGTCTGGTCCCTGCTGCATCTTGTTTCCCACACCGAGCATGGATCACGTGGCATAGAGCGCGCGACGACCATGACATCCTCTTATGGGCTGCCCCAGAGCGTAAGCCCCATCCCAGCGAACTATGTGGACTTTGATCCGTGCTAACGCACGGTACGTAGGAAGCCTCCACGAGGTTCAAGCCCACCACACGGCCATCCCGACCTCTCCATGTTGGTTCCCCGACCACCATGGGCTGCCTCAGAGAGTAAGCACCAAATATTCCATCCCGCATGACGTTAAACTGTATTCCATATCGCATGACGTTAAAATGTATCGCGTCCCGCATAACATTAAACTGTATTCCGTCACGCATGACGTTAAACTATATCACATCCCGCATGACGTTAAACTGTATTCCGTCCCGCATGACGTTAAACTGTATCGCATTCCGCAGGACATTAAACTGTATTCTGTCCCGCATGACGTTAAACTGGATCGCGTCCCGCAGGATGTTAAACTGTATTCCGTCCCGCATGATGTTAAACTGTATTCCCCCGCTTGGGCCATCTCAGAACGTAAGCCCCATGTCTCACTCCACCATCCATCCTAATCCTTACCCGGGCCGCCACATCCCGGTGAGATCATGCCACCCCATCCCAATCCATGATATATGGGAAGGCGCCCACATGTTGGCCCCAACATCGGTGTTCCCCCCTAGGGATCCTTCAACCCGATCCGTCTCCGCAAGATGTTAAACTCGCGACATACCCCGTGTTAAACATGGGAAGCTGAGGAAAACCTCAGATGGTACAGATTCCCCGCATTCGATGTGGGATGCCTCGGGCTTCCGCGCCCTCGAGAAGCCCAGTGATGAGGGACCAAAGGCATACATGCTGACGACGCCCCAACATGACTATTATCCTCACCGAAGGTTGCTTCCCCGACAAGACCCCATGGAGTGTCTTGACAGAAGCAACATAATTAACTGGTGTCCATGTAGATATGGCACTGGGAATGAGCTTCACGAACCTGTCTTAAATCTATGAGGGAGACCCGGACTAGGTAATGAGCTCCGAGGAGGAATCCACGGAAGGAAGAACCCACATCCCATCATCCCGGTTTCAATCAAGGAGTAGACGTCCCTGAACAAGGAACGGATTCCACCCACCTTTGGAAAGCAGGAATGTGGGGCAACAAGCAGCGCGTCCTCCCCCACAGACGGATGTGCGCGCCCCGACGAAAGCGTCGGAAACAGAGAGTTAGAAGTGGTGGGCCTAGTTAGTTGCAAAAAGTGCATGGTGTAGTTCTGGAGGACCACAGACCGTTTTAGGTGTGATCCTTTTTAGTACCCTTGTCTGTGCCTTGTTTGATTCATGAGCTTCACAAAAAAATTTTGAACCCGCACTAGTCAATTCTTATGTAATCGATATAGAGATGCTTCTCATTCTGCTTGTGCTGACTACTCCGGTTAGAGGCTGCACCAGCTAGTTTAATTTGTGTTGGGGTGTATACTGATGAATGGGTCTCATCAGTCCCATGAGGATATTTTAATTCAATAGATTTAATAATAAAATCGCATCCCAATCATTGAATGGTTTCATTCAATGTGTATTTTTATATTCTAATTCTATAAAATAGTCCTATTTTCAAATTATAATGGCCAATATGTGGTTTTATATTGTGGGGGGGTTTTTAGGTCAGATATCATTATATAGGGCACTTTATTTTCATGTTGGAAGAGTTTTTATTTGATTCAGTGGAAGCTGATATTGTGGTGGTTCCTAGGGCTCTTGGGGAATTTATGGACGTTTCCCCTGTGAAAATCGTGATTCCACCCCCTCATCGTTATATAGGTTTTTGGATAAACATACAGCCTGGTGATTCTTAACTTTTTATTTCTCCATATAGAATGGAACCTTCTATGTTTTGGTAGTTGAGTATCTAGATAGATGATCTAATGAAATGGGTTTTATCCAAAGAAGAGTGTCACTCTCAGGTTCACTTGTGTTATTCATAAAGAGATGGGAAATAGTCTACATTTTTTCATAGACTATAGAAGTTTGAATTGGGTCAAAATAAATAAATATTTCCCATTTATGAGGATATTTCATCTTTTTAACCACCAAATAGGGGTTATTTGGTTCTCTATGATCGATATGTGGTCTAGATATGAACAATTGAGGGGGAATGAGGGAGACATCCCAAAGAATACCTTCCAATGACAATATAGAAACTTCTTGTTTTTTCATACCATTTTTTGTTATGAACATACCATCAATGTTCATGGGGCTTATTAACTCTATGTTTTTTGAGTTCTTGGATTGCTTCATCATCATATTCATCGATGATAGATAAATCTACTTGATGTTAGGAGAGGAGCATATTGAGCATCTCATAACTATATTTCATTTTCTTTGATGCATCTAGGTCTATGGAATGTTATCCATGTGTATGTTATGGACACGATAGGGGATTTTCCATAGGATTTTTTTTAATCAGAAGGATCTGCTAATAGACTTGGTAAACATTGAAGAAGTTATTTATTGGGAAGCACCAAAAAATGTAGAAATGGATCACTATTTAGTTGGTTTCATAGGCTTTTTTCAAAGGATTATACCCAATTAATCTTTAGTTGTATCCCCATTGAAAACTTGAACATGTAAAGAACATGATTTTGTGTGTGTTGATCAGTTCAAGGAATATTTGGATTACCTAAAGGGGAAGTTAGTCTATGTTCTTATGCTTCAGATAGCAGAGGAGGGATTGTTGTTTGATGTATTTTGTGGTGCTCCCCATACATGATTAGGATGCGTCCTAATGCAGTAGTGGGAGGTGATATATTATGGGTCTAGGAGGTTACAGTCATAGAAGTTGTAACTATTCCACATATGATCAAGTGATAGAAGCAGTTGTGTCTTCATTTAAGATGTTGTTGCATTAACTCAATGAGGGCGCATTGTAGTGTTCAATGATCATAAGAATTTTAGGTATATATTTTCCCAATACGACTTGAATCTATAAAATCGGAGGTCGATGAAATTTCTTCAGGAATATGATATCGAAATCTCCTAAAACTTAGGAATGGGGAGTTTTGTGGATGATTTTTTAAGAAGAATGTCACAGAATGACGTGGTTCTTAAATATGTAAATTCATGGAAAATGATAATGGAGTTGAAATACTTGAATTGAGATAAAAGAGTGTATAATGGTAATGGTTATTTATTTTAGGTGATGATGTGGTCTTATCAAATGAGTTTTGTGGAGGATTCTTAGTGGGGACACATAGATGTTGATTTGTTACAAAATTGTGTTGGCCATAGTGATTCTCTGGAGGGATGGTTGTAGGATGGTCTAAACCTGATGTTGATTCGAATAAGTTTGTTAATTTCCATAGTGATTCATGATGTAGTCCTTTGTGATTTTAAGAACTCACCTCTTGAATTACCCATAGAAGATTCGAAAATATGCCCCGGAATAAGGACACAATTTTGGTGGTTTGGGAAAAAATGGGAAGTGTCAGATTTTGTATCTTGGTGATTGGTTTTCCCAAAGTTAATGGCTAAGAATCATCTTTCAAGTGGTTTGTTGTATACCTTGAATGTTACCGAGTGGAAATGGGATAAAACATTGTATTATTATGTCACATAGTTAACTAGATGTCAGGGAAGTTGTGATGTTATCTGGGTGATCATGTCTTAGTTGAAAAAATTGGACCACTTCATCACGATAAAGGATTTAGTCATAGTTGATCCTTGTCTAAGTGGTACATAGATGTGGTTATATTATTTCTCGGATTTCCTTGGTACATTGTATTTGAATGAGATGCATTCTTTACCTCATGAGTGTAGAGAAGATTAAAACATGATTTTGGATAATAGTAATGACAGTACAATTCTTTTCACCCTCAAATAGATAGGTAGATAACACATACTATGTAGATATTGGGGGATATGTAGTGGCTGTTCATCTTGGACCTGGTGGATCTTGGGCATGGAACCTTCCCTTGGTGGACTGTTTTTATATAAATATATATCACCCTTCTAATTGAGTGAACCAATTTGATTCTTTTTATGAGAGACGATTTCATTATTTGATGTGCTAGACTGAGGATGGGGAGATAGTTGATCTTACACCTACTGTGGTGTAGAGTACAACAAAGAATTTTTATCTCATTTGTGAGAGGATGAAAGTAGCATATGAACAACATAATTCTTATGTTGATCGTAGGAGGAGGCCCTTTGGGTTTTATGTTTGATAACATGTGTTCCTGAGGGTTTCCACTCAAAGTGGGAAGTGGAGTCTTAGTAGAGCGAGTATGCTTTCACCTAGTTTTTTTGGACCCTTTTTGTTGTTAAGGAATGTTGGTGAGGTGGCATATTAGTTGGTATTGCAACCATTATTGGAAATTATCCAAGATGTCTTCCAAATCTCCCAACTCTATTGATAACATTATGATGAATCTCATGTTGTTGAATATGGAGAATTAGATATCGAGGATGACACATTTTTTTGTAGTGGCTAGTAGAGATCCAAGATCTCTACAAAAAGGAATTTATTTGATGGACCATTACTTTTATTCATGTGTTTAAGAGGAATGGTAGCTATAAATAGAGTAATTTAGAGTGAGGACACATATGTATTCATTGAATTCATAGTTTTTTTTTGAGTTTTTCCTGGATCAATTTTTCTCTATGATGTGATGTATGGATCTTTCGATTTATGAGATGAGATAGTTTCCATGGTTTATAATGTGTGTGGTGTGATGTATGGAAAATTTATAACATTATAACAGTGGAGGAATAGATTCATAATTAAGACACATTAACTCCTATGTGATTAAACATATGTGGGAAAGTATGTTCCACCTAACGCAGATAGTATATTGATATGAAGGATGTAATATCCTGATTCTTGTGTTTTATATAGTGTTGTTTATTGGTTATATAGGTTTTTGTTTTATGCTGCATGGATGTTGAAATAGTTTTGTAGTGGTGATTTGGCAGTCTGGTTCTGTGATAGGACGAGGGTTATGGTTTTTTAGGGATCCTTGTGGCTGTTTGGTTTGGCATGTTTATCCATTGGTAGAATTTGAGGTATGAAGATTTCCTTGAGAAGTATCTCATGTGGTGGTTGTTTAGATGTAAAGACCCGTAAATTTCAATGAAATTTTTTTCTTAATTTTCTTTGAAATTTTACTAGAGCGCAGTTTTTGACGGCACCTGATTCCGAGGCCCGGTGTGCCCGAAATCATTTTACGAAGTTTGGCTCGGGTACGTTCAGTGGACGGACGAGCGAGTTTTTATAACAATTGAACCGGTGCCCGGAATCGAATTCTGGGGCACCGATGAAATTTCATCGCCGATATTTTCTTAGAAACTCCTCTTCCGGAGTTGCGTTTGCTCGGGTGTGGTTTTTAATTTTCGGGCTTAAGGTTAAGAAATAAAATAATTTTACGACAACATTATTTTATTTCACTTAAGCCACTTGGAAGCCACTTGAAGCCACTTAAAAGTGGTTGAAAATGAGTTGAAACGGATAGGGTACTATCCAGAAATATCTTACCCTCTTGGTAGGATATTTGTGAGGTGGGGCCCGCTAGAGCCCTACCGTTTCTTTCCACTAAGTAACGCACCCGCGAAAACCCGCCATTATGAAAGTCAACTGACGCGTTTTCTTAAATTCTTAACGCACCATTTAATTGGGCGGTTTTATTCGTGAATTAAATGGGTTGTTTCTTTCATTGAATTAATTCTACGAATTAATGGTTCGTTACTTACCTCTTTTTCGTTTCGTGGTATAATAATAAAATAATACCAACACGACATTTGGAGGATTACACCTTGGGAGGTTTTGACAGAAGTTCTTGTGCCTTCACCTTCTTTGCGAAGAACGCGAAGAACGTGAAGAACGCCGACCTCCGTCAAAGAACGACGAACCCGCGGAAGTCGACGACGCGACGCCGTGTGCCGCGACGCCGACGTTTCCTCTCCTGTAATGTTCTTCGGCTACGCTCTTTAATCTGCAACAAAATCCTTCGATCATCCGTTGAGGTGAGGGTTTCATATTTTTCCTTTGTGGTTTTTAACTCAAGAATGATTTAATTTTTTTTAATTAAATCTTTTGTTCTTGAACCTCGGAGTTCGTCGACGCAACACCCTTCCGCGACGACGCGACGATCCCCTCCTTCCGCGACAATCAATCCATGAAGAACCCGCGCGTGCGACTCGACAAGGTAGGGATTATGTTTTGGAATGCCCTTTTCCCGTGAACGTTTCTTTAAAATTAACGAACCGGTTGCAAATGAAAAATTTTTATTTATTAACATTGTTTTTTCATGTGTTGAATTATTTTTTTCTCCAGTTGCTTTATCTAACACGGAGGGTGCGGGCCAAACGAACAGGGCCCGACAACCCTCCGCCGTTCGTCGTGGTTGTGCGGATTTGGTGGGAAATGGAAAATCGTGACGCAAGGGCAGTTTGTTGATTCCGAAGTGAAGAACGGAACTCGGGAGGGGCACCAGCGCAGACGAGAAGGAAAACGGACCACCGGAGCAACTCCGGTGGCCCGCGGAAGATTCCGGCGGCACCGGCAGCCGGAGGCGGCAGCGCCCCGGCGCGCCGCCGGACGAGGCCGCCGCGGCTGAAGTCGTGGCGACGGCGGCCAACGGACCCGTGGCCGCACGGGTCTGGTTTTCCTGCACGGGACGCGGCAGAAGCTGCGTCCGCGGTTCTCCAGCGCAGCACACGCGGGGCCGCGGCATCTCCAGACCGCGGGGGCAGCGCCCCACGGCGCCCAGGCGCTCGGCCGCTCGGCCGTGCCGAGCTAGGCCGGTCCGACCGGCCAGGCCGCGCCCAGGCCGAACCGGACCGGGTCCGGCCGGGTTGGACCGGGTCAGGTCGACGCGGTTCGGCCGACCGAGGGGGGTCGGGCCGGGTCGGCCCGGACCCGGACCCCCCGTCTACGAACCATTTTCGGTCAAATGCCCGTATCTTGAGATACGGTCCTCCGAGCGACGCGCCGTCAGTGGAAATGCGATACTTGGATCGAGAAGGTCATTTCGGTATATCGTACTCAAGGTTTTGGAATACTTTGGGTTCGGCTGGGTTGGTTCGTATACGAAACCAACCGGGCCCTCGGAGCAGAAACGCTAATATGTAGAGCTACGGACGTCCGATTGAAGTGTCGTCAACTTTGTTGAATTCCTCTAAGTGAGATGGATCTTTTGGCTCACTCCACCCGAGGTTTGGATGCATGTGGAGTACGGTCAGGTTGGTTTTTCATTAAAAACCAACCGGGCCTCTGGGACGAAAAATCCAATAACTTTCAAACTGGGCGTCCGATTGACGCGCCGTCTACGATGTTGATTTACTGTTGATGATACGGAACTTTTGGATACATCAACTTCGGACATTGTGTCAGTTGATGTATCAGCCTCTCGGCTCATGGAGTGGACCCTCCCGAACGGCCTTGCTGTGTGCGGAACCCTAGAGCTAGCTGCGACTGCCACTTCGACAGCGACGACTGTGCAGAGATCCTCAGTGGACTGCGGCGACGACTGTGCAGAGATCCTCAGTGGACTGCGACGGCTACTGCACTCAGCGATCCTACGTGGATCAGTGCTACAGGTCATGTGTGGGCCCGATACTATGTGGGTTCGATCCTGTCTGGGTCAGCGCTCAGCAATTCTATGTGATCCAGCGCCTACAGGTCCTGTGTGGGCCTGATCCTGTGTGGGTCTTTGCGGGGGTTTTTACCTATCGATCCTTTGTGGGTCCGACGACTTAGAAGGATCAGTGATCATCTTTATCATCATCTGATGAAGTATACCGGTGTGAGCTGAATCTTCGGTTACTCTCCTTTGTGGATTGTGTTGAGCTATCCTGTGTGGATTTACTGTTTACTCTCCTTTGTGGATTGTGTTGTGCTATCCTGTGTGGGTTTACTATTTACTCTCCTTTGTGGATTGTGTTGACATATCCTATGTGGATTACTATTCACTCTCCTTTGTGGATTGTGTTGTGCTATCTTGTGTGGGTATACGTTTTCTTTCCTGTGTAGACTGTGTTGTGCTTGGGCACGGACATTGGAGCCGAACGAGAATTGATGACTTAGGTATATGTATGGGCATATACCTAAGCAGTGTCGGTTGTTACTTCGTGGTTGTATCTTTCCTTTGTGGATTATCTTTTGTGGATTCTGAGAGACCTTTGGGGGTCTCGGGGTCCCTACTGAGTAGATTATACTCACCACTGCATGGTCTATACCCGTACTTCGTTGTGTTGGTTGCAGACGACGGACATCGCTGATCGTGGTGAAGGCGTGCGGAGCAGGACGGTACCTGGAGGTGGACCACTGGGCGGGACGTACTCGGAGCAGTCAGGTGGACCGAGGAGCAGTGGAGGCCATCTGTACCCACCCTTCAGGTGGGACTTCCAGAGGATGGCTCGGCTTTGCGGCTTTTCTTTTCAGTTGATGTTTTCCCCTTTCAGTTGTACTTTAGAGTTTGGCTTGTATTTCCGTCCCCTTTACTTTTAGCACAGCATATTACAGTTTTAACTTAGTTTTTTACATTTCCGCTTGCTTACTCTGTGGTTCTTGTTTACTTTTCAAAGGCAATGCCTTCATTTTTTTCGGGATTTACGCCCCTTGGTGCTAGTCACCAGCCCCTAGCCTATGGAAGGCGGGCTTGGGGTATTAACGGCACGGGCCCCGAGGATGGGTCGTGAAAAATTGGTATCAGAGGTGGTTGTTTCTACCGTAGACTCTGATCTTTCTTCTATGTGAAGCAATAGTGTTTAGCGTATTGGGTGTGGTTATCAGTCCAGGGAGTCCAGTGTTGGTGCGGCGGCCGATGCATCCATACACCAGGACCCTGACTTTTGATTTCCGAAATAATGCACGAAAACATTAATTGCATGTGTGTTTCAAGTTTTTATTGTGATTACTTGTGTCAGATCACCAGGTATACTGTTCTGACCATGACACACTTGTTTCATTTTCAGGATGGCCCGACAACATCAGTCAGCTAGGGTTCTGAGAGTATAGCGCGACGACAGCCCGCAGAGCGACGAGTCCTCGGTACATGGCCCGTTGACAGCAGAGGCACCGGCAGTACCTTTACCCGCCGAGCCTACGATGCTTCTGGAACCGACCGCAGACGATGCACGTCGCCTCGGAGCTCTGCACGAGTTCCAGTGCAAGAGACAACCCAGGTTTCATGGGGAGACGTACCCCCAGGCCGCCGAGGACTAGTTGGAGGTGGTTGTTCGAGTTTTTAGGCTAGTGAGGACACCATCAGACCTCATGGTGATCCTCGCGGTGAGCCTACTGCACGCAGCAGCAGGACGATGGTGGAGCTTGATGCTCCAGGTACACGATGAGGCGTCTCTTCTCTGGACGTACTTCGAGAGCCTCATTTGCTTAGATTTCGTCCCAGCCACCCTCCGTGCAGTGCACATTCGGGAGCTTCTTCAGATGCTGCAGGGCAGCTTGACGGTCGCCCAGAACGCGGCAAGGTTCACTGATCTTTCTCGCTACTCGACCGACATGGTACGGACCCCTTCTTCCGGGCCCGGACCTTCGAGCAGGGATTGAAACACGAGATCAGGGCATCACTGATCTACCTCAGCATCCCGACCCAGGAAGGAGTGCTGGAGCGAGCCCTTCTGTTCGAGATCTTTCTGGATGAGTCTATAGTGAGTCCTACCGCAGGGCGGCAGGTGGCGGAGTCTTCGGCAGCAGGTAGCTGATGGATGACTCAGGGTTCCAGGCAGACCAGACCTTCCGGCAGACGACATCGGGACACGGGCACAATAGTGCGGGGCACACAGTGCGGAGCCAGTCTTCCGAGAGGTAGGCAGTGCTACGCGTGCGGCGGGCAGGGCCATATGGCTCGTGACTGCCCGACCCACCGTAACGAGGAGCAGCAGATGGTGGAGGGGCCACCCAGGTAGAGGCAGAGGGTCGATCGTGGCGGTCCGCAGGGAGGAGGAGGACGAGGCAGAGGATATGTCCGAGCAGCAGGTGGTGGGCAACGCTTTGAGGCTCTTCCACCACCACCACCAGGAGGCCCGCCCCGACCACAGGGGGATGGCGGGCAGAGACAGGCACAACTCCAGGCAGCGGAGGCCTATGACCATGGCACGCGAGAGATGATTCGAGGTATGATCTGTGTCTATTCCACCCTTTCTGCAGTTCTTATAGACACAGGAGCGAGTCACTCTTTCATAGCCACTGCCCTTGTTCGGAGCTCGGAGATTCCGACAGAGCTGATGCCTCGATCCTTACGGCTAGAGACCCCTACGGGATCAGACTCGACGATTAGACACTGGTTCCGGCAGTGTGAGCTTACTCTAGGAGGCGATAACTTTGGCTGGGATCTTCTTGTAGCGGCGTTGAGGCCCTACGACGTCATCTTGGGAATGGATTGGTTATCTACAGTCCATGCTCATATTGACTCTTTTAGGCGCAAGGTGCGATGTGTGCGCACCGACGGGAGCAGGTTCACCTTCCCCGGCAAGAAGGGATCCTTAGCAGCACAGGATGGACTCACGTAGAGGATAGGATAGCCCATCACTCATCAGTTGGCTAGCCTCATCCTAGAAGAAGTGGACATGCAGAGTCCTAGTGTTCCTGCAGTGGTGGATCAGTACGCGGACGTCTTTCCCGACGACGTCCCAGGGCTACCTCCTCGCAGAGAGGTAGACTTTTACATTGATCTGTACCCCGGGACAGCCCCGATATCCACTCCAGCATATCGGATGGCCCCCGCTGAGCTTCGAGAGCTGCGGGTACAGTTGGAGGACTTGCAGGGCAAGGGGTTCATCCGACCCAGCATTTCACCCTGGGCTTCCCCGATATTGTTCACCAAGAAGGTGGACAGGAGCTTGCGACTGTGTGTCGACTATCATCGCCTGAACCAGGTGACAGTGAGGAACAAGTATTCGCTACCGAGGATTGATGACCTCTTCGATCAGCTCAAGGGAGCATGGTGGTTCTCGAAGATAGACCTCAGGTAAGGCTATCATCAGCTCAGAGTTCGAGACGATGATGTGTAGAAGACGGACTTCAGGTGTCGGTATGGCCACTATGAGTTCTTGGTTATGCCTTTCGGCGTAACCAAAGCTCCTTCAGTGTTCATGAGCCTCATGAACAAGATCTTCCATCCATACCTCGATCGATTTGTCATGGTCTTCATCGACGACATTTTGGTGTACTCGACCACGGAGGAGGAGCACGCCTACCACTTGCGGGTTGTACTAGACACACTCCGAGAGCACCAGATTTACGGCAAGCTCTCGATGTTCCAGTTTTGGTTACGGGAGGTCCACTTATTGGGCACGTCATTTTTGAGGCGGGAGTTGCTGTGGATCCTGCGAAGATCGAAGCAGTGCTAGATTGGGAACCACCCAAGATCATGACGGAGGTGCAGAGTTTCTTGGGTCTAGCCGGATACAATCGGAGATTTGTGCCGGACTTCTCCAGAGTTGCAGCGCCACTCTCAGCTTTGACGATAAAGGGAAAACCCTTTGTGTGGTCAGACAGATGTCAGCAGAGCTTCCAAGAGCTGAGGTAGAGATTGACCAGCGCACCTATCTTGAGGTTGCCTGAGGAGGGATTTGGATACATAGTTTACTGCGATGCATCAGGGACTGGACTCGGATGTGTCCGGATGTAGGAGCAGGTAGTGATCGCCTACATATCACGTCATTTGAGGCCGCATGAGCATAACTACGCTACCCATGACCTGGAGTTAGCAACAGTGGTCTTCGCTCTAAAGACATGGGGGCACTATCTGATGGGCGAGCGCTTTATAGTCTTTTCTGACCACCAGAATCTCAGGTACATCTTCTCTCAGAAGGACCTGAACCTGAGACAACGGCGATGGCTCGAGTTCCTCCAGGACTATGACTTTGAGATAGTCTATACTCCTGGGAAGGGGAACGAGGTAGCTGATGCCCTCAGCAGAAGGAAGGGCATCCAGCGACTTAAGGAGGTGACAGAGCATCTAGCCGCTTTGTAGATATCCTTCGGGGATAGAGACGGAGCAGCCCTCCTTCAGTCTCTCACCATCCCTCCTCCACTTCTACAGTGGGTCAGAGAGGCTCAGTGTGGGGATGCTGACTGTGAGACACGACGTGCACATATATCCTCGAAACAGGCACCTGATGGTTTCTCCCTTGGAGAAAAGCACGACGTCCTTTTTAGAGGACGTACCTTGGTACCAGTCTCTTTATGAGAGGAGGTGCTGAGAGAGTTTCACACTTCTCCTTTGGCGGTACATCCAGGAGTGGCGAAGATGTACCAGGACCTCAGACGACAGCACTGGTGGCCAAGCATGAAGAAGGCTGTGGCAGAGTTCGTTTCTCAATGCCTCACCTGCCAACGAGTGAAGGTAGAGCATCAGGTACCAGCAGGCTTGGTACAACCATTGGAGGTCCTAGAGTGGAAGTGGGATGACATATCTATGGACTTCGTGACTGGACTTCCACGCATTTCCAGAGGTCACGACTCCATTTCGGTGATTTTTGACCAACTCACCAAGTCGGCACACTTCTTACCCATCCGAGAGAAGGGCTCAGTGGAGAGGTTGGGGCATATCTACGTTCAGGAGATTGTACGGCTTCACGATGTGCCATCGACTATCGTCTTCGATCGAGATGCTCGTTTTACTTCCCGGCTTTGGAAGGGGTTGTAGGAGGCGTTCGGGACGCAGCTACGCCTGAGCACCGCCCTTCACCCTCAGACGGATGGTCAGACAGAGAGGACCATTCAGACTCTCGAGGACATGCTCTGCGCATGTGTCCTCGACTTTGGTCGCAGCTGGGAGGACCACCTAACCTTGGTGGAGTTCGCGTACAAAAACAGCTACCACTCCACCATCGGGATGGCACCATACGAGGCGTTGTACGGCATGCCTTGCAGATCTTCTTTGTGCAGGACAGACCCTGGGGAGTCAGCACTTGTAGGACCAGAGATGGTATGGGCCATGACAGAGAAGGTCTAGGTCATCCAGAAGTGGATGAGGACTTCTCAGAGCCGACAGAAGTCATATGCTGATAGGAGGTGGAGGCCACTAGAGTTCGAGGATGGCGACCATGTCTTCTTGTGTGTCTCACCTCGACGTGGTTTACAGAGATTTGGCCGAGGCGGCATGTTATCTCTATGCTTCATCGGGCCTTTCCAGGTCCCCAGCAGGATTGGCAAGGTGGCTTATCGCCTGGCTCTACCACCTCAGTTGCACCGGGTGCACAACGTCTTCCATGTGTCTCAGCTGAGGAGATACGTGCACGACCCGACGCACATCATTGACCATGGAGAGCTAGACGTGGATGATGAGGCGACTTTTGTGGAGGTCCTAGTAGAGATAGAGGGTCGACAGGAGTGGGTCCTATGTGGGCGATCGATTCCTCTTGTGCACATCAGATTGCAGCACGGGAACCTCTAGGAGAGCACATGGGAGCGGGAGGCTCAGATGCGTGCTCAGTACCCACATTTGTTTCCCTAGTTTATGATGTATCTTTACGGGGACGTAAAGCCCTAAGGTGGGAGTAATGTAAAGACCCGTAAATTTCAAGGAATGTTTTTTCTTAATTTTCTTTGGAATTTTACAAGATTGCAGTTTCTGACGGCACCTGATTCCGAGGCCCAGTGTGCCCTGAATCATTTTCCGACGTTTCGCTCGGGTACGTTCAGTGGACGGACGAGTGGGTTTTTTCTAACTTTTGAACCGGTGTCCGGAATCGAATTCTAAGGGCACTGATGAAATCGCAGTGCCGGTATTTTCTTAGAAATGCCTCTTCCGGAGTTGTGTTTTCTCGGCTGTGGTTTTTAATTTTCGGGCTTAAGGTTAAGAAATAAAATAATTTTACGACAACATTATTTTATTTCACTTTAGCCACTTGGAAGCCACTTTAAGCCACTTAAAAGCGGCTTAAACTGAGTTGAAACAGATAGAGTACTATCCAGAAATATCCTAACCTCTTGGTAGGATATTTGTGAGGTGGGGCCCGCACGAGCCCCTCCGTTTCTTTCCTCTAAGTAACGCACCCGCGAAAACCCGTCATTATGAAAGTCAACTGACGTGTTTTCTTAAATTCTTAACGCACCATTTACTTGGGCGATTTTATTCGTGAAATGAATGGGTTGTTTCTTTCGTTGAATTAATTCTACGAATTAATGGGTCGTTACTTACCTCTTTTTCGTTTGTTGGCATAATAATAAAATAAGACCAACACGACATTTGGAGGATTACACCTTTGGAGGTTTTGACAGAAGTTCTTGTGCCTTCACCTTCTTCGCGAAGAATGCGAAGAACGCGAAGAACACCGGCCTCCGACGAATAACGCCGAACCCGTGGAAATCGACGATGCGACGCCATGTGCCGCGACGCCGACGTTTCCTCTCCCGCAACGTTCTTCGGCCACGCTCTTTAATCCGCAACAAAAACCTTCGATCATCCGTTGAGGTGAGGGTTTCATATTTTTTCATTTCTGGTTAACTCAAGAATGATTTAATTTTTTTTTTAATTAAATCTTTTGTTCTTGAACCTCGGTGTTCGTCGACGCGACACCCTACCGCGACGACGCGACGATCCCCTCCTTCCGTGACAATCAATCTGCGAAGAACCCGCGCGCGCGACTCGACGACGTAGGGATTATGTTTTGGAATGCCCTTTTCCCGTGAATGGTTCTTTGAAATAAAAGAACCGGTTGCAAATGAACAATTTTAATTTATTAAAATTGTTATTTCATGTGTTGAATTATTTTTTTCTCCCGTTGTTTTATCTAATGCGGAGGGTGCGGGCCAAACGAACACGGCCCGACAACCCTCCGCCGTTCTTCGTGGTTGTGTGGATTTGGAGGGCGACGGAAAATCGTGACGCAAGGGCAGTTTGTTGATTCCACAGTGAAGAACGGAACTCGGGAGGAGCACCGGCGCAGACGGGAAGGAAAACGGACCGCCCGAGAAACTCCGGTGGCCCGTGGAAGATTCCGAATCCGCGGGTCGCCGGCGCGGCGGAGCAGGCAGCCGGAGGCGGTGGCGCCCCGGCGCGCCGCCGGGCGAGGCTGTCGCGGTTGATGCCACGGCGGCGGTGGCCAACGGACCCACGGCCACGCGGGTCCGGTTCGCCCGCACGGGACACGGCAGAAGCCGCGTCCGCGGTTCTCCAGCGCGGACCACGCGGGGCCGCGTCATCTCCAGACCGCGGGGGCAGCGCCCCGCGGCGCCCAGGCGCTCAGCCACCCAGCCGAGCCGAGCCAGGCCGGTCCGACCGGCCGGGCCGCGCCCAGGCCGGACCGGACCGGGTCCGGCTGGGTCGGGCGACCCGGTTCGGCCGACCCAGGGAGGGTCGGCCCGGGCCCGGACCCCCCTTCTACGGACCATTTTCGGTCAAATGCCCGTATCTTGAGCTACGAGCCTCCGAACGATGCGCCGTCAGCGGAAACGCGATCCTTCAATCGATACGGTCGTTTTGGTATATCGTACTCAATGTTTCGGAATACTTTGGGTTCGTCCGGGTTGGTTCGTATACGAAACCAACCGGGCCATCGTAGCGGAAACACTCATATCTTGAGCTACGAACGTCTGATTGATGTGCCATCAGCTTTGTTGAATTCCTCTAAGTGAGATAGATCTTTTGGATCACTCCACCCGAGGTTTGGACGCAGGTGTAGTATGGTCGGGTTGGTTTTTCCTTAAAACCCAACCGGGCCCCTAGGACGAAAAAGCCAATAACTCTCAGACCGGGCGTCTGATTGACGCGTCGTCTGCGACGTTGAGTTCCTGTTGAAGATACAGAACTTTTGGATACATCAAGTTCAGACTTTGTGTTAGTTGATGTATCAGCCTCTCGGCGCGTGGAGCGGACTCTCCCGAACGTGCTTGCTGTGTGCGGAACCCTAGAACAGGCTGCGACTGCTACTTCGACAGCGACGATTGTGCAGAGATCCTCAGTGGACTGCGGCGATGACTGTGCATAGATCCTCAGTGGACTGCGATGGCTACTGCACTCAGTGATCCTACGTGGATCAATGCTACAGGTCCTGCGTGGGCCCGATCCTGTGTGGGTCTGATCCTGTGTGGGTCAGCGCTCAGTGGTTCTGTGTGAGCCAGCGCCTACAGGTCCTGTGTGGGCCCGAACCTGTGTGGGTCTTTGCGGGGGATAGTACCTATCGATCCTTTGTGGGTCCGAAGACTTAGATGGATCAGTGATCATCTTTACCGTCATCCGAAGAAGTATACCTGTGTGAGCTGAATCTTCTGTTACTCTCCTTTGTGGATTGTGTTGAGCTATCCTGTGTGGATTTACTGTTTAGTCTCCTTTGTGGATTGTGTTGTGCTATCTTGTGTGGGTTTACTGTTTACTCTCCTTTGTGGATTGTGTGAACTATCCTATGTGGATTACTGTTTACTCTCCTTTTTGGATTGTGTTGTGCAATCCTGTGTGGTTATACGTTTGCTTTCCTGTGTGGACTGGGTTTTGCTTGGGCTCGGATGTTGGAGCCGAACGAGAATTGAGGACTTAGGAATATATATGGGCATATACCTAAGCAGAGTCGGTTGTTACTTCGTGATTGTATCTTTTCATTGTGGATTATATTTTGTGGCTTCTGGGAGACCTTCGGGGGTCTCGGGGTCCCTACTGAGTAGCTTATACTCACCCCTGCATGGGTTATGCCCGCACTACCTTGTGTTTGTTGCAGACGACGGACATCGCTGATCGTGGTGAAGGCATGCGGAGCAGGACGGTACCGGGAGGTGGACCACTGGGCGGGACGTACTCGGAGCGGTCAGGTGGACCGAGGAGCAGTGGAGGCCATCTGTACCCACCCTTCAGGTGGGACTTCCAGAGGATGGCTCGGTGCTGCAGCTTTTCTTTTTAGTTTTTGTTTTCCCCTTTCAGTTGTACTTTACTATTGGGCTTGTATTTCCGGCCCCTTTACTTTCAGCACAGCTTGTTACAGTTTATACTTAGTGTTTTACTTTTCCGCTTGCTTACTCTATGGTGCTTGTTTACTTTTCAAATGCAATGCCTCCCTTTTTTTCTGGATTTACGCCTTGGTGCTAGTCGCCAGCCCCTGGCCTATGGAAGGCGGGCTTGGGGTAGTCACGGCACGGGCCCTGAGGACGGGTCGTGAAATCAGACCCATTTTTTGAGATTTGTTTTTTGGATTCTCAATGGTATGAATCATTTAATAATTATCTGATGTGATTTTCTAAACACATCATTTCTATTTCATTGTAATCCTTGGGTGTTCAAGGTGTTTGGGGGAGGTTTTTGGTGCTTCGGGGGGAAGTTATATGTGTAGTAGAACCACTATAGGAAATACACATCATGCTTGTATATTACACAACATGAAAATGGGTTTCATGGATTTTCAATAGATGGCTCATGATGTGTATATTTTCAAGATTAAATAATTAGTAGGTGATACATTTTTCAATGAAACTAATCCCTGGGGATTACTTGACTTGAATGGGTACTACACATCATGTAAATCGTTGATGTAGTGTTGTTTTGTTGTTCATTTCCTGCCGAATTCCCATTATTTAATCAATGGATC
The DNA here is from genome assembly GCA_963277665.1 of Viscum album. NCBI lineage: Eukaryota > Viridiplantae > Streptophyta > Magnoliopsida > Santalales > Viscaceae > Viscum > Viscum album. Next base: position 394,923,347 of record OY728153.1, on the reverse strand, counting down.
CTTAATTCTCACATTTTTTGAGAACCATAGGCACATATAGGATTTCATCAATACCTCTTCATCTCCCATTGATATCCTGATGGTCGTTCACTGGAAATATGAGGTTGATATACGGTAGGTTTGTGTCCCGTCATGGATGGTTTTCGTTTAATATTTTTTTGGTTCCACTATGGTTGTGTTTCATTGATTTAAGGTGAATTTGGTCTGCATTTTTTACCACCCTATGGTGTGGAATAGGTTGATCAGTAGTTTCACAAGGTGCGGTTGTGGTTTGTGGTCATTCTTCATCTCCATGCAGTGCAAAACGAGTTGAAAAGATTTTTTGGGGTAAGATTTACCTCATTTATCTTTATTGTGTATCATGTAAGAGTGGTTTTAATTTTTTTAATAATGGATTATGGGTTTCATAGATTTATTGGAGATAAATAATTGGTTTAATTTAATATCAATGGGTTAAATGGTGTTTGATTCAAAATTTTTTAAAACATTGATATTCTTTGTGATATTATAAATTATATGGGCTTGATGCCCCAATTGACATCATGGTGATTAGGGTATTCTCTGGGGATAGATATATGTGTTTTGTTTTTTTCTTTGTTTTTGATTTTTTTGATATCACCCTTAAAGGAAATTGGTTAATTACATATACTTTTCAAGTGAAATTGTTTCCCTAGGATTATGGTTTGTGTAATAACACCCAAAAATAAAGTGAAATGTTATGAAATACCCATTACAAATAGGTATGAGAATTTCAATGTGTTGTGATGTGTGTATGTTCTTGTGGGATGGTAATGTTTTATTGTAATGGTTTTTGGGGTAAAACGTTTTGTCATGCCATGATTTTATGGTGGTGTAGTGATATTTTTAGGGATATATGGTTTCTTTTGTAATGTAAATTTCCTTCCAGCTACTCGGGTAGTGATGGAATAAACAAATGCTTAATAATGATTGAAATGGAATGAGATTGTTTGGTTTGTAGGATGATAGTTTTCAGTGGATATTTCAATGATTGTTTTTGTGATTAAATATTCTTGATGAAAACCCATAAAATTAATGGGATTTAAATGTTGATGAAATTAAGAGATACATTAGATTATCATGGCTCTTCATCTTCTGAAATTATTTTTCCAAATACGAATGAATTCATTTCAAGGTGAAATAAATGATCAATGTGTTGTGAGTTGGTTGTTTGTTTGAAAACCCATAGGCTGGGCATGTGTGTTTGGAACTATATATACATGTATTTCCACTATGATTTATATACACACCCCACCCATATTGACCACTATGTGATGAAAATCCACATAGTCATGTGAGAGTGTATCTCCCAACATCTATGTGGGATGAGGGATTGATAGCCACTAGATCATCCTTACTCCCTCTTCCATGTGATTATTGACCATGATTTTTAGGTAGGATGTGATGATATGCGGTATCCTAGGTGTATTCGAGATGAGTTGTTATTTGGAGTCCCATGGGTCTTCAGGATGAGTAGTGATTTACATTCCCAGGTCTCTTCGAGATGAGATGTAATGTGTTGTGTGGCCCAAGTGTGTGTGGGTGGGATGTTTTGTGAGGCCTAGGTGTATCAGGGTGGAAAATTTTATATTCCTAGGTGTGTATAGGTGGGATGTGTTCTAAGGCCCAGGTGTGAGTTGGTAGGATGCGATGTAGAATATTCGGAAGATGTGGTAGCACTATGACATTTTCCATTAGGGTGTGATAGAAGCTAATCATTAGAAAAGTGGAAGAGGTACCCTATCATTGATGTTCTTTATATTATATTTTAATACATTTCATGAATTATTTAGTGATCATGTCTTTATGAGGGTGGGATGGTTTTTATACCATGATAGATGTTTTTTGGTTCTTTTGTTTACTTATAGGTTCATTATAATCCAAATGTGACATGTACATGAGAGACTTTGGATTTACCACTGAGTATACTAGTATGCTCACCCTACACATATAATTTTTTTCAGTACTCATTAGTATTTTGTATATCGTGTTGGACCGACCAACTCATATCACAGACAGTTATTTTGTCACTACTTTAGCTATACATTTGGGTACATATATTGGATAATTTTATCTATACCCATTCAATTTATACGTTAATGTGGCATATTTTGTGCTTCCCTTTTATATTATGTCTTGGAGTGGTTTGTGGATGATTCATTCTATCTCATGATCCAATATTTTTAAAGGGAAATTCCCCCCATATTGCCAGATTTTTTCACCCTTTGAACTATTCTCTGACCCGGAAGCTACTAATTGTAGGAATCTAGATTTATTATTTCCCTTTTTTCATTTCCAACCTAAGAGGTTTGTCTATGATGAGAGGTGTTTTGATAATACAACTACATAATAAAATATATCCCAAAATATCATTATTTAGCTCAAAGTAAAAAAATTGTTCCAATAAATTGTTCCCTAAATCAAAAAATAGCTAACCATCAAATACTTTTAGAAAAAACATCATCACACTAACCAGTACATCAAATAGAATATATGAATGCATAGTTCCCTTCTCTCTCATTTGTTGTGGGATCAAGATCTTTGAAATTTCGAGATGAAATGATTTTTCTCTGTATATATAGTCCTTTTCATAAAAATATATTTTTTTAATTCTTATAAAATTTTAAAAAATATGAAGATCTTACTCATAATAAAATTAATCATCAACTAACTTTTTACCCACAATGGTTTTCTAAACATCTTATTTTTTCACAAAATCAATCATTCTTAATTGAATATTATTTCATTATCATCATTTATAAGATTAACCCTGAGGTTATAAATAACCTTAAACTTATATCCACCAATATAAATGAATTATTACTTAAATAAACTTTTCACTATGAAATATACTAAACCAAGGGGTTTTATTCCCTTATCGATAGTTAATATCGTAATATTCTTCAATATCATTTCTTTCATTCATTAAAATGGTTCATAAAGAAAATGTATATTTTCTAAAGCAAATATCCCAAGAGTTTCAAACTAGGTTCACGGTAAGGGAACACTCACCGTGCACCAAAATTGGTGTTGAGATATACTCAATGAACTCTTTTGGGGTCATTACCCCTTGTTGCATCTATGAAAAAACACTATCTACATCTAGTATATAGAAATGGAAATATTTATAGGAAAACAATATCATCTCTAACATACCAAAATTTTAGGATATCATTCGGTATGTATACATATCTTTAAATTAATTCATAGGGTAAGTCTCTCTAATATATGTCATGCTATATAAGGTTCTATATGATTCTACTAATCAATATCTAATACCATGTATAGGGACCCTTAACCAAGTAATCTTCTTTCTATGGATACATTATAACATTGGAATAAGATTTAAGGAATTAGGTCAGAAAGGACTATATTGTTTAGTAGTATTGGTCAACTAGATACATACATAATCTCATATTAAATTTGAAAACATAAACTTATGACATCGTTTATGTAAATATTAATCATCCATGAACTCCTTCAACGATTCAATCATCTTATATAGGTAATGGGAAACAAATAAATGGTTAAGTTAGATTCTTAGTAAGGGTTATGTATAGTGAGATATATAATGAATGAATAATAAAAATTATATATGGAAAGGTAAATAATTTAAAATAGAATCAATTTAACCAATAACAATATGATGATAAAAAAATTTGTCTGAATAAGTGGTGACCAAATAATTCTATATGAATAATCACATTTTCTTAAAGCTAATCTGTGGATCTCCTAACTAATCAAATAATTAAATAGATATCAATAACATAATTCATTAAAATGTAGATGAATAATATTTTATGGCATTAATTTATACATAATTATACATATATCTATATAATAAAGACATTATTCCAAGGTAGTTTATTTTATGGGTAGGTATTCACCAAAATTCTAGTTAAATAAATCTTAATGATTTGTCTCATTATACTTATTGATGCATCAAGGGGATATCTATTACTAGAACCTACTGATCATGTATAATCCAATGTATTCTATATATATATATTGAATTATCAATTCAATTTATAAAAAATATTCATTATCAATAAATATCTGTACTAAGTAATGAATGTGAATTTATAATGATTTCCCCTATTAAATCAATTAACTTTTATATTAAAACATATTATTTAGAAATGATATATGGTTTAAAAATAATTAAATCATTGATAAATAATATAGATAGTTAAGACAAATATAATGTTGATTAATTACAATATGTGAATGTTTTAGGGGAATGATAATGATTACAAAAAATAATCTAGAAAATGAATTTCAATGATTTAATTGGTAAATTTTATCCTAAACTATATAGAAAAGAATAAATAAGATGTCATTATTATATATTAAAATTGGAGTATATTTAAAATAAATGTATGTTGTTTTTGATGAATAGAAACACCATAAAAACATCATTAAAAATATTCTTAAGGAAAACTACACCTTTGACTTTGAAAACAACTTAAAATAAAGAATTGAGAATGATATTAGAAATGCAATATTTGAAATGAAATATGTGATTTTATAAATAAATAATCAAACTAATGAGTTTTAATAATTATGGAAAATGTACATACATGCAAAGAACATTAAAACAATTATTCCTTTAACATTGTTAGTAAAGTTTAAGAAATATCTTTTTTTAAGAAAGATAATTAGATTATATTAAAATAATTTTTTTAAAATTGAAACATAATTAAATATTAATTATAAAATATAAGAATAAGATTAAAAATATTGAGGAAATTTTAAAAAAAAACATGGATATAGAACAGAAATAATTTCTGATCAAAAAGTGAAATAAAGATATATTTTCATGAAAACATTTTTATAATTATTTTTAGTAACAAATTGAGGAACATTTTAATTTTGGGGGAAGATATCATTTATAACTAGGGTGGAAGGAAATTAATGGTGCTTATGAGACATTGAAAATGTAATTTCCTTTTAAGATAATTCTTGCATAATGAATCCGAATTAAAATGATTTTAAAGCATAATCCATTACCACAATAAAAAAAAATTGAATCATAACCCCCCTAACAAAAATAAAATAATATGATGATTTAGATATCATGAATATAATTAGAATCAAGATATAAAATATCATAGTGGTATTAGTTATACCTTTATGAAATAAATAGATTCATTATATCAAATATATCTCAATTTAGTGTAAGTTGAAAAGAAATATAAAACAAATATATATTTTTTATGTGAGAATTTATCTATGAATTGATTATTTATATTAAATTTAAGTCAACACAAAAAATGTTGAAATAATACCCATACATGTAAAATATTTTTATACAAATAATCTGATAATATCAAGGAGAATGAAGTAGAAATACACCCCAATAAAAAGAAATTGAGTTTTGAAACACATACAACATGGTAACGTTCTAGTCAAATCCATTCAGGTGAAATAATATTAATTGAATCATAATATATTTTAAATTTTGGATTAATAATGATAAATAATATTTATTGGATATATATAAACCATGTAAAATAAATTGTTGTATAAAATTAAAAGATTCCTCAATGAAAATAAATTGAGACGGAATCCCATACCTCATGTCCGAATCATCGCATATATTATTTATAATTTTGAATAATAAATTATATGAATTATTTATGTTATTAGAAACCATTTTAATGTGTTTATTCCTTTTATATTATTTAATACTATATTATATTTAATTACATAATCAACAAAGTTAATTCCATAAGTTTTGACAATATTGGGTTCATAAGTCCAAAATGACTTCCGTAGTTTGAATATAGTCAACAAGTTCATTGTTATATAATACCCACAATAAAAAAAATTACATAATAATAATATTTAAATATCATTTATAATTTAAAAACCATTCATTTAAATGGTTTTAAAAATTTGACTATGTTACATTCATTGAGATGGTAGGTCCTACATACACATTAGTAACATTTCCATTTTTCCGTGATCATTATGGAAAGAAGGTGAGTATTATTTTATAAATATAGAATTAAAATAGAATCATAATTATCATATAATTTCATTTAATGTATATTTATATATCATCCATATAATGAGATGAGAAAATGAATCATATCGCTTCGTGGTGGCTGTAGTCCACACTTAAGCACGAATGACGTAAGAATTTTTCTGTTAATGGAACAGTTTTAAAATTAATGATATATTTTAATTCAAAATGATTAATATGTCATAAATATCATGTATATATATAGTCTATCATTACAGATATATGTAATATGAGGTGATGGAAAATGGATTATATCGGTTTGAACGATGGAAGTCAACCATACACAAAAATGTTAGTTTCATTTCGTATTGAATAGAAGAGTATATGTCTATCAGTTATAAAATAATCCTAGTAAAACCATTGTTTATGAGAGATAAAAATGTTTTTATATTTCCATGTTGTAATAATATTTCAATATTGTGGAAAACAGAATTAAATATGCTCAATTAAGAATGATAGTTATTCTTCAGACAACATCTTCAGGATTATACCTAAATCGTTCATTGATTGGATTTAAGATTTTAAAAAAATTTCTAGTAAGTTGGTATGAAGAAAGAAGGTATTTTTTAGATATTGGCTAAAAAAATTGGATTTTATATTTGAATATGGGAGGATAGGGTGTACACATTTATATGTGAGGGGAGGGGAATATCAGATATTTTATAATGAATTAATTTTTAATAAGGTCACGTTAAATTAATATACTTTCACAAGTATAGGGATTATAGTTTTTTGTAAGAACCTGGATCATTATTTCAGGTATGTTTTTCATTTGATAGCCATTTTTTAGAAAAAAAAGGAAAATATGGAAATTTTCAATGTACACGCAATGTAATTTATAAGGACACACTGTGTACTTCGATGCCATGCAAGGCCGTGTGATGGTCGTGTCTGGGCCACACACACGGTGTGTAGAGGTGATGTAGAGTCCACTTAAAGTGAAGTACAGAAAATCCATGTACATACCGTGTACGCAAGAATTACACGCCATGTATTTTCTTTTTCTGAATTAAATGGGGCGGGGCCGCGTCTAATCACCAAATTTGTCTTCTTCTCCATCTTCATCGAATGGGAGTGTCCCGTGCGACCTCAAACATCCTCTAATCCCTTGAGACTATATCTATTCTCCAAATCGACCATCATCAATTGTGTTGGAACCACAACGGTGAGCTCTTCCTTCTTCTTGAGTTTCATTCCATGATTTTCTCTATTTCTCAAGATATCGTGGGTTGATAATTTTAGACGTTTTCTTAGATCATCGACATTCTAAGGAGAATTGACCATCGTGGTTCACGTTTATTGATCTCCTAGAATCCAGGTGGGTGGTGCATGACATTCTATTTGATGTCCTTGAGTTTTATGTGCAATCTCCACCAATACCTATGAACGGGGTATTGCGTGTTTACTGTTTTACCCCTGTTGTTTTTCCTGCCTTGATGGTATGATTTTGTAGAAGTAATTTGATCTTTTATGAGGATAATTGCTGTGCTTGGATGTTATTCCATGCCTTGTTCTACTTACGACCCTTTGGGTATTGTTAGCCATTGCCCGTTATACCTGTTTTCCATGCCTTATGACCGTAGGATGGAATGATGTTCTGGACATGCTTGTTATGTTGTAGACTGGTTAGCCAAGTAGCTATATAGGTGTACTTTGGCCTTATAGAATTATTATGCAATAACTGGCATGGGACCTTGAGAACCTGGTGCTATAGACTATAAGGGATAAACCGAGTGAGCTTCCCAATGATTTATAGACATTATTGACTAGAGGGGATAGACCGAGTGAGATTCCCAGTGAGTGTTGGATGATATAGACTACAAGGGATAGACCAATTAAGCTTCCTAGAGAGTCTTGGATATTATCGAATACCAGAGGGTAGACTGAGTGAGCTTCCTCGGAGAGTCATTATGTGTTTGAATTTTCATTAAAACCATTCCAGGCTAGAGAAGAAATTGACTGAGTGAGCTTCCTTAGAGAGTCTATGATAGACTTGGGACTATAGGAGGAATTGACCGAGTGAGCTTCCTCAGAGAGTTTCTAGACCTTGGGGCTATAAGAGGGTTAGACCTCATGATCTTCCTCAGAGAGTCCCTAAATACCCTAGAAAATATGGGGAATTGAATGAGCGAGCTTCCCCAGAGAGTCTTATAATTTCTTATAACCAAACCAGAGGGGTTAGGTTGAGTGCACTACCCAGAGGGTTGTTGGTACTTATTGGTTAGAACCAGAGGGATTGGCTGTGAGTACATCCCGGAGGGGTTCCTGTTATGGTTAGTTTCTTGCTTCACTACTTCTTGTTGTTCTGTGGATTAATTACTATTGTATATCATCTGGTTCACTACCTGATGTTTACTGTTATTGTTACATCTTACTGTACATTTACCTGCCATATGCTCACTGACTGTTAGGCACAGATCATCGGGTTATTGCCTATTAGGATTTAGTCTTACACCCTGTTTTTGGCCATGCTATTCGGCCTAAGCAGACTATGTTGTTACAGGTATAGACAAGGGAAAGCGCCATTCGACTTCTAGTACTTGATTGCATTGGAGAGGGAGAGAATGGGACCAAGCCAAGGCATGGAATGCAGATGAGTTTCTTATCTGTTTCTCTTTTGTACTTTGGTTTAGTTTTGTTTCCAGCATTGTGACCTGTTCGTATGGTTGGTTAGATATATGTATCATGCATCATTTTATATATACATATGTGCTCCAGTTTTTTATTGTTTAGTATTCTGCTATTTACAGTTGTTGGATATTTACTGCTTCTGTTATTGCATGTTTTTCATACTTTCACTGTGTACACTGCCAATGAGGGCATTGTTTCCCCACTATCACACCCAAGGCCCTCACTGCTAAAATGAATCCCCCGGCGTTTGGGGATATGCCCTTGAGGACATGTGACCAACTCGGTACGGGGTGCCTCTGGGTGGCTTCTGAAACCGGGACGTTACAAAGTGGCTTCAGAGCAGTTTCTATTCTCTTGATCTACTATTTGGATCCTTTAGCCAGGTATAGGATGGATTCGGTACTTGGAAATAATATGTGCTCGAGAGTATCTAACCCGCGTATAGGGATAATCCAACCTACCTCATTTATGGTATTTTTATGGTTTTTTGATTTTACGATTGATACGATTTCACCTGGAGTGATTCACATGCCTTGTGTTGTTATTGATGTGGTAGTGCGGTTCTATTTTTGTCGCTACCCCATGAGATGAGTGTATGGAATTTCAAGAATCATATAGACACTTGTTAGAAATCACATGCTATGCATCCTTACCATGACATCTAGGGTGAATTAGTGATTGCATGTTGTCGTGATAGACGTTGTGTAGATTATGCATGCTATTGTGATAGATGCTTTGATAGAATCCATGCAGTTTTATAGATGAATTGTTTGTATTGTGCCTTCCTTAAATAAATGAAAAATTTTGGTTCCTGACGTGTTATGGGCCCTCATGAATCAGAAATTGGTAGATCATTAACTATTTACCTTGTATATGATATATAGGATATTCCAAGCTTCAGTTCGCGAGGAGTATGGGCCTTCATGGATCGGAATTTGGAACCTTCATGTTTGTTTTTTAGTGGTTTGTTGGACTCGGTGCAGTTTCTGAGCTACTGCTCGGAAGAACATAGAATACATGGTGTGTACTTGACTACACACCCTGTATTTTTAAACTGTGTCACTAACTGTTGGAGCAGAAACATGGGGTGGTGAAAAAGTATTCAGAAACAGGCCGTGTACAGTCGTTACATGGTGTGTATTAGTGTGCCGTGTACCAGGCCGTGTCACAAACAACACAGTTCGGGGAATCTCATGTATTACGTGCCGTGTTGGTTATGAACATGTTGTGTATACTTGTTCTAGGTACCTTGTCATGCCACGAACAACACGGGATGGTGTTATCTCTCCTATACACGCCGTCTTTGTTTGGAACACGTTGTGTAATGGTCATCCGTGTAGTCATCCATGTAACTAACAACACAGGTCGACTAAACCTTGTCTAGTACATGTTGTGTCCTTAGTGAATCTTCCGTGTAGTCTAGGGTTAAGAGGACAGTGTGAGTTAGCCATGTAAAGGGACTCGGGTATGGTAATGGAGATGAACTACACACCGTGAGTGGGGAAAACTTATAGTGTAGTATGGTGTGTCACTCGACCAAAGGTGGAATAAGTACACACCCATGTGTGTGGACTTAAGGAACATGATGTGTAGTGTTTATACACGTCGTGAAGTTATGTTTAATAATCTTTAGTTTTTCTTTCTACTGTTACTGTTTTTTACTCTTGTATTCTCTGTCGTTGATAATCCTGATCTAAGGTGTGCTTTTTATCTTTCAGAGCTATGCCTCTGAGATGTCATCTGGTTGTATGTCAGCTGCCAGATAGTGATCAGACACTAGATATGGCCGATCAGGGATCTCCTGCAGATCCTCCTACTGTGCCAACCTTGTCACCAGCAGTTATACCCATTGTAGGTGTCAATACACAGTTCAGGGAGGACTTCCTAAGGATGATGTAGACCTTTCCAGGAGCACCGCCTCCAACCCGATCGATAGCTGAGTTGACACTGGTTTTCCAGCATCATCATCCTCCTATATTCTTAGGGGATGGAGGACCCCAGGAAATAGAGTCGTGGATAGTGTCCACACTAATAATCATCGAGCATCTGGAGATACCTCTAGAGAAAATGAAAAAACTTGCTACTTGTATACTTCGAGACACCGCCAAGAGGTTGTGGTAGGTTATCTTGCAGTCAGGGCGCCAACAGAGTATGACTTGGGAGGTGTTTCGGTGCATATTCTACGATTACTTCTACCTGGAGACCTAGAGGGCTGACCGAGCTTGGGAGTTTAAGATTTTCGAGCAGGGTACTATTTCTGTTATGAAGTACTCGTCTTGTTTTACCGAGCTGCAACTCTTTACACCGATCCCAATAGGTGATGAGTTTTTCCTTGCTAGGATGTTTGAGGACAGTCTCAGGAAGGATATACATTCCTAGGTTAATATCATCATGTTGACTTCGATATCCTCTATCATCAACCAGATGCTCGTCACTGAGCGAAATATGAGAGATTCTGGAGCATTGAGCGAGGGCGGTTTGACATCCAGAGTCAGTGTTCCTCCCACTGAGATCAGAAAGTGCCATAGGGAGTCTACTTGAGGAGATTAGGGTAGGTGGAATTTATCTTTGGGTAGCCAAGTTTTATGCTACTAGTGTGGTAGGAGTGGGCATACTAGGCCTCAGTGCCAGAGAGACTCGATGGAGTGCTGATCTTACGGCAAGATGGCCCATATTCATCCTTTTTGTCAGATCTTCTCACCTACAGCTAGTGGAAGGGGTTATTCTATGACCCTACATACAGAAGATGTATCATGATTATATCACCAGTCTGGGAACTAGAGTTCTTCCCACTGTTCCGGTGGAGGTGGAGGTCGCGACCGTGGTGGTCAGTCAGCATGTCACCAGCGACAACAGAGTGGATCAGCTCAGAGTGGTCAGCCAGAGGTGTCGGCCCGTAGTACATGCCCAAATTTTACTGTAGAGAAGACCCATCAGTATTAAGATCCTGACCCTTCTAGAATTTGAGGTACGATTTTAGTTGCATTAGTTTTGACTTCAACTCTTTTTGACACCGGTGCTTCACATAGCGGTATCTCTATTACTGTTGTGGAGATCCTTGGGCTCGGTATCTTTTCATCTGCCGACATGTTGACTCTTGATACAACGTTGGGAACGAGGACGTCTAGTGTATGTCAGTGCAGAGGATTCCCACTTCAGGTTGCAGGGTGTCACTTCTTAGGGGACCTCTATGCCCTAGAGATGACATGCTATGATGTCATTATTGGTATGGACAGGTTAGTTACCTTCCAGGCAGTCGTTGGTTGTTATCGCTACAAGGTGAGTTTCGTATCACTATATGGTGGATCCATTATTCATAGCGGTGAGTGGGATGTCTAGGCAGGTAGAGCTGGATCGGAGCATCATGGGTTGGGAGGAGTTACATCCCAGATTTCCAGTCTTAATCTGGATGGCCAGGGGACTTTACATTTAGACTTTCTTCTAGTGGTGGATCGTTTAAGGGATGTCTTTCCAGAGGACTTTTCAGGCTTTCCTCTAGAGCGTGAGGTAGACTTCTTGATTGAGCTCATGCCAGGAGTGGCACCGATGTCCATTACTCTTTATAGGATGGATACACCTGAGTTTCATGAGCTCAAGATGCAGTTTGAGGAGTTGCAGGCAAAGGGTTTCATCTGACCCAGTACTTCTCCTTGGGGTTCGCCTATCCTGTTTGCGAAGAAGGCAGATGACACCCTTAGGCTTTGCGTGGATTATAGGAAGCTGAACTAGTTGATGGTCAAAATCCGATACCCCTGCCGAGGATCGATAACCTCTTTGATCAGCTTCGAGGAGCCTAGGTGTTCTCAAAGAGAAATTTGAGGTTTTCTTATCATCAGTTGCGTGTTATACCATCAGATATACCTCTTACATCCTTCATGAGAAGGTATGGTCTACACAAGTATATGGTCTTGAAATTTAGAATCACGAATGCTCCCAAAGCTTTTATGGCACTGATAAATTGAGTGTTCCATCCGTACATGGATTCATTCATTATGGTCATCGTGGATGATAACTTGGTGTACTCTCACACTCGACACAACCCAGATACCCATCTTGAGATGATTCTGAGTACACTGAGAGAGCATCATTTATATTCTAAGGTCTCGAAATTATACTTTTGGATGGATCATATTCACTTCTTGGGCCATGTTATCTCAAATAGGGGAGTGTTAGTTGACCTAGAGAAAGTGAGGGTAGTAGTTTCCTGGGAGTAGCTAAAGAAAATCTTTCAGGTGAAGTGTTTTCTAGGGGTGGCTAGATACTATAGGCATTTCATATTGGAATTTTCATGCCTTGCAGTACTACTGATAGGTATGACAATGAATGGGGTGATGTTCTTATGGTCAGATTCTTCTGAGATAGCCTTTCAAGGGATGAAAGGTAGGTTGATGTCATCACCGGTACTAGTCTTTCCAGATTCGGTCAAGAGCTATACTATTTACTAAAATGCTTCAAGTATCAGGCTGGGAGTTGTGCTTATGCATGGAGATGGGGTCATTGCTTATGGGTCTCGGTAGTTGAGGCCACATGAGAGGAACTACCCGACGCACGATCTGGAGTTGGCAGCTGTTTTTTATACCTTATGCTATTGGAGACATTACCTTCTAGGAGATCAATTTGTGGTTTTCACCGACCAAAAGAGTCCCAATTACATCTTCACTCAGCATGATCTGAATCTGAGACAACATAGGTGGGACGAGTATGTTATGTTCTTCGACTTTCAGCTTTCCTATACTCTAGGAAAGGGCAACACAGTGGATGATGCATTGAGGAGAAGAACTCATATTCAGGCAGTTCATGAGGCCAGCAGTGAGTGAAAGCTTATGGCTTTGTTCTTTGAGATTCATTTGGAGGTGCACGACTAACAGGGGAAGACTTTTTTATCATCTGTAGCTATTACCTCTACCCATCTTGATCGGGTACGGATGAGGCAGCTATCAGACTCAGTGTAACAACCCAATGTTTTTTAATGGAAATTCTATTGTTATAAATATGACATAAAATCACATTATAATTAATTACTATGTGATAAGTGACCTTTAAACATAATTTTATCACTTCTCTGTTTCGAATTTTGAAAATCTGACATACACTGTTGTGTTCAATATGTTTTTTGTAGTCTAACAAAACAAAAATATTTTTTTGGTGAATAGTAACATACCCTAATGAATAATAACATACCCTTATTAATACTGATATACCCTAATGAATAGTAACCTCTCTTATGGTGGTATAAAAATAATATTCATGTTGGAAGTACGATATACCTATAGTATAGAATTAGTTAATGAATGTTTTAAAACTGGTTTTTATATTAAATGATTATTTTAATTAAATATTAAAATAATGATATTTAAAAAATTATTTTTGAAAAATGAACTTCATTTTTTGATTCTACACATCCAAAAAAGGTTAGGGTGAATTTTTGGGATTTTTCTGAAAAACATGAAATTTTGAGAAATTGTAGAATATGATAATTCACAACAAAAGCTAAATAATGGATTCATTGAATCATCAATGATGTTAAGATTATGTAAGCCCAAATGGTTAGGAATCACATGATAAAATCTCTATTCATGGTCATGGAATACTTACAATTCCTTGTCTTGGGAAGAAATAATAAATTAATGATTATAATATCATGAAATCCCTCCTCTCCTCCACTATAAAAACCCCCTTCACTCCCTCTTATCTCCACTCCTCTCAAGCTCCCTAAAATCTCTAAATTCTTCCCAAATCTCTCTCCAAGGTCCTCCCCCACGTCCAAAATCTCTTAGTCTCCTCAAAATACCAAAACCTATCCCCTTAACAGGTTCTCAAAGGAGGAAGTCTCAAGAGGTAAATTCCTCTTCCCAAATTTCTTCTTTTCTTTTAAGTTCTTCTCTTTTTATTTTCCTTCCTCAAATTTCTTCACCATAATAGTATGATATATCTAGTAACATACATGTACTATAATTTCTACATTCTACTGGTATATTTCCTTATCTTCTCCCCTTTCCCCACCCTTTTATTTGAAAGAAATGAAAGCACCGCTTGAGATTTGCTAATTTAGCACATTCATGGACAACAGTTTATCAATTTATATTATTATCGTTAATTCTGTTCATGAAACCATTTGAGTTTTTGTTTAACCATATAATTATGTTATATATATATATATATATATCCTATTTTTAGTTTTTTAATCCTTTGGTACAAATGGAATTAAGTTATAAAATAAAAACCTTTCTTTGTAATAAAATTCTTCGATTAAAAAAAACAATTACACTAAGTTTATATATATAATAATTTAACTTCACTCTATGTAAACTAATTAAAATTAAAACCATGTAATCCCATGGTTATGAAATAACGAATATAACGTCAATTCTGTATAACCACTATCATCTTGCATATAATCCAAACATGAATATAAGTGAACGGATCTTTTAAAGACAAGTAAACAAACGAGCCCGAACAATGAAAATGAACCTTATAACTAATCCAAAAGGATTTTAATTCACTAAAATGGTAATAATAAATCAATTAAATATAGAACAAGTTCTGTAATTACTAATTAACAAGCCTAATTTGTTTATTTAGGTCGTTAATAACAAGTGGAGAACACCAACGGATTTAAGGTAAGGGATCCTCTCCATTTTCTCTCTTAATCAAGATTTTCCTCTTTACTATACCTTTTTATTTGTACTATAAAATTATGGTGTATGTTTAAGAACCTCCCCATACTTCCCTATGGATTTATAAGTGATTTAAAATCCCATTTCTCTCTCATCAATACCTCTTGGTTACACCCAACACCATGCAGATAAAATCACAACGAATTTTACCGGAACCTTCTTTGTTCTTTCGGGTTGCCTTATATTTCTTTCAAAATGGTGTTATAATATCTATTTATGAGAGTCATATTAATTCTGGATATTTTTACAATATTATTATATCAAGAACTTTTAATCACATCCTTTTGGGGATATAGATGATTTTGAAAGATTCCCTCCGTAAAACATTCCGATAAGCAAACTTGGTTTAAGGGGACTCCCCATATTTTTACCCAAATTTCATGTTCACTCTATCCTCTATTTTAAGACACCATTGTCTTTATAAAATCTGTATTTTTATTATGAAAACATTCTTGGATCAATTCTGGTTTTATATAAATGAATCTCCTCTTTTCTATTTGAAAATCTCTAGAGTGTTTTCCTTAAAACTGCATAAAAATGTTTTAATGCTAATGTTTCTAAAATAAATTTCTCATATGTTGTAACTTATGTTTGACACCACATACCATGTTATATTCTTATTTTACCCTATTAATGTCCAGGTATGTTATAATCCTTTCCTTTCATTAACACTTTCGTGATACGCCCATTGGATATGTTTTATGTCATGATTGTCGTACCAAATTCTTTCCATGAGTACCCTTATGTTTATGTATGGTTAATTATGTATGATTATTTATGTGGAAATAATATTAATGTGGTAAGGATATTCATGAATATGTTGATATGGTTGGGCCCAGATAGCACTCCAATGCATTAGGTAAGATTAAGTCTCATGATATGCGACGTGAAATAGGATTGGCGGTTAGCCTTGACCAGTACTAAAATGGGAAACAGGATTTGCAGTTAGCCTTGACCCGTACTAAATATATGATTTATGATTCTGCCAAATTTATATGATTCCATTTCTATATGATCCCAAGATTATATTTAATGATTTTATAAGTTTCATGCTTTGGATATCATTATTTCATGCCTCCTAGCTCATGTGCCTGAGATGTATCCCTATACACATTCCTTTACTGGGCTTTTGAGCTCATCCCTTGGCTCATGTGTTCCCTATGGTACCCTATGAAGATGTAAGAGCTTAACGGAAGTCAGATTATCTTTACAGAGATTAAATAAAGATGGGTTTTTAGTCCCATGTTTTATGTTATCTGTACATAGTCTTCCATGACACTACGCTTAACGATCCTTTGCTTATATTCTGATGGTTAATTATGATTGAAATAATAAAATGTTATATGTAAAAAGGCTTGGTTCACAATAGTTGGTATAAGAGGATGGTCTAGTTATTTTTGGATTTTAGGAATAGAGCACCTTAGCCAGAACCTTAAGGATGAGACTATGTATAAGAAAACAGTCTTAAATTTTGGTATGTATAGAGTAAGTGGTTTATCAAGAAAATACATCCATGTCTGGATATGAGCAGGTTGAGGCGGATCTGGCACATATGTATCTAGGGGTAAAACCCAAAAACACCACTTTGAGCTAGACACGAACTGGAACTGGTGCTTGACAACAGGCTTTGCTGCACTCTTGGTTATGACACACCTGGGGGATATGCTTTGGTAAATTCACGAGCATTTTACCAACCATTATTAAGGGAAAAAAAGAATCTCATAAGAATATAAGTTAAGAAATAGATCAAGGATAACCTAGATATAAACCTAAGGAATCACAAGTCAGGATATACTTTTTCGTTATAAGTTCATAATTTTATGTTCAAAGTTTCTTTTTATACTCAATAGCTAAGTATTCAAGACCTCTAATTATAAATTCTTTTTCTTAGTTAATGGAAGAAAATAGAACAACATGTTTCAAAAAACAATCTGATAGAAAATGTAATGATTTCTCTAATGACATGCCTGATGTGATGGAAGCGGGAGCTCAAAACTATACGGCATACTTGGTCAGCTGGCTCGAGTTATGAATAATAACATGAATATGGTGGAACGTCCCCCTCCTCCCAGGAAAGAGAAAGATGTCGTATAATCCTTCATGTGACAATGGCCTCCCATGTTTAGCGGGTCTTCTAATCCCCTCCTCGCAGTATAATGGACTAACTCCATTGAAAATATTTTCTCTATCCTCCAGTGCTCGGAAGAAGAGAAAGATGTACTGGAAGTATATTGTTTTGATGGGGAATCAGATAAGTGGTGGACATTGATCAAGAATACAAATCCCTAGGAGTAAATTGATTCCATTATTTGGGAAGAATTCATGAGGATGTTTTTCAACAAATATTTTCCTCGAACCCTCCATCTCAAGATGGAAATAGAGTTCCTTGGGCTCATGGAGAAGGAAGATGAGTCCATCAGGGCATATGAAGTGAATATTATAAGGAATGAAAGGTACGCCTATGGTTTTTCATGAACACTAAAAGCATGTTGGATTGCTTCTTTAGCAGACTAAAGCCAAGTCTGTGAATGGTGTTGGCGATTCAAGACTTCGACGGCTATGAGAAGATTGTCTGTATTCCCTCAAGGTTGAAATGGAGATTGGAGACTCTCAGTGGTCTCATAGGCCTAGTGATACGAAGAAGAAAGTGGAGAACATCATGGGTGGTTCATCAAACAAATCCCATGATGTAAAGAATCCCCACATTCCCCTTTGCAAGAATTGTGGGAAGAGGCATCTTGGTGACTTTCTCAAGGGAACTAGGAATTTCTTCAAATGTAGAAAGTTTGGTCAACTGGCCAAGAACTAGCAAAGGAATATGAAAAATCCCACTAATATTGAATAAGAACGGAAGGATCATATCAACACTCAACCAGAAGTGTAGTGTTTTAACTACAAGGAGCTTGGGCATTATACGAACAATTGCCCTAAGCTGAGGGTTGTCGGAGGAAATCATCAACAAACTCCAAGGCAATAAGGAAGGTCTTATGATATCACTACTGCTGAGGTGGAGCCTGAAAATGATGTGGTGATAGGTACACTTGTTATTCATTAAAAAATAGTGAACATACTCTTTGATTCTAGTTCTACGTATTCTTTCATATCTTGCAAGTTTAGCAGAACTATTCAAACACCACCTGAAAATTTGAAGCAAAAGTTATCTGTGAGAACAACGAATTTGGAAATTATTTCATCCATGGATTATAACTCCTCCTCGATTAATGTGTGTGGACTAAACCTCCGATGAAATATTTTCATTATTTAGTGGAGTTCGATTCTATCTTGGGCATGGATTGGCTATCATTGTACAAGGCCAACATCAATTGTCGGGAAGGGGAGATTCTCTTCACATCCCGAAGCATCCTCTGATTCTTTACAAGTGAAAGGTGGAAGATGATCCTCCTTTATAAGAATCGTCTCAAGTGTGGATATTGATTCCTTATGAGCAAGCATACCTAGCTCAAATGATTGAGACAAAGGGGGGAATCATTCTTGAAGACATGCCCATCGCGAGGGATTAAAATGATGCATTCCCTGAAGAGTTGTCTGGTCTTCCTCCTGACCGAGAGGTTGAATTCTCAATTGAACTTATCACGGGATCTATGAAAATCTCAAAGACACCTTACAGAATGGCCATCATAGAGCTGGAACTGTTGAATAAGTAGTTACACGAGAATATGGAGAAGGGTTTTATACACCCGAGTGCTTCACCGTGGGGTTCTCCAGTTCTCTTCATCAAGAAGAACGATCAATCAATTAACCTTGTCATTGATTATCATGAGTTCAATAAAATCACTATAAAGAACAGATATCCCCTTCCACAGATATATGAATTGTTTGATCAACTTCATGGGGCTAGTTATTTCTCATAGGTAGACCTTCGGTCGGGATATCACTAACTAAAGGTGAGGAAGGAAGATATTCCAAAGACTGCCTTTTGAACAAGGTATGGACACTATGAGTTCATAGTGATTCCATTAGGACTCACTAATTATTTATAAATCTTCATGTATTTAATGAATTGAGTCTTTAGAGATTACCTCGACAAATTTTTGGGGGTGTTTATTGATTATATTCTAATATACTCCAAGAGCAATGAGGAACATGAGGAGCATTTGGAAACTGTGTTAAAAACAATGTGAAGGGAGAAGTTGTTTACAAAGTATAGTAAATGTGAGTTCTGGATGGAGGAAGTATCATTATTGGGGAATGTTATCACCAAGAAAGGGATATCTGTGGACCCTTCCAAGATGAAGGCAATTGAAGAGTGGCCAAGCCCAACTTCTGTAACGGAGATCCACAACTTTTTAGGTCTAGATGGGTATTATTGACAATTCGTGAAGAACTTTTCACGATTTTTAAAACCAATGACAAAGATGACATGGAAGGGAGTAAAGTTCAACAGGACACAAGAAAGTGAAAATTGTTTCAAGGAGTTGAGAAAGAGGCTTATCACTGCATCGGTACTCACACTCCCTTCAAGTGGAGAAATCTTTGTAGTGTATAGTGATTCATCAAAGAAAGGATTTGGCTTTGTGCTAATGAAATATGATGATGTGATAGCCTATGCCTCAAGGAAGCTGAAAATACATGAGCAAAACAATCCCACACATGATCTGGAGTTGGTGGCTGTGATCTTTGCCTTAAAAATATGGCAGCATTATCTTTATGGGGAAAAATGTGAGATATATACCAACCACACAAGTATCAAATATATATTCACAAAGAAAGAGTATAATATGCACTGATAAAGATGGATAAAGCTCATCAAGGATTATGACTGCTCAATCCACTACCATCTCGGTAAGGAAAACAAGGTGGAAGATTCTCCAAGTATAAAGGATCCTGCATCTTTATCAATGATGAGAATTGAAAAGGATTTGATATTCATAGATTTGAAAAGGATAGACATGGGAATCATTTTGGGAGGAACATCATCAATCATTTCTCAAATTATTTATCTAACATCCCTCTTGGAGAAAATAACGGTTGCTTAAAGAATGGATGTGGAAATTCAAAAAAGGGTGGAAGCTGTTAAAAATGGGAAATCCTCTGATTTCAAAATTGATATGGAAGAAGTTGTAAGATTTGGGACATGATTATGTGTACAATCTGATACAGAGATAAAGAAGTAGATATTGAATGATGCACATAGATCGACCTTCTCTATCCATCCTGGGAGTACCAAAATGTACTTTGATCTCTGAGAACACTTCTGGTGGGATATCATGAAGAAGGAGACTGTGAAATATATATCATGGTGCGTGGTATTTCAGTAAGTTAAAGCTGAGTGACCAAAGTCCAAAGGTATGATGCAGCCACTGCCTATACCCATGTGGAAATGGGAAAATGTGACTATGGACATTGTCACGGGTATCCCGAAGACGTCGATGGGAAATAATGCGATATGGGTTGTGGTTGATTGAATCACCAAGACATCCCATTTCATCGCTATTCGGGAAGATCTCTCTCATTTACAACATGCAAAGTAATATGTGAAGGAAGTGGTGAGAATACACGGTGTTCCACTCTCAATTTTCTTTGACTTTGATCTAAGGTATACATATAAATTCTGCAGGAGCCTTCAACATTCTTTTAGTACTGAATTAAATTTTAGAATGGCCTATCACCCCCAAACTGATGGCCAGTCTGAAAGAACTATTCATACACTTGATGATATTCTTAGAGCCTACTCTATAGAATTAAAAGGTGGATGGTATCAACATCTCCCATTTGTTGAGTTCTCATACGACAATAGCTTCCACTCGAGTATTCATATGGCTCCATATGAAGATCTATATGGAATGCGATTTAGAACTACAACCTGTTGGGATGAAGTTGGATAAAGAAATATACATGGACGTGATCTAGTTCAAGATATGATAGAGAAGGTTCAAGTCATCTAGAATCACATCAATGCTACTCAATGTCAGAAAAAGAGAAATGCTGGCTACCATCGAAGGGACTTGCAGTTCGACATTGGAGATAAATTCTTCCTTCGAATATCTCCATGGAAGAGAGTCACGCGATTCAGGATGAAATGGAAGCTAAGCCCAAGGTATATTGACCCCTTTAAGATCCTTGACCGCATTGGAGCCGTGGCCTATTGACTTGCACTTCCACAAAATATGGCTCTAGTTCATGATGTTTTCCATGTATCTCTCTTCAGGAAGTACATACCTGATCTCTCACATGTACTAAACTCTGAGGTGGTCCAGATGGAAGATGATATCTCCTACGAGGAACAACCAGTAAAGATTCTGAATCAGAGAGATAAGGTTCTACTCAACAAGACAACCCATCTTCTCAAAGTGTTGTGGAGGAACCATAATTTTGAGGAAGCAACATGGGAACTGGAGGATGAAATGAAGGAAAAGTACCCACATGTGTGTTTGGAATTTTAAAAATCTGACATACACGGTTGTGTTCAAGATGTTTTTTGGAGTCTAATAAACCAAAAATATTTTTTGTTGAATAGTAACCTACCCTAATGAATATTAACATGCCCTGATGAATAGTGATATACTCTAATGAATATTAACCTCACCTATGGTGGAATAAAAATAATTCTCATGTTGGAAGTACAATATACCTAAAGTTTAGAATGAGTTAATGAATGTTTTAAAACTGGTTTTTATAATAATATATTTTTTTAATTAAATATTAAAATAATCATATTTAAAAAATTATATTTGAAAAATGGACTTCATTTTTGGATTAAAAAAATTGAAAAACGGTTAGGGTGAATTATTTGGATTTTTCTGAAAAACATGAATTTCTGATGAATAGTAGAATTCGATAATTCACAATAAAATATAAATAATGGGTTAATTGAGTCATCGAAGATGTTAAGATGATGTAAGCCCACATGGTTCAGGATCACATGGGAAAATCATTATTCTTGGTCATGGAATACTTGATATTCCTTGTCTTGGGAAGAAATAATAAATTAATGATGACAATATAATGAAATCCCTCCTCTCCTACACTATAAAAATCCCCTTCACTCCCTCTTCTCTACACTCCTCTCAAGCTCCAATACTTCTCTAAATTCTACCAAAATCACTCTCCAAGGTCCTCCCCCACGTCCAAAAGCTCTTGTCCTCCTCAAAATACCAAAACCTCTCCCCTTAAGAGGTTCTCAAAGGATGAAGTCTCAAGAGGTAAATTCCTCTTCCCAAATTTCTTCTATTCTTATAAGTTATTTTCTTTTTATTTTCATTCCTAACCTCCCTCCACCATAATAGTATGATAAATCTAGTAACATACATTTACTGGAATGTATTCATGCTACTGGTATTTTCATTATCTTCTCCCCTTTCCCCACCCTTTTATTTGAAATAAATGAAAGCACCGTTAGAGATGTGCTAATTTCGCACATTCAAGGACCACAATTTATCAATTTCTATTATTATCTTTAATTATGGTCCTGAAACCATTTGTTTTATGGTTTAACCATATATTTATGTAATATATATCCTATTTTTAGTTCTGTAATCCTTTGGTACAAATGGAATTAAGTTATAAAATAAAACACTTTCTTTGTAATCAAATTCACCGATTAACAAAAACAATTAACACTAAGGTTATATATATAATAATCAGACATAACTCTATGTAACCTACTTAAAATCATAACCATTTAATCCCATTATTATGAAATAAATATTATTACTTCAATTCTGGACAACCACTTTCATCTTGCATATAATCCAAACTTGAATATAAGTGAACTGATCTTTTAAAGCCAAGTAAACAAATGAGCCCGAACAATGAAAATGAACCTTATAACTAATCAAAAATGATTTGAATGAACTAAAAAGGGTTATAATAAATAAATTAAATATATATTAGGTTATTTAAATATTAATTAATAAGCCTAATTTGTTTATTCCAGTCGTTAATAACAAGTGGAGAACACAAACATATTTAAGGTAATGGATCCTCTCTTTTTTCTCTCTTAATCAAGATTGTCCTCTATACTATGCCATTTTATGTGTACTAGAAAATGATGGGGTATGTTTAGGAACCTCCCCATACATCTCTCTAGATTTATAAGTGACGAGAAACCACATTTCTCTCTCATCAATCCCTCTTGGTTATACCGAACACCATGCCGATAAAATCATAACGAATTTTACCCGAACCTTCTTTGTTCTTTCGGGTTGCCTTATCTTTCTTTCAAAATGGTTTTATCTTATCTATTTTTTGTGAGTCTTATGAATTCTGGTTATTTGTAAAATATTCTTTTATCAATACCCTTTCATCAAATTCTTTCGGGTATATACATGATTTAGAAAGATTCCCACCTTAGAACATTCTGAAAATAAAACATGTTTTAAGGGGACTCCCCAAATTTTCACCCAAATTTCAAGATCACCCTATCCTCTATTTTAAGACACCATTGTCTTTATAAAATCTGTATTTTTATTATGAAAAACTTCAAGGATCAATTCAGTTTTTATATAAAACAATATGCTCTTTTCTATTTGAAAATCTCTCGAGTGTCTTACTTAAAACCACACAAAAATGTATTAATGCTAATGATTCTAAAGTACATTTCTCATAAGTTGTAACTTATTTTTCACACCACTTACCATGTTATATTCCTATATTACCCTATGAATGTCCATTTATGTTCTAATCCATTCCTTTCCTGGACACTTTCTTGATACTCCCATTGGATATGTTTTATTTCATAATTAACCCTTATGTTTTTGTATGGTTAATTATGTATGATTATTTATGTGGCATGATTATTTATGTGGAAAGATTATAAAGTAAATTTCTCATCTTAGACGTTACTTTTCGGACCCATCTCATGTTTTTCAACCCAAGGAGGCTGAGCTTGAAGTGGATGTGTCGTTTAAGGAGCATCCTATCTGAATTGTTGATCATAGTACGAAGGTTCTCTATGGCCGGTATGTTCCTATGGTACGCGTGCTATGGCAACACGGGCGAGTATAGGAAAAGACCTATGAGAGGGAGGCTGATGTACGATCGTAGTGTCCAGAGATGTTCGGGGTTTCTTGTTCTACGCCTCTCTAGGGAAATTCAGGGATGAATTTCTTTAATGGGGGACGTTTGTAAGAACCCAGATCTTCGTTTTTGGTATGTTTTTCTTTTTTATGGTAGTTTTTAAAAAAAGAGTAATATATGGAAATTTTCAATGTACATGATGTGTAGTTTTTAAGTACACACCGTGTACTTTTAAGTACACGCTGTGTACATTTAAGTACATGGCATGTAATTTCTATGTACACGCCGTGTACTTCGATGTCGCCCAAGGCCATGTGTTGGCCATGTCTAAGCCACACACACGTTGTGTATGGGAAATGTGGAGGCTGCTTAAAGCAGAGTATGGAAAAGCCAAGTACACACCATGTACACCAGATGTACACGCCATGTACTTTCATTGTTTTCATTAAATGGGTCGGGGTAGCGTCTAATCGACAGATTTGTCTTATTTTCCATCTTCTTCGACCAAGATCATCCCGTATGGTTTAGAAAATCCTCCGAGTCCTAGAGCCTCCATCCATTCTCCAAATCGACCATCGTTGATTACATTGGAACCGCAGCGGTGAGCTCTTCCTTCTTCTTGAGTTTCATTCAATGATTTTCTCTCTTCATCAACACATCGTGGGTTGAGCATTTTAGACATTCTCTCAGATCTTCAATGTTATAATGAGGATCAATCATCGTGGTTCAAGTATATTGATCTCCTAGAATCTAGGTAGGTTTTTCTTGCCTTTTCGTTCGATGTCCTTGAGTTTTATGTGCAATCTCCACCAATACACGTGAACATGGTATTGTGTGTTTACTGTTTTTCCACTGTTGTCTTCCCTGCCTTGCTGGTATGCTTGCGTAGAAGTAATTTGATCTTGTATGAGGATAATTGATGTGGTTGAATGTTTTACCATTCCTTTTTTTCTGTTTACGACCATTTGGGTCTTGTTAGCCTTTGTCCATTATACCCGTTTTCCATGACTTATGACCATATGATGGAATAATGTTCTTGATATGCTTTTTATACTGTAGAGTGGTTAGCTAAGTAGCTCTATAGGCGAAAATTTTCATTATAGAATTTTTACGCACTGACTGGCATGGGACTGTGAGAAACTGGTGCTATAAACTATAAGGGATAGACTGAGTGAGCTTTCCAGTGAGTATTGGACATTATAGACTAGAGGGGATAGACCATGTGAGCTTCCTAGGGAGTCTTGGAAGTTGTAGACTAAAGGGGATAGACCAAGTGACCTTCCCAGAGAGTTGGATATTATAGACTACAGTAGGGTTGACCGAGTGAGCTTCCTCAGAGATTTTTTACTTGTTTTAATTTTCATTAAAACGTTTTTAGGCTAGAGAAGGAATTTTCTGAGTGAGAATCCTTAGAGAGTCTGTGATAGACTAGAGACTATATGAGGAATTGACTGGGTGAGCTTCCTCAGAGAGTTTCTAGACCTTGGGGCTATAGGAGGGTTATACCCCGTGATCTTCCTCAGAGGGTCCATGACTAACATAAACTATAGAGGGAATTGACTGAGCGAGCTTCCCTAGAGAGTCTTATAATTTCGTATGATCAAACCAGAGGGGATAGGTTGCCTACACTGCCCAGAGAGTTTTTGGTACTTCTTGGTTAGGACCGGAGGAGTTTTCTGCGAGTACTTCCCAGAGGGGTTCTTATTATGGTTAGCTATTTTCTTCACTACTGCTTGTTGTTCTGTGGATAGATTACTGTTGCATATCATCTTGTTTACTGCTTGCTATTTACTATTACTACTAATGCTTACTGTACTTTTACCTTCCATTTTCTCACTGATCATTAGGCATAGATCGTTGGGTAGTTTCCTGCTAGGATTTAGTCACACACCCTGTTTGGGCCATGCTTTTAGGCCCAAACAGACTATGTTGTTGCAGGTATAGACAAGGGCAAGCGCCCTTCGACTTCTAGTACTTGATAGCTTCAGATCAGGAGAGCATATGACCAAGCCGAGGCTTGCGATGCTGACAAGTTGCTTATCTATTTTTCTTTTTTACTTTGGTTTAGTTTTGTTTCTAGCATTGTGACCTGTTTGGATGATTTCATAGATATATGTATCATGCATCATTTCATATATACATATGTGCTCCAGCTGTTTATGGTTTAGTCCTCTGCTGTTTACTGTTGTTGGATATTTACTGCTTCTACTATTGCATGTTTTTCATACTTCCGTTTTGTACTCTGCCTATGAGGGCATAGTTTCCCCAATATCAAACCCAAGGCCCTCACTGCTAGTCCGTATCCATTGGCATTTGAGGAAATCTTCTTGAGGCCATGTGACCAACCGGGTACTGTGCGCCTCTGGGTGGCTTCCAGAACCGAGACGTGACATTTTTATAGGATAAGGTCTTGATATGACCATAAAAAATAGTTTTGATAAGTTAAAATAGAAAACTATGCCATATCTCACGGTTTAGCCCCCTAAAATCCTATTTTATCCATAATTTCAATAACAAAATTTTCAACCTAAAAGGGTTATAAATTTACTTATAAGATAAAAAATTTATCATTAGTGGGAACAATATAAGTACCCAAACCCAGTTACCCTGAGATGGTGTCTTATTTGATTAAATAGGCTTATGAACAAAGAATATTCATCCCAATGGACTAAGTATTTTAGTACTATTGGAAATAGGTTACGTAAACAAGTTCAACATTACAACATGAAAATAAATACAACATAGAAAAACCTTAAGCCACAATCCATAATTACCAGGTTATTTCACCATGTTAATCGTAATATAATTCTTCATGTCCAAAGAAAATAAAAAATAAGAATGGTGTGAGCTGAAATTTTTAGTATGGGTATGAAATACAGTGGAAGATATATAAATATTAGGTAAGTTGAATAACTATAAACATATGCCTTTAACAAAAACCATAACACATTATGGATGGAATAAGGTATGAGTATTTAATTCCATAACAAAACATAATCAGGAATATTATACTCTTAGAATAAACACATGAACAATAAATAATATTTTCATAACTGGGGAATATATAATTCTGGACATCATCACCATACTATCAAGACCTCAGGCCAAGATCATAAATAATCATTTTTTCAAGGCCATGTGCCAAGATCGTAGTTTGTATCTTGAGACCTACTAATGATCTGAGGGGATGTAGTGGGACCCATCCAATACATATAATGTCCAATGAATTCCTTATATGAATGGGGATAAACATAAACAACATACACAATCATTTTTGAACTGACATAAGAAATGTAAATAACTTTCCTCGAACATTATGTATAATCAAAAACCTTTTAGTGTAAAGTTGTGAATGGTTTTAAGATAGCACATCAATCGTCAAACTAATAATAAACCATTCAAATAAATATGTTATATGATATCATAATAGATAAATCTCATATATGTATAATTTCAATAAAGTACATTGAGATGGATGAAGATACTTTTTAATGAGGCAATTGAAAAATCCTTTAGGAAATAATCCTTAAACATTCCAAAGTTTCACATACCACCTTTAAACACTCAAATCATAATCTCTTATAATATAATGTGAATAAGGAGATGAATTATATGATATACAAATTGGTATTACATAGACCACAATAATTAAATAAGTGGTGAATAGGGCATTTATCTCAGAAAAGTTAATGTGAGATGAGAAAAATCATTTTTTACTTTTGAAAGAAGTGTTCTTTTTGAAACTAGTTTACAATTTTCATGAAATAATATTTTAAATATGAATATCCTTGAAAATAAATTTTTATAACAGTGAAATTATATTTTATGAATAAATAATTTCCAACTGATGTGAAATCATTTAAAAATAGTTATTAAGATTCATTTAAAATAAATAATTTTGTAGAATTTTAAGGAAATTATAAAAGAGAGTTTTAATGTAGAAAGTAGTGTCTATTATCTTAAATACATAAATGATATATGATCATTTTTTTGATAAAATGAGCGTTTTTATAAAAATAATGGTGGCTAAAAAATTTTTTTGGAGCAAACTTGGAAACAGGTAAGAATTCGAAAAGATCCCTTGAATGGGGTTTGTATTTCATAAATAATTTTGAATGTTCTTATTAAAATGTGCAAATACCCATAAATTATGGGAGTATTATGGTTGGTAAACATATATATAACACTATAACAGAATTTATGAGGATTACATAATAATATACAAAATATTTATTTTTGAAATTAGACAATAAAAGGTAACTGAATGAAAATGGAAGTTCAGGAAGAGAAGCCCTTAAAACTTTGTAATCAATCGATTCATACACCCAAAAATTAATAATATTAGAATGATAAAATTAATACCATGAAAATAATTATATTCAAGATATATTACATTAATGGGATGTATATATACACCAAACACAGATATTGTTAGTGGATACAAAAAATCTCCCAAAATGGATGTGAGATGAAGAAACCCCTTAACTTATGTACGAATGTGTTCTTCTCTTGAACATATGAATCGGGATATTAAATTAGACATATTAATAACTTAATTAATAACCTATTAGGCATCTATTTAGTTTATCATAATTCTATTCAGTTCATTTTTTCCCTTATCTATAAGTTATTATATTGAATTTCGTCATCCTAGAGTGTTCGTTTTCTTTATTTTCATAATCGGTTCACTTTTTCATAACTAATGGACTCCCTATGGAATGGATATAAATATACAAAAATTGATATTAAATAATATATTTGAAAATATATATGTGTTGATGGAAATTTATATAATTTGTATACAAGGAAATATGATGAATCGTTATATGAAATATTTATGACATAAAATTAGATTATTTTAGCGGTATTTTGATTATTAGGAACCAGTTTGATCATATGATTTAATAATATTTTCATATACAGGTTCCATAATATTAAATATGTTATAATAATTATTTTATGGTCTATTTTAACCATAAAAATGGTTTCATGACCAGTAATGAATGGGAAACTGAAGAATGAAACATCATCGTCCACGATGGGTTTAAATTAGAACCGCATGGACTTTGATTTCCTTTATAAAATAAAAATGGGGAGAGTAAGAATATGGGTGATGGTTATTACATTTAAAAGATATAATTCACGTATATATATAATATTTGATTTATCATGGTCATTTAGATAGACTATATTGGGAGAGGATGACTAAAGATGATAAATTGAAATGGAACTAAATGATAAAGAAGAGTGATTTACATCTTGGAATATCCGATTTTAGAACCTCCTTATGGTATGGATATTTATTCTTTTTTACAAGAAAAAAACATATTTTATGTGGGGAGTGACTAGGGAGGGGTAATTTTGTATAATTTTGAGTAGATTTAAGTCTTAGAGGAGTGAATATAAGAGGGAGTGAGGGGGGTTTTATAGATGAGGAGAGGAGGGTTTTCAAAAAACATTAATCATTAGATTGTTAATTTCTCTCAAGACCAGATATAATGATTATTACTTGACCATGAATATTAATAAATTAATTTTAGTTTGAACCAAGTGTGCTTAAATCAATTAATATGTCATAAATAGTGCATTTAACGGATAATATGTATATACAATATTTTACATTATTTTACTATTCATCAAAATTCGTGTAGTTTTGAAAAATCCCAAAAATTCACCATAACCATTTTTAAATGTTTCTAATTAAAAAATTATCTATTTTATTTGAAAATAGTTTACCAAATATTTGTATTTTAATTTTTATTTAAAATAAAAAATTATTCCCAAAAAATCAATTTAAAACTATAACTCATTTTATAAGACCATGAGAAATTAAAAAAGGCCTCGTATTATTATCTTCTAATCATAATACAATAAATTAAAATTTATAATTATTTTCTATGAAAATAAATTTACATTTTATATTATTAAATTAACCAAAAAAATGTAATTTGAATATCTATTTCAAAAAAAAATTCCAATACTTATACTATGATTGGTTTATCACTTTTATATGTATAAATTGTATTTATACATTAATGGGTGCATTTTTTATTTTTTATATTATTTAATATTCATTAATATTTATTACTATTCATAAGGGTAAGTAACTATTAATAAGGGTATGAAATTATTCACCAAAAATTATGATGGCATTGTCAGACTATATATATCTTACTTAACGTAACCGTGTATGTCTGTTTTTTAAATTTAAAATCACAGAGGTGAAAGAATTATATTTAATTAACATGGTTATTACTAAGTGTTGTTTTGTAGACACATTTTTTAATGCATTCTATAATAAATCTATTTGTAAATTATTGGGGTGTTACATTATCACCTCATTACAAAACGTTTGTCCTCAAAATTTGAAATAGAAATTCAAAAGGTAATGGTTGATAATTGAAAGTTACCTTGTGGGAAAACCACATCAAGAATTTAGTTAAAATATTATTTTAATAAGAGGAAAGTTAAAAGCATCAGTTACTACCAAAAAACACATTGTAGTTGGAATACCTAGTCAAGGAAGAATAACCAAACCACCATGTAGAGACATTAAACTCTAAAACCCATACAGTGATCAACTTAAATCATTTCGTAAATGGTTCAAAATTACAAAATATATTGATTCAACACATTATAATAAAGGCCTCTAAATTTAAAAGACGTTCATATCATTAACCCTTAATAAAAAAAGAAGAAGATATAAAAGTTACATTCCAAACATGTGAATAACATAAACATATATCCTCTTAAGATATTGTAATAACATGAATTACCATAAAACCATATTGGAAACATGCATTCCTCTATATTCTTTAAGTAAGATACATGTTATTATATATATTCCATAAATCCGAAATTGTTGTAAACTCCATTGATGATTTCCTAGACCACTTCTCGACATGTCAATAATCAGTTCCAAGGTAGTCAATACATATCCTAATAATCATTTCTTCATCATTATCTCGACCTGATATATATATATTTAGGGGTGTCTTCTACTCAATATTTTGTTATCTAAAAAGATTATCTTTCTACTAAATCACTTTTCCTTTTTTCCATTCACCATATGACCTCAAATACTTAATGATATAGTACTGCCTTATTATCCGTATATATCTCATAATTCATAAAATGTGTACAATACTGAAAAAATATTCAAATGGAATGATTCTTGACTAAGAATGTTAATAATTCTACTTCATCTGTGGTATCATCAAAACAAGATCATTATCCAAAATCATTATTTGGGTTATATTACTTTAACAATTGGGAAATTTACTCAAAGAGTGTCCCATCTCCTTGCAGTTGAAGCATAAAATATAGGGAAACTCTTTCTTTGTCTTTAAATTATAAACATTTTGTCCTTTTTCTCCACATTTTATGAAAAATCATTTTCCTTTAAAGAATATACCAAGGTGTTTCCTTCCAAAATTATTACATGTGGGGAAATATAATTTTCTCTTCCTCAATTCATCCATATTTTTCTTCCCATCATCTTCTTCTTTTTTATCCCTTCAAATCCGTCAGACTCATAGAACACTTTACATACCATGTCAACACATGATACTATTTCATCATATGATGAGGATACTTGGCCAACAATATTCCTTTTAAATAACACCTTAAGACCATCAAAGATATGATTCTTATTATAGTTCTCATATCATGCATTTTTGAAGTTCTCATTTATTCTTATAGGTTCCATTTCTTTCCAATACTATATTTTATATTAGCTGGTAACATTACGAACACTCTATGACAATATACATGGTATAACACATTGGATAAATTGATGCATTGTAAAGACTAGAAACATATACTTTGGGTACTTTGTGGTAATAAATAAATCATAATTGTGGATAAATAAAATGTAAATTATCCTAAAAATATCCCCTGGGAGTGTCAATACCAAGAGTGCACCAAGGCCCATTGTCAGGTACCAGGATACCCTAGGTCAAGCCTGAAACTCCTTGTCAGAGTTTTAACTCCTAGTAACATCTCTGACAGAACAAATTCTACATGTTTGTATCTAGATAGGGATATATTTTCTATAAATATCCACATATTATATTCCTTACCAATATTCTATGACTTTCTTGTATGTTCGTAATTAAACAAATCCTTATGTCTTTGTTTCATAATCTACATTTGAAATGTAAATAACCTTTCCCCAACATTAAGCATAAACACTAACCATTCAGAGTAAATTGGTGAATGGTTTTAAGATAGCACATCAAGAGTCAAACTAATCATAAACCATTCAAATAAATATGGTAGATGATATCATTAGATATAAACTACAAATAAGTAAAATATTCAACAATGGACATTTAAAATGATGAATATACATTTAAATGAGACCATTGAAGAATCATTGAGGAAATAATCCTTAAACATTCCAATGTGTCTTATACCACCTTGAAACAATCAAATCATAACCCATTAAAATATCATGAGAATAATTAGACTCTTGATATGATATTACAAAGTTCATTACATACACTAAAGGAAAGAAATATGTGGTTAACAAGGCATATATCTCATTAATGTTAATGTGAGATTTCAAAAAATCCTTTTTACATTTGAAAGAATAGTTCTATTGGGAAATATTTTACATTTTCCATCAAATAAAATTTTAAACATTAATATCCTTGGATATAAATTTCTAGGACATTTAAATAATATTTTATGGATAATTTAGGTCCCAATGAGGTGATATCATGTTAAAATAGTTCTGATGATTCATTAGAAATGAACAATTTTAGAACATTTTGAGGAATATATTAAAGTGAATTTTAAAGTGGAAAGGCACGTCTGTTATCATAAATCCCAAAATGAACCAAGATTTATTTTCATGATAATATGATTGTTTTTATTAATATAATGGTGGATTAAAACAGATTTTCTTATGCACTTAAAAATAGAAAAAAATTCAAAAAGATCCTAAGAATTGGGTTTTTATTTCAGAAATAATTTTGAAATTTCCTTTTCTAATGTGTAAATCCCCATATAATAAGTAATGATTATGGTTGGTAAACATATATTTAAAACTCTAAATAGATTTATGAGGATTATATAATAATATAAAAAATATTCATTGATGTAATTAGACAATAAATGTAACCCTAATGAAAATGGATGTTCGGGTAGAAAAGACCTTACAACTTCGTAATCAATCGATTCGTTTGACTTAAAATTAATAACATTAAAATGATAAATTAAATACCATGAAAATAATGATATTAATGATATGTTACATCAGTGG
Organism: Viscum album; assembly: GCA_963277665.1. Taxonomy (NCBI): domain Eukaryota; kingdom Viridiplantae; phylum Streptophyta; class Magnoliopsida; order Santalales; family Viscaceae; genus Viscum; species Viscum album. Next base: position 394,889,746 of record OY728153.1, on the reverse strand, counting down.
GCGGTATTAATACCCTATGCACACGTATTAGTTGTGAATACATAAAATCTCACAAAAATTGGTGTGAGATGAAGAAACCCATTACCTTATGTCCGAATGTGTTCTGCTCTCAAACTCAAGGTCCTAGAATATGAAACTATACATATTAATAAATTATTCTAGAACCTATTATACAATTATTTGGTTTATAATAATTCTTTTTTAGTTTATTTAAGCCCTTATTGATAAGTTTTTACATTGAATTTTATCATTTCATAATGTTCGTTTTCTTTATTTTCATGAACGGTTCACTTGTTCTTAATTAACAGAGTTCAAGTTTAGTGGATGTAAAAATAAAAAATTGAAATTAAATATTATTTATGAACATAAAGAAGTTTTAATGGTAATTTTTATCATTTGGTTACATGGAATGATGATGAATCCTTAGATGAAATATTTATGACATTCAAAAAGATCATTTCAGCAGTATTTTGATTATTAGGAACTAGTTCGGTCATATGATTCTATAATATGTAGATATACCAATAGATCAATATTAAATTGCTTAAAATATGTATATTGAAGTCCTTTTCAACCATAAAAATGGTTTCATAATCAGTAATTAATGATAAATTGAAGAATGATACTTTTTTGGCCACAAAGGTTATAAATTGGAACATCACAGATGTTGATTTCATTTAAAAAATAAAAAGAGTGAGAGTAAGAATACTGACATTCACATGATATAATTACAATATATAAATGAAATTGGATTTATCATTTTCATTATGAAATATGATGTTGGGAGATAATTACAAAACAAGATAAATTGAAATGAATCTAAATGAAAAAGAAGGGTGCTTTACCTCTTAAAATAACCCCCTTGAGAACGTCGTTAAGGGGAGGGGTTTGGTCTCATGGAAATACCATTAAATTCTTGGAAGGTGGGTGACTACGGAAGGTTAGTTGAGCAAAACATTGTAGAGCTTCAAGGCTTAGAGGTGTGATGAGAAGAGTGAGTGAGGGGGGGGGGGGGGGGTTTATAGTGGAGGACAGGAGGGTTTTCAGAATTTTTTAATCCTTAGATTATTATTTTCCTTTAAGACCAAAAAAAGTAATGATTCCATGAATAATAATATTATAAAATTAATTTTAGTTCAAACCATGTGGTCTTACATCACTTATGATTTCATAAATTGTTCATTTAACAAATAATTTTTACATATAACATTTTACCGTATTTCACTATTCATAAAAAATTTGTGTTATTTCAAAAAATCACAAAAATTATCCATAACCATTATTTCACATGCATAAATAAAAAATGAACTCTATTTTTGGAAAATAAATTCCTATTTATTTTTAATTTAATTTTTAAATAATATTATATTTTATTCCAAAAATTAACATTAAAACTAAAAATCGTTTTATAAGACCCTCAAAAATTAATCAAGGTCCTGTAAAATTATCTTCTAATAATAAGATAAAAAAACATTAATTTTTTATTATATTTTATGAAAAAAATCCACTTTAAATTAATAAATTAATTGGAAAATGTTAATATTAATATTTATGTAATAAAAAAATACCAATACATATATTAAGATCATTTTTTACATTTGAGATTTCTAAATTGTATATATACATTCATGTGTGATGTTTATATATTTTTTATATAATTTACTATTTATTACTATTCATAAGGGTATGTTACTATTCAAAAAAAAATTCTTTCCTTATCTGACTCTAAATATCATACATAATGCAACCGTTTATGTCATTTTTAAAAAATTCAAGTCAAAGTGGTGGAAAAATTATGTTTACATGACTAGGGTATAACAAATTTGGGTTTAGTAGAGACTCAATGTTTCATGAATTCTATAATAAATATATTTGTAATTTATTAGCACACTACATTATCCGATCATTTAAAAATTTCATCCTCCAAATTTTAAATTGATCATCGAATGTTAATGGCTGATATGTGAAAATTACATTACGAGAAAACCACATCATGAATATAATTAAAATATTCAATTAATAAGTGTAAATGGAAAATAATCGGTTACTACAAAACAAAACATTCTAATTAGAAAACCTGGTTAATGAAGAATACCAAAAATATCTTTTAGTGACATTAAAAGTTAAACCCATTCAATGATAAACATAAAACATTATGTAAATGTTTAAAATTTACAAAATATATTGATTCAACACATTATAATAAAGGCCTATAAATTTCAATGACAAACTTATCATTATCCCTTAAACAACAAGAAAAAAATCTAAAATTCTTATTCCAACCATGTGAATAACATCATCATATATCCTCTTAATATATGGTAATGACATGAATTTCCATAAAAACCATATTGGGAACATGAATTCCTCTGTATTCCTTATGTAGGATACATTTTATTGGATATATTCCAAAAATAATGTTTTTTTGTAAACTCTATCGATGATTGCATAGAACACTTCTCATCCAGTCAAGAATCATTTACAAGGTAGTCCGAACTTACCTAAATCAATCATTTCATTATCATTATCTCATCATGATAGAGATATTAAGGGCTATCTTCCCCCAATGAAGTGTTTTCTAAAAAATATAACTTTTTACTAAATCACTTTTCTTTTGTACCATTTAGTGTTTGATCACAAATACTTAATGAAATAGTACTGCATTAGAATCTTGATAAATATTATAATTATTACAATGAGTACATTACTGAAAAAATATTCAAATGACATGATTCTTGACTAGGAATGTTAATAATTCGACTTCATCCGCGGTAGCATCAAAACTTGATCATTATCCAAAAAAACCATTTCAGGTTTATTCCTTTGACTCTTAGGGAATTGATTCACATAGTGTCCTATCTATTTGGATTTGAAGCATTGAATATAGGGAAATTCATTCCTTATCTTGTAATTATGAGCATGGTGTCCTTTCTCTCCACTCTTGTAGCAAACTCTTTTTCCTCTCAAGAATATACCAAGGTGTTTCCTTCCACAATTATGACATGTGGTAAAATACATCTTTCACTTCTTACCTTATCCATGTTTTTTCCTACCATCCTCTTATTCTCATTATTCCCTTCAAATCCATAGGACATAGAGAACTCTTTACATACCACGTCAACACATGATACTATTTCATTATATGATAATGATACATGGGAGACAATATTCCTTTGAAATGATGTCTTAATACCGTCATAGATATGATCTTTCATACACTTCATATCAAGTACAGTAGAGATATTCTATTTTCTTTATATAGGTTATATTTATAACCCATTATATATTCATTATTATTTGGTAACATTATAAATTCTCTATGACTCTAAAATGGTCTAGCACATAGAATAATGTTTTTCTTTGTAAATACTAGAACCATATACTTTTGTTACATTGGGGGTATAAATCCATCATAATGGTGGGTAATTAAAATTTAAAATATCTAAATAATATCCCTTAGGAGTGTCAATACTAAGAGTGTAGCAAGGCCTGTTGTGATGTACCAGAATACCCTGGGTCAAGACAAAAACTCTTTGTCGGAGTTTTCACTCCTAGGTACATCTGTGAAATAATAACTTCTAACAGTGTGTATCCATAAAGGGATATATTTTCTAGAAAGATCCAAATAATCTATTCCTCTCAAAGATACCTGGACATTATTTTATGTTTTTCCTCAAATACTACCTTAGATCATTGTTTCCTAATCTACATTTTCTAATTTAGTATCCACAATTTTTACTAATTGTCCTCTGAAACCAACTGTAAGGACCCAAACCAACCTGTCTGGAGCTGATGCCTTATTTGAATACCTTAGAATACAAATAAGGAATATTGGTCTCTAAGGACTAAGTAGGTCAATTTTATTTGAAACAATATAAGTACATAAATTAAACCTTAAAACATGAAAAGATATAGAACATAGAAACTCCATAGACAGCATCCATAACTCCTAGGTTTTTTCTGCAAGACATTCATAATAAAATTCTTCTTGTCCTGAGAATATGAATCATAATAAAGGGGTGAGATAAAGTAATCAGTAAGGTTAAGAAAAAAAATGGAAGATATATAGACATTGGGTATGTTGAATAACTAAAAAATATTATTTTAACATATACTTGAACACATTTTGGCTGGAATAAGAGCTGAGTAAGTAATGCCATAATAAAACATAATAATGGGTATTCTACTAGTCAAATAACCACATGATCCATAAATACTATTTTCATAATTAGGAAATGAATAATGTGGGACATCATCACCATACCATCAAGGCCTCCTGCCAAGACTATAAATAATCATTTCATCAAGGCCTTGTGAAAAACTTTAGTTTTTCTCAAGAGATCTACTGATGCACCGACGGGACATATTGGGCCCCACCTGAAACTTATATGTCCAATTAATTCCTCATATGAATAGGTATAAACATAAATAACATATAGTCTTATTGTAACTAATATATGAAATGTAATTAGCTTTCCCTGATCATTAAACATAAACACTAACCATAGAGAGTAAATTGGTGAATGGTTTTAAGATAGCACATCCATAGTCAAACTAATCATAAACCATTGAAATTAATATTATATTGTAATAGATAAATCTCAGAGAAGTACAATATTCAACAAAGGATGTTTACATTGATGAAGATACATTTAAATGAGGCCACTGGAAAATCATTGAGGAAATAATCCTTAAACATTCAAAAGATTCCCACACCACATTAAAAAAGTGAAATCATAATGACAAAGAATATCATGTGAATAAGGAGACTCTTGATATGATATACCAAAGGTCGGTACATACACCAAAAGAAATAAATAAGTAGTTAACAAGACATATATATCATATAAATTAATGTGAGATGAGAAAATCCATTTTATATTTGAAATAAGAGTTCTTTTGAATATAATTTATATTTTCCATGAAATAAGATTGTAAAAATGAATATCACATAAAATAAAGGCATAGGTCCTTTAAATTATATTTTAGTAAAAAATGACGTCCCAATGATGTTAAATATTGTAGAAATAGTTCTTAAGATTCTATAGAAATAAATCATTTTACAGCATTTTATAGAATGTATTAAAGAGAATTTTAAAGTGGAAAGGCATGTCTAATCTATTCAATCAAAAAATGATATTAGATAATTTTTTCATGAATAAATGAGTCTGTTTATAAAAATAATGGTGGAATAATACAAATTTTGGTGTAAACCTGAAAATGGGTAGGAATTCAAAATGATCCATTCAATTGATTTTTTATTTCAGAAATAATTTTGGATGTTCCTTTGCAAATGTGGAACGACCCAAAGAATAAATGAAGGATTCTGGTTGTTAAACACATATAAAAAACTCCAATAAAATTTATAAGGATCATATAATAATATACAATATTTCCATGGAGTTAATTAGAGTATAAATTTTACTCTAATGAAAATGGATGTTTGGGTAGAAGAGCCATTAAAACTTTGTAATCAATCAATTTGTTTTTCCCAAAATTAATAATATTTAAATAATACACTGAATAACATGAAAATATAGATATTCATGATATTTTACATCAATGTTCAGTATTCATACACAATACACAAGTATTAGTAGTTAATACAGAAACTCTCTCAATAATGGAAGTGAGGGGAAGAAACCCCTTACCTTAAGTCTGAATGTGCTCCGCTCTTTTACTTATGGTCATGGAATATGAAATAAGAATTATTAATAACTTATTTAAGAACCTATTAAAAATGTATTTAGATTATAATTATTATTTTTTAGTTCATTTTTTCCCTTATTGATATGTTTTAATGATTAATTTCATCATTTCAGAGTGTTAATTTTCTTTATTTTCAAAATCTGTTAACTTGTTCTTACGTAATGGAGTTCATGTTTAATGGATATAAATATAAAAAAAATGAAATTAGATATTATTTATGAAAATCCAGATTTGTTAATGGTCAATTATAACATTTTGTTACATGTAATGATGATGGATCATTAGATGAAATATTTGTTACATTCACTTAGATTATATTAGCATTATTTTGATTATCATGAACTAGTTTGGTCATATGATATAATAATATGTACATATACTAGTTCCTAAATATTAAATAGGTCATAATACATATATTATAGTCCATTTCAACTATAAAAATGTTATCATGACCATTAATTAAGGATAAATTGAAGAACGATACTTTGTCATCCACGAAGGTTATTAAATGGAACCTCGTGGATATTGATTTCGTTTATAAAATAAAAAGGAAGAGAGTGAGAATATTGATGATTGTTCTTCCTTTCAAATGATATAATTCTAGTTTATATATGATACTGTATTTATCATTTTCATTTGGATAGAGGAGGTGAGGAAATGAAAAAAAAGATATATTGAAATGAAACTTAATGAAAAAGAAGGGTGTGTTACCTATTGAAATAACCTCCTTAAGAACTTCTTTAAGGGGAGCAGTTTTGTTCTTTTTTAAGACCAAGAGATTGATGGAAGTGGGGAGTGACTATAGAAGGGAATTTGGGAAGATCATTGTGGATATTCATGTCCTATAAGAGTGAAGATAAGAGGGAGTGAGGGGGGGGGGTTATAGTGGAGGAGAAGAGGGTTTTAATAATTTTTTAATAATTTTTTTATTAATTTCAATCAAGAACAAAAATAGTGATGATTCCATGACAAATAATAGTAATAAATGCATGTGTGTTCGAACCAATTTGGATTACATCACTTATGATTTCATAAATAGTGCATTTAATTGATAATTTGTACATATAGTATTTTATCATATTCCACTATTTGTCAAAAAATCACGTATTTCTGAAAAATCCCCAAAATCCACCCTACCAATTTTTTGACATGAATAATTTAAAAATGAACTCATTTTTTGGAAATAATTTTCTATTTATTTTTAATTTAATTTTCAAATAAAATAATAATTCATTCCAAAAAAGCACTTTCAAACTATAACTAGTTTAATAAGACCTCATGAAATTAATCAATGTCCTATAAAATTATCTTCTAATAATAAGAGAATAATTTACCAATTTGTGATTATATTTTAAGAAAATAAATTTCCATTTTAAATTATTAAATTTATTAGAAAATTGTAATTTAAATATTTATGTCATACAAAAATACCGATACTTATATTATGATAATTTTTTCACATTTAAGATGTCTAAATTATATTTTTACATTCATGGGTGAAGTGTATAATATTTTATATTGATTACTATTCATTAAAATTCATCAGGGTGTGTTACTATTCACCAAAAAATATATTTGTCTTATCTGACACTAAATAACATATTGAAAGAGACCATGTATGTATGTTTTTCAAAATTAAAATCATAGTGGTGGAAAAATTATATTTATATGTATAGGTTATAAAAAAGTGGTGTTTTATAGAGGTAATGAATTTAATTAATTCCATAATAAATCTATTTATAATTTCTTATGGTGTTACATTATCGCATCGTTATAAAAATTTCATCCACAAAATTTAAAATTGTACTTCGAAAGTTAATGGTTGAAACTTGAAAATTACTCTATCAAAAAACCACATTAAGAATACAGCTAAAATATACTATTAATAAAATTAAAGGGGAAAGCATCAATAACTACAAAAAACACAATATAATTGGAAAATTTGGTCAAGGATGAATAACCAAACCATCATGTAGTGACATTAATATCTAAAACCCATACAATGATCAACATAAACCATTTCATAAATAATTAAAAATTATAAAAATATATGTATTCAACATATTATAATAATGTCCTTTAAATTTTAAAGATGAACATATCATTAAAAGTTAATCAACAAGAAGTAGATAAAAAATTCACATTCCAAACAAGTGAATAACATCATCATGTATCATATGGAAATATGGTAATAGCATAAATTAGTATAAAAACCATATTGGAAATATGCATTCGTCGGTATAACTTATGTAAGATACATGTTATTTGATATATTCCTTAAATCTCGTGTGTTGTAAACTCTATCAACGATTTCATAGACCGCATCTCAATAAGTCAATAATTAGTTCCAAGGTAGTTAGTACATATCTGAATCAATCATTTCTTCATCATTATCTCAACATGAAATATATATTAAGGGTTATCTTTCCCTCAATCATGTGTTCTATTAAAAGTTTAACTTTATGAGGATTCACATTTCCTTTGTAAAATTCACCATATAACATCAAATACTTGATGAAATAGTACATTATTTGAATCCTTATATATCTCATAATTCTTATAACAAGTACATTACTGAAAAAATATACAAATGACATGATTCTTGAATAGGAATGTTAATAATTCCACTTTATCAGTTGTATAAAAAAAACAAGATTATTATCCAAAATCATCATTTCGGGTATATTACTTTGAATATTGGGACATTTATTCACATAATTTCACATATACTTTTATAAAATCATTGAATATAAAGAAATTATTTCCTTTTCATACAATTATGAGCATGGGGTCCTTAATCTACACACATGATGTAAAATCTTTTTCCTCTAAAGAATATACCAAGGTGTTTCCTTCCACAATTTCGACATGTGGGAATATATATCTTTCTCTTATTCCCTTTATCCGTGTTTTTTTCTTGCCATCCTCTTCTTCTTTTGCTTCCATTCAAATCCATAGGACTTGGAGAACTATTTAAATACTATGTCAACATATGATATTATTTCCTCATATGGGGAGGATACATGGGAGACAATCTTCCTTTGAAATGATAGCTTAAGACCATCAGAGATATAATACTTGTTACTCATTACATATCGTGCATATGTTAAGTTATCGTTTATTTTTATATACACCAATTCTATCCAATTTTATATTATATATTAGCAGGTAACATTACGAACTCTCTATGACTCTAAACACGCTATGACACAAAGCATAAATTTATGCATTATAAATTCTAGAACCATATACATTGGTTACATTGGGGGAATAAAAACATCATAATTGTAGGTACATAAAATTTGAATTACACTAAGAATATCCCCCAGGTGTGTCAATACCAAGAGTGAAGAAATGCAATTTTTCATGTACCAGGATACCCCGGGTTCAGCCCGAAACTCCTTATCGGAGTTTTCACACCTAGGTACATCTATGACAGAACCACTTCTACCTATTTGTATCCAGATAGGGATGTATGTTTTAGAAATATCCTTATAATATTTTCTTATCAAGATCCTAGGACGTTCTAGTACGTTTTTCCTCAATTACTACCATAGGTCTATGTTTCCTAATCTATATTTTATAATCTAGTCTCTATGTTTTCTATTAAACATCCTCTGATGCCAACTATAAGGACCCTAACCCACTTTCCTGGAGACAATTCCTTAATTCATTACATTGTCATATATACAAGGAATATGAATCTCAAAGGACTGAGTAGTTTAGTATTATTGGAAACTAGATACATAAATAAGTTCAGCATTACAACATGAAATGAAATAAAACAAAGAAACTCATTAGACAACATCCATAACTCCTAGGTTATTTCAGCATCTCATTCATAATAAAATTATTCATGTCTTGATAAAATGAAACATAAGAAAGGGGTCAGATCAAATTCTTAGTAAGGGTAAGAAAAACAATAGAAGATATATAAAGAGTAGGGAAGTTGAATAACTAAAAATATATTCCATTAACAAATACTTGAACACATTTTGGATGGAATTATATATGAATAAGTAATTCCATAATAAAACATAATCAAGGGTATATTACTAGTCAAATAACCACATGAATTATAAAAACCATTTTCTTAATGAGTTAATGTATAATGCAGGACATCATCACCATATCATCAAGGCCTCCTGCCAAGACCATAAATAATCATTTTATTGCGCCTTGTGCCAAACCGTAATTTGTCTCATTAGACATACCGATGTACTAAGGGGCTATACTAGGACCCCTATAGCACAGAAAATGTCCAATTAATTCCTCATATGAATGGGGATAAAAATCAACAATATAGACAATTATATTGAAACTGACATATGAAATGTAAATAACATTCCCCGAACATTAAGCATAAACACTAACAAATCAATGTAAATTGGTGAATGGTTTTAAGATAGCACATCCACAGTGAAACAAATCATAAACCATTAAAATAACAATATTATATGATATCATAAGAGATAAACCACAAATAATTACAATATTCCACAACGGATGTTGTCATAGATGAAGATAACTTTAAATGATACCATTGAAAATTCATAGAGTAAATAATCATTAAACATTCCAAAGTGTCCCATTCCACCTTGAATAACTCAAATAATAATCCCTTAGAATATCATGAGAATAAGGATACTCTTGATATGATATAAAAAAGTTCAGTACATACACCACAAGAATGAAATAAGTAGTGAACAAGGCAGATATCTCCTAAAAGATAATGTGAGATGAGAAAAATCCTTTTTACATTTGAAAGAAGATTTCTTTTGGAAAATAATTTATATTTTCCATGAAATAAGATTTTAAACAAGAATATACCATTGAAAAAAATTCTAGGAAATTTGAATTATATTTTAAGAATAAAGGTCCTCCCAATAAGGTGAAATCATGTAAAAATTGTTATTAAGATTTTTTAGAAAAAATTCATTTTAAAGAATTTTAAGGAATGTTTTTAAAATAATTTTAAATGGGAAGGGACCTTATGTTATCCTAAATGAAAAAATTATTCAAGAGAATAAATCATGTTAAAATGAGTGTTTTTATAAAAATAATCGTGGATTAAATTTTGATTTTGGCGTACACTTGAAAATGGTTAATTTGAAAGGATCCATTGAATTGGGTTTTTATTTCAAAAATAATTTTTTATGATTCTTTAAAAATGTATAAATCGCCATATAATAAAAAAGGATTATGGATGGTAAAAATATATTAAGAACCCTATTACAGAATTTATGACGTGTATATAATAATATAAAATATTTTCATTAAGGTAACTAGATAATAAAAGTAACCCGAATGAAAATAGAGGTTTAGGTAGAAATTCCCTTCCAACTTTGTAATCAATTAATTAGTTTAACCTAAAATTAATAATATTAAAAACATACACTAAATAAAATGAAAACAAATAAATTCATGATATGTTACATCAATGTTTAGTATTCATACAACATACACAAGTGTTAGTAATGAATACCGAAAATCTCTGAAAAATAGAAGTGAGATGAAGAAACCCCTTACATTAAGACCAAATGTGTTCCGCTCTTGCAGTTAAGGTATTAGAATATGAAATTATACTTATTAAAAACTTATTTCATAACCTATTATAATTTTTTTAAGATTATAATAATTATTTTTAGTTATTTTATTCCCTTATTGATATGTTTTTATATCGAATTTTGTCATTTCAGAGTGTTCATTTTCTTTATTCTCATAATCGGTTCACTTGATCTTATTTAATAGAGTTCATGTTTAATGAGTATAAATATCTAGAATTAAAATTACATATTATTTATGAAAATAAAGAAGTGTTGGTGGTTATTTATATCATTTGTTTACAAGTAATGATGATGAACCATTAGATAAAATATTTGTGACATTCACTTAGATTATTTTTTTGGTATTTTTATTATTAGCAACTTGTCTAGTCATACGATTTAATAATATATACACATAATAGTTACTAAATATTAAATAGGTTATAATACATATATTATATTCTGTTTTAACCATCAAATATTTTCATGACCAGTAATGAAGGATAAATTGAAGAATGAAACTATGTCGTTCACAAAGGTTATAAATTGGAATCTCATGGACGTTGATTTCATTTATAAAAAAAGGGGAGAGAGTAATAATATTGATAAGGGTTATTACACTCAGAAGATATAATTTCAATATATAAATTCTAATGTCTTTATCATTTTCATTTGTACAAAGGAGTTGGGGAGTGGATTCAAAAACAAGATAAATTGAAATGAAACTAAATAAAAAGGAAGGGTGCTTTACCTCTTGAAATAACATCCATATGAACCTCCATAAGGAAATGAGTTTTTGTATTTTGGAAAGACCAAGAGATTCTTGGACATGGAGAGTGTTTAGGGAAGGATAACTGGGAAGAAAATTGTTGAGAATCAAGTCTTAAATAGTAATGGTAAGAAGTATTGGGGGGGGGGGTTATAGTAGAGGAGAGGAGGGTTATCATAATTTTTTAATAATTAGTTTTTTAATTTCCAAAAAGACCTGCAACAGTGATGATTACATGACCAATAATAGTAACAAATTCATGTGAGTTCGAACTAATTGGGATTACATCACTTCTGATTTCATAAATGGTGCATTTAACTGATAATTTGTACATACAATATTTTATCATATTTCACTATTCTTCAAAAATTTGTGTATTTCCAAAATATCCCAAAAATTCACCCAAACAATTTTTCGACATGAAGGATTAATAATAGAACTCCATTTTTTTAAATAATTTTCGAAGTATTTTTATTTTAATATTTAACTAAAATCATAATTTATTAAAAAATCACTTTAAAACAAGAAATTGTTTTATAATACATTAAAAATTAATCATGGTCCTATAAAATTATCTTCTAATAAAAAGAAAACAAAGTATAAAATTTTGTATTATATTTTATGAAAATAAATTTCCATTTTATATTATTAAATTAATTTGAAAATTTTAATTTAAATATTTATGTCATACATAAATTTCAATACTTGTATTGTGATCATTTTTTCACATTTAAGATTCCTAATTTAAATTTATACATCCATGGGTGAATTTTATATTTTTTATATTATTACTATTCATTACTATTCATAAGGATATGTTACTATTCAATAGAAAATATATTTGACTTATCAGACTGTAAATATCTTACTGAACGCAACCGTGTTTGTTAGTTTTTCAAAATTCAAATCAGAGATGTGAAAACATTATGTTTACTTGACTAGGTAATAACAAAGTGGTGTTTTATAGAGGCTTAGGGTTTCATTATCTATAATAAATCTATTTTTAATTTCATACAGTGTTAGAAATGGTATGAATTTTTTGATCGTTTGTTGTTAATTTTTTTTAATGTATTTTATAATTTTAAACAATTTAATAAAATAAAATTTATCATTAAATTCAGTTACTGTCATTTTTGATAAAACTCATTTAATTTTACATTAAATAAATAAATATAATAATTAACTTCGTATATAATCATTTTAATGGTAAATAATATTTAATTATTAGAAATTAAATTAAATTTGAAAAAAATTAGTCCCAACTATATTACTGTTATTAATTTTAAAATAATTTTTCATTACCAATTTCTAGGTTTTTAGAACCATTCTGTCAGTATTTTATAGTATTTTTAGTTAATTATATAGTTACTAAATAGTTAACATAAATTTACATCATGAATATAATTTCCATATAATAAAAATAAAAAATTAATATTCATTCACCATTTGTTTTTATCCCAGTGTAAACATATAAGAAAAATTTATAAGATGGAGATAGACATTTTACGTTTCTATTACCTAAATTAATATATATGTCACATTAATGGAAATGTCTCCCATAAATAAATGAATCATGAGATTAATGTGCTAAGGGTAAAAATAAATTAATATAATAAGAAATTATATGAAAAATAATGGCCTTATTAGTTATTTTTAATCTAGGTTAATCAAATTAAACCTTTTTACCATGATGATGAATTATTTTACTATTTTAGTATTTATAAGTACCAAATATTAATTTACCCTAGATAAATAAAATAAATTATTATTATTCAAAATTTAGTTCCAATTTTACAAAATTAAATCAATATAATTTGAGTGCATTCATTTGATATGTACACAGTAAAGTACTACAAAACACAATTTTTTAAAAATACATCATAGAAGGAAAAGATAATTATACATTTAATCTTTTACTAGTAATCTTAAATATATTAATTTAAATATATATATATATATATATAATCTAGAAATTTAATTTAAAACACTCTTTATTATGGGTTATATTAATTAATTAAAACAGAGAAATATTATGTAACCAAAAATAGTTTATTGAAAAAGGAGATTTCGATAATAAAAATTGAATTATACCAAAATTTATTATAATATGATAAAAATTTACATAATTATATGAAATAGTACAATAAAATACTTATATTACATGGAGAATAAATTCAAAGAACAATGGGACATTCAAATTACACAATTTATCAAAAAAGATATGATAGTTTTACAAAATGCCTTATTATTCAAGATTCAGGGACATTTTTTTAAATGAAAAAATTTAAAACAATGTAATTAATGACATGATGATTTAGAAAATTAAGTTAATTTTGGAAAAAATTCTAAAAATATTAAAATATTATTATAATATCTCTGAAAAAGATAAAAAAAATACTGTAAAATATATATATATTGAATCTGAAAAATATTTTACTAAACATACAATCATTTTTGACCAATATATATTATTCCTCTAAAATATTTATTCAAAATTTAAAAATAATTTCATTAATATAAATACTACTAATTTATTTTCAAGGTTATAATGTTAATATATAAACAGTGTATCCTGGTTTGTTTAGGCTTGGTGTTGCGTGTCATATACAATGTCGAACATAATGTTAATTTTTGAGAATATCAAGGTGTTTCATTTTACGCCACTAATCTCAAATGAAAAATAAAATTATAACATCATCTTAGAGAACATACCAAAATTGCCCACTCCAGTTCATGAGTAAGATAATTCCACTCACATGGTATCAACTGTCTAATTCCATCGGTAACTTATTTATCCAACTATATCCAAACTACACTTATCCCATCTTTTGATGTTATGTAAAACACAGTGTAATCCTACACATATTTGGTATGGTGAGAATTGGTTCTAATAACATGATTATAATCAATTCCTAGAAATTTCCATCACAAGAATATGGACAATAAAACATCATGAATTTTTTAGTTATTATGGACATCTGCACTACCACAATAGAAAATACCAAGAGGAAATTCTAGTAGTAGCCTAACAGACGTAAAATGATCTAAATCATGAAGACATTATTATTTCATTCCCAATATACCATGAGTTAAACCATCTTTAATTTCACTGTCATTATAACCTTTATGATCATGTAACCTATAAATTCTATTTTTTCAATCCATAAAATACATATAGATAGATCTGTATAATACTGATGCTCTCTTAGCATACTCAAGATGATTTATGGATATTGTCAATGATCATATCTATACTAATAGAACACTAAAATAACATCAATGAAACCCACAAAAACAAATCCATAATATTATGAAAGATATATTTCCTCACATCCATGAATATCACAGATGTGTTTTTTCTAACAAATCCACATTTCAAAGAACTCATACAGACCATACCTAATCCTAAAAGATTACTAAATTATGCTAGGTAGTCTCACAATAAACTAATGTTACCCTAAAATCAAGAAAATTTGGGAGATATTTCATGATCTTATCAACTAATTTAAAAGATGATAAATATGTGGAGGGGGACTCTAGTTTCTGACTATTATCTAGTTTTTTCTATAATTATCCAAAAATGATCAGAATGTTACATAATATTTCTTAGATATAACTATAAGAGAACACCATGGGGATGTTCTAGTCTTTTATAATACCATATATTATAGATATTATAACTATAATTTCAACTCATGAAGCTCAAATAAGGATATAATATATGTTATGATAGAGAAATATTCTACTCTTGCAACGAAATTGATAGTGAGATCTATCTCCCACTTGATATAAAATCAAGAGAACACTTCAGGAATGTTGTCCTAAATATGGTCCACTACTAGAGGAAAATATCTCTGTTGCAACACAAGATCATCCAGAACATGGATTTCAATAAGGTTCCTGGGAAAATACAATATAAACTAAATTGAACATGCATAATAAGGGTTATAAATATATTTACCTTCAGGAATATAACTTCATCTTAATGAGATATAATAGTGACTCTTTTTTATAGAATTTGAAGTGATCCTGGTACATATGTAATTAATCCATACAAAAAATGAATTCAAATATTCCCATTTATAGTAAAAATAACTTCTAAATGAAACTATAACCTTCGAGAGAAAAAACTATAAAACATCTTATACTCTCTTATTTAACCCCTAACAATATTAATATGGTCATAGCCCTATCCATTCATTCCACTTATAAACCTAATACATTAGAAAATTATGTAGATATAAAGGGATGTGATACACATATATCAATCAAAATATAGGAATGTAAGGATGAAACTATAATCATTCCTATAATAGTGGATGGTTCTATAGCAATAATATTATCAGTATACTATATAGAATGCATATAATTCCTCCTTGGCCACAGTTCCTTACCTGGATAACCTAATATGACCCCTTCTTCTGATACTACCTCCCCAATATTGGACTATCACATTACCATACTCAACCTGATAAAAAATGGAACATGAAAAACCATTCTATAGAGTGGTAGATAAATATTTCCATGAGTCTAGTTATAACCATGATCCTACATTACCACTCTATTGTAATGTTCTCCAAAAAATACTATTTGAATGGACCATCCTAATGAAAGTGTGACACTCTATTGTAGTAAATGAAAACTATAATAACTTTTGGAAAACCTTGTTTCACTGAATGTACTACCCCTAAAAATAGGCATAACATAGCTATCTACTACCCTTGCTTCTCTACCCACCACTAACTTTGAATAAAGTATTAGTGTAATGAGTTGTGCTTCCTGGAGATGATCTCCCTAATAGATCTATTGAGAGTACGTACCCACATCTCATGGCCTTTATCATATTCCCTTTTGTGATGATATCCTAGTTAATCAAATCATTGAATTTTTTCAGATTATATATTTTCACCTATTACATTATCTCATATCGAATCCAATCCTAGAAGTGCTTATCCCTAATTATCTCATCTAATGTAAAATATTTTGAAAATTATATTGGAGTGTAAAAACTCTTGAATAATCCATCGCTTTCTCTTTTACCTATACCATGTGACCGAAACCCTGACCCCTATCATCCCTCAGAGCCTCTTGATAAAATAGACCATGATATTCACATCAATTTCTATCCATGTTAGCTCGTATTAAATCCTATATTTTTGTATGTTGTCTTGATAGTTATTTTTTATTCCTCGTAATATTTTTGATGAAATATTCACCCACTAATCCATTAGGGTTTCTAGGAATTGGAAGAACATATGGATTGACTCGATGTAGAACACAATTATTTAGGGGAAACCCACCCAATAAATATGGGTAGGTGTTTCATCTTGAACACTTTGTATAGATTAGATATCGAGGAAACTATATGATTAGTATTCCTCTATATGTATTTCCTGACCCATATGAAACTATTGTTGAGACGATTTTTCTTTTGGATCATTTAATATGTTGGATGACTACATTTACTTGTGTTTTGGGTATATTGATCTTTACTCTCCTAGTTCCCAAACCTAAGGTATTTCATATGAATTTTCTCTAAAGGAGTTAAAAAATATTCAGATCATTTGATACATAAATATATAAAAAATAGATGGATAAGATGAAAAAAATAAACTACTAACACATGGTTACATATAACATGTCTCAATAGGTGACATGGAATGTCATAAGTGATTTGTTTATTACATTTTTCTGATTTATAATGAGATTATATTATATAATTTAGATAAGTAGATATAACAAGTTCAAAAAGTATTTCCCCAGAATTAATGATTCATGTCAATATATCTACTTATGTTCCTACTATAATGTATGAACACATACCTCATTGTATTTTTTCCCATGTGTAATTTCTCATAATATAGTAAGATAAAAAAATAATTGAATCACCACAACTTAAAAAACATCAAAACTATAAAAAATGATCATAATGAAACATAGTCACATCCCTGGTAAACTAGATTTCCCCCCTTCACATGGGATAAAAAATCCCATGAATTATTTAGTTATACAACATAGACATATCCTATTTTCCTATCTACCCTGACCAAATATTGATGTAATAAAAAATTCCTTTAAAATAATAAAAATTTTAATATATAAAACTCAGTTCCCCCTCATGTAACAATTATGGGTGGTTATGTGACCTCAAGAATTCCTCTCCAAATTCTAGATGATTCTAACTATCATTAAGGGTATATAGAAACTATTGAGGGGAGATTCAAACATCTGAAAAAAGTATAAATCGTAATTCAATTAAATTAAACTAATCAAACACAACACATATCATCATGATAAAAAAATATTACAAATATAACAAATAATATCATGTCATACATAATTTTATTTAAATGGAATGTTGAATGTCCTATAAAGAGGCCATATAAAATATTGATTCCAAAATATTGAATCTATAAAACCAATCTCAAACCCCATTCATGGTCCTTTTTCAACGACTTCATCACATACAATAAGATTTAATTATTTCATTGTGCCTTATCCCACTATCTAGACCTAAACCCATGAAATCATATAGGGTTGAAAATGGTATCTTAAAAACCATGTATAAAAAACTCTCTAGGACAACACCCATATTGTCCTGCAAATACATAATGAATATGTAATTCATGAATTACTATGAAAAATACGGGAATTAATTCATAAATTAAAGTATAATATCAAAATAAACCCACTAACCCAACAAATTAGGGTTCATAATAAGGGTCAGCCAAACATGATTCAATACAATTCCATATGTATCTTTCCATTGAATGATTATCCTAACTATGTTAGATTCCCCATACAACTAATATATTCTGTTGATGAGGATGAATTTTCTATATAATGCATCTACCCCCCAGGATTCATGTAAACCTACATCTCTCCCTCTATAATTAATAATTAAATTGATGTGCATTCCCATCCAATATATTCTCAAATGTTCCCATAGTGCATTACCCATGAAGAAGGTGAACTATTACTAGACTAAATTTCAATTCTCTTATGAGGTCCACTTATGTGTCCCCATGGTGTTCTTATCATGAAAAGGGTGATGTATCCAATCAGTGTGTTAAATTACTCTAGGTTAATTTCCATTCAAAATAAATTTATATTTCCTCATGTTGGATTACACATTATAATGAAAAATGTTTCAACTACGCATCTATCATATACTAGAAATCCAAATTATTACCAAACACTAAACAATCAAAACATATTAACATATTCAATATTGGGTAATTTATCCAAATTACCAATTTTCAACCATTTATTCCACTTTAAAAAGTGACAAATTATCACAATAATAGAATCATTTTCATTAAATCTATTAATTATGAAAACATACAATTAATATAACTTTATAATATTATCCAATCACGTTACTATGCCCATGAAAATGACATAATAATTAAAAACAGTAAGTAAAAGTTATTCTATATCATTCTAGATTCCGAATTTCACATTTAAATTAATTTATTTTTTAAATTTTAATTTAGAGAAGTATTGAGTGTAATATATTCCTTGTAAAACCTACTTTTAAGGGTATAAACATGTTTCCAGAGGCCACAAGACCTAGGATCAATTCCAACAGACCTAACGAGTTCCATGGGTGGTCTAGATAAGTGTAATTAAACAATATAAATAAAAAAGTTTCTATTCTCGGTGTTTCGGCATGCTCAAACTTGTTTCGTATTCTAAATAAAAACATAAATCATTATACAGGTTTTTTAAGATTAACCATCTTAAGTACTGATAAATAATCTCAATGGATAAAACATTTTTATTAATGTTCAATATCATGATACAGTATTAATATTTATTACATACTTTGTAAATGTTATTTGTAGAGGATTCAAGGAATAATAGAGGAATTCACTAAAAATGACCAATAATTATGGGTCATGTTAGTTTGATTGAACTATGATTAAATAGATAAAGAAGAAAGTTCAAGAATACCTATGACTATAAAACAACGTTTTATATTCTCAGAACCAATATTAGGGTCAAATTATAGGTCACTCGATGTCTAAAAGGGTTTTCTAGTGAATAAATATGACTTTTATCCTTGTTACATCATCCTAGACCAATGCCACTGGTTTGTTGGACTAAACAACTGATTATCCGGTGGATTCATCTTGTGAACCTACATATATTGACACCCCATTGGTAAACTGGTGGTCAATAAACATCTATATGATGGGTATTTATTAGTATACTCACTCATCTTGTTATCCACTTATAGGCTGGTGGATCTATCTTTTTCGCCACATTACACCCCGAACCAAGAAGCATAGAGTTGGTTCATTACTTTTTAAACATTGACATGATTACAAGGAATCCAATACTAAAGTACCAATTAGATTATTAGTTTTTTGTAAAATATATTAAACACATGATATCCATACTAATTTGTGAAATTAAAAATAATACATGATCATAATAATATGAAATTAAATATATAATTGAATGATAATTGAATGATTTCATCTTCATATCCTAGGAAATGGAAACAAAATAAAGGTGAACTCAAAGGTGCGATGAGTGTAATTACAATGGAAATAATAATTATTCAATATGAATTGTCATCAGGGAATGGTAAATAATTGATCACACATTCCATAAAAAATATCAATAAGGAATAATCAATGTGGCACAGTAAATATCTGGATTTTATCCCATTTAATCAATAAACAAAGAATAAAAATACAACCATTGATATGTCAAAGAAAAAATCTCATAGATAATAATAATAATTAGGTTATCAACTGAGGAAAGTCTTAATTATTGTATATCATTACTCTTAAGAACATGATACCTTTACACTCATGATTTATTCGCAAGACATTTTAAACTACTCTTATATGGACAATTGATTTGTGTCATGTTACAAAAAATGCATCATGGGGCTTGCATTATCTGGTCACCAATCAGTACAACTTTAATTAAACGATCCCTAACCCAAAACATTCATTTCCAAACCCTTCCTGACATAACTGATAATTTATTCAAATTCATCAAAAAGTGCCTTATAAAAAATCAATATTAATTAAAGGATATGTATTTATCAATATATTCTTAGTAAATAAAATAACATTCAAAGTTTTATATATATATTTTCTTGGTATATGGTTTATAAAAAATAAAATCCATTTCATGAAAATATTTATATTTAAGATATGTTTAATGTACAATAAAATTGATACTAAGAAACTAATTGTTTCTAAAGAAAGTTAACAATCAAAAAAATGTTATGTTGAAAATATAATTTTTACCACTTCATAATATCAAATTCTAAACGAATAGTATAAGATAGTTTAAATTGAAAAATAATATTCCCGAAATTAGGAAAGAATAATGATAATAAATTACTATACTTCATTATATAATCCACATTAAATATAGTTGGTTTATAATAACAAATAACACTCAAGGGAATGTAAGTTAGGACAAAATCCATTACCTTGTATTTCTGTTAGTGAGAAATTACATTAAAAATCAGTATAAGGGTTTTAAAAAAGTTATTAAAATATAAAAAACAATTCTCATATTCATAATATCTTATATTGAATTCTTATAATATCTTATTACGCTTTTGTTATCAATATTCCAATATTATCCATATTTCAGTTGTCAATTGTCTTGTTTTTCGAGTATGTTTTGATATGAAACCTGTTTTTTTTTCTTATGAGGATCATGATTTCAAAATATCTATATTTTAATTAATTATTTCATTATCATATATATTATATATATTTATTTATAACAATCCACACTACATGAAGATAATAAATAAAATGCATCATTCATGGAGATGGTAGGACATACACACATATGAACTTTACTTCCATTTCATTTGACGTTTTAAAATGAAATGAAATTAAATGATATATATTTATATTCAAATTATAGTTTTTTATTTACATCATAAATATCACATATTTTAACTAAAACCATCTTTTATACATTCTATGGAAGGTGTCAAAGAATCACATAACTTTGAGGATGTGGTATACCACACGTCTACAAATGATATTATCATATTTTCAAAAAACTAAAAGTATTAAGGTATGATTTATATTTTAATTAATTATTTATAAATAAAAAATATACATTACATTTACCATATAAAAATATTTTTCCATCATAATTACAACCATGATATGTCGTAATAGATGAAAAAAATCATCATTTTGTGATTCGACAGTCCACTATACAAACGAATGGTAAGATTTTTATCCATTAGATGGAGATGTGGGTAAGTGTGGATAGAAAACTTATAATAATAAAATAAAAATATAATTAGGATAATTAGTTTTTTATATAATAAAGTAATAATATTATTTTATGGTGTGGATATGGAAATAATTTGAATGTGATCGTTTATGAATGTATAATTGTTTACATGTAACTCTCCTTGGTTTATATCAAATGAAATACATGGTTTGATTGATTCCCAAGGATATGAATCAAGTGTTAGGAGAGGGATTTGGGAGATTATTAGGAAATTTTTTAGTGATATAAAGGGGTTGATATGTTTTAATAATTTAAAGGGGTTAGTGCCTTTTTATAGTTCAGGAAGAATAAAATTCTGGTAAATTTTTTAAAAATGGAATTCCACACATGTTTTTACCAGGTAAATTGGTTATCATTATGGTCAAAAATAAAAAAATTTAGGATAAGTTCTAAATACGACAATCATATATATTTTTTAAATAATTCAATGTTATTTTTACCTTATGTATAATGTTTAGTTTCTTGTTAAGATAATTTTTCTTTTAATTTATGTAACTAAATTTAATTAAATTCACAAATATTTTTGTTCAAAAACTATTTTGAAATTATTATAAAATATAAATTATTATTATTCTAAATATATAAATTATTTTTCTAAATTCCTACCACATAATTAAAAAACATATTTATGTTTAATCTCGTATATAGGATGACAAAGCTGGGTTGTCAAGTAAAATAATTCGAATGTTTGGTATGTTATTATATTCATCATCAATGTTAAATTTATTACACTGAAATAAAGTGTGTTTATATATGTACTATTGATATAATTCTACTGTAAAAAATTTGAAATATATGTTTTCTATATAAATAAATTAGACAAATAAGAAGCTTTCAATTAAAATACAGTATTTTTTTACTATTCACCAGAAAATGAAACATCATTGAAAAATATGAAATCCTAACCCTTAGATAATTTTTTTCTTCATATTTTAAAAATGTTGTTTATTTTTAAATATATATTTATAAAAGTGAAAAAAATTATATTATACTAGGTCCTCCATTAAAAGTTAAAAAATAGATTTTATAAAATTATATGTCTATACATATAAAATTGGGTATGTTTTTATCTTATTACTATCAAATATAATGAATAAAAGTTAAATTATTTTATTGTATATATATCAAATAATTTAAATATAATGGTTCTCCTGGAATGGTTGAATTAAATTCACCTAAAAATCTGACTAAATACTATTTTGATTGAACTAGGTGTTACGTGCATTGAAAACTAACTCAGTATTTAGTTTTTTCAAAGAATTAATCTATAATAAATTTATTCTAAAAAGAAAATATAGGAATAAATTGGGGTGATAAATTATTCCCTTCTCCAAAAATATCACCTTCTATTTTTTTTGGTATTACCCACAAAAAAATATTTTCATAGTTCCCTTTCATAGAATCCTTTAATTCCCATGTTGTTTAATCCATTTTTTTCTCCAGAGTATCTTTACTAGACCATTCATTTGATTCCTCAATACTGGCTCCATATTATCAATAATTATGAAAAGTTCTTCAAATCTGATAGTTTAGTGTCCAATTATATTTCATTAGATAAGAGAAAATGTGTTTTTTCTATAATTTACATCTGTACAATATATATGTATATATATATGGGAAAAATCATGTAATTTTCACTGATTTGGGAGCACCACCAAATGATAAGAAACATTTTCCACTCTTTATAAGAATTTAAAGGGTTAGATGTTCTTAGAACATAATATTCCATTCTTACTAACCATAATAACAACCTCTTATAGATATACATTCAATAAAACATGACCCCCACTTAGAAATAAATGTCATTCCTTCGATTATTGTCACAAATATTTTACCTAATTTGATCCAATTCAATATATGATTGGGAATCCTTTACAATTATCATAATCTCTTCAACATGTTTTAGTCCTATCGGTTTCCTTCCATTAACATCATCCCAACAAGTAATAATATGACATCTCTTTCTATATGAAGATTCATAAAACTCTATTTGGATTCGTGAATGGAAACTATTATTATAGTAAATTACTATAAAATGTATGTATTGATCCCACGTACCATGACAGTCATGTTATAATGAACACAACATGTCTTCCAATATTTTAATTAATTTTTTAGACAATCCATCAGTTTGAAGATGGTAGGTTGTGCTAAAATAATGTTCCATATCCAGAGACTTATGAATATGTTTTAATAATTTAGAGGAAAAAATGGGGTCTAAATCATAATAAAATTAATAGAGGTGTTCCATGTGGTCTGATAACTTTGTTAATATAGATCCTTATGAGTCTCTCAAGTGGACGGTCTAATCACCTAGCACAAAAATATTCATAATTGGTTAGGAAATCAACTAGAACAATTATTTCATTATTATTCCATGGAGTATTTGTTAGCTCATTAACAATTATATAGTAACATCATCCAAATTAAAAATAGGAATTTGAAGAGGTTTTATGACTCATTTTGGATACTACCTCACAATATTCACTTACTGAAAAACCAAACATCAAGAAACATAATCATCAATTTTCCTCTTTATATTGTCACAAAAACATTTTTTTTCATGTCCCCATACATCTTTTTTCTACCAGGGTGTATAAATGAATTTGATATATGATATGCATCCAAAAATTCCATTTTTAGTAATGTTATAGATGGAACATACAAATTATTTCCAAATAGTAGAAGACCATATTTACAAACATAGTATATTCATTTCCTTTATTCACATCATTATTTTCATTATGAATATTATCATTATTAGATTTTAAATTCATTATATTATCTAGTAAATACATTTTCAAAATAATTTGAATAATTATTGATTCGCTCCCTTACAAATTATCATATTTATATATATTAGATCGATGATCATATGATCCTTCTCAATCCTCATTTGGGTTAAATTTACACGATCCTTATAACACAATGCATCTGATACCTTATTCTATTTCATTACATGATATTGTATTGACCATGCATGATAATGGATTATCTTGAGCCATCTCATTTCTCCCATGTTATGTTCTTTCTGTGAGATGATTTATTTTAGTTTTTATGATCTATTTACATCTCACATCTTCCAGCATATATATAAAGTCATTGTTTTTTATATTGATTATTGTAGATATTATGTAAAGATCATGGGTACCATAGTTATTTATTTGTGTCTCGGACATCACTAATGCATATTCTATTAGATTATCATTTTTCATTAGGACACAATGATGTCCCTTCATTGATATATCAATAAATATGAAAAACCCATCACTTCAATATGGATGATTCAAAATCAGGGCATTGACAAATATTGTCATTAGTTCATACAAAAATAATTCACATTCCTTTGTATAAAATAACATAACCTATTTTGGTGTAAGCTGGGTAAATGGATTATATAATTGGGAACAAATATGAATGAATTACTGATAATAACTTGCCAAACCAATAAAACTACATACCTCATTTATGTTTTTGGGTGCATGACATTATACAAATGAACTTTTCTTTCCAATATTAAATGATAGTCCATACGTGGAGACAATATGTCCATGAAAATAAACATCTTTAATCCAATGATCACACTTACTAAATTTATCATGTAACTCTTCCCCTTTAAGTGTCATATGAATAATCCTTAAGTAATTATATTAGTCCTCATATAAATTAGAATGCCGCATAATATTATCAATGATTACCACAAGAAAATCATCATAATATTCCTTGAATACTCTATTCATTATATCCATAAAAACTAAGGTTGTATTAGTTATTCCAAATTGCATTGTTGTAAACTCATAATTTCCATACCTCATATGAAATTATGTATTCAATTGTCTTCAGTATTCACGTGTAATTAGTGATACCCATAACAAAGATCAACTTGTAAAAAATATTGGGCTCTATTATGTTCATTATACAAGTCAACAATTCGTTTTAGAGTATACATGTTATTTATTGTAATTGCAATGATCTCTCTATAATAAATTCCTAATATCATTGATCTATCTAAATTCTTAACAAAGTTGACATAGTATCCCAATTGTGAAACACTTAGGTAGAAAAACCCCATATTAACCAAATTTTCATGTTATTTATTAAACTCCAATAATTCAACAATGGACATTCTATAGAGAGTCTTTGATAATTAATCTTGCATTAGGTATTATATCAACAGAAAATTAAACCTTATGCTCTGTCGTATTTCTAGGTAATTTATTAGGAAATACATCATCATATTCCTGCAGAATTTATACATCCTCAATTTTAAAATTACCTTCTCAATTACTAGATGTTTCTTTATGTTATTCCCTATGAATTTCATTCAGTAGTGCTACAAAAATTGAATCAATATAAGAATCAGGCGATAATGATTATACTGTAATGATAAGTATTTACATGTCTTCAATACAAATCATAATTTCCTTCCATTTATAATAAATATTTTCTTCATATATTTATATCCCATCCATACTGAGGATTATAATAAATTCAACCATATTTATGATAATGAGGTTATCAAGTAAAGCATGTTTATGTGAAATAATTGGGACTACCTGGAACATATTTTTAGTAATTAAACTTCCATGGAAAATTTTGACTGAAAAAAATCATATTAAGACAAAATGGTAAATTTAAAATTTTCATGGAAAACTCTATTGAAATAAAAGTGTTAAATGATCCAGAACCAAATAATACATTTTATAATTTTGGATATAGGATTAATGTACCTTCCACCACTTATTTTGGTACTTCTACCACTTTTTATGAATCTTATAAGCATCTAAATATCCTATTGGGTTATTTTTTATTATATTCCCTTACCACCTATGGAATTAATTTTTATATTTCCCCATATCCTTACTAGTGAAACACTGAATATCATTATTTTTCTTCTTCCACTTGGATTATTTAATATGATTACACATTTATCCACACTTATAACAAACTCCAAGTTTCTTCAAGCATTTCCCAATCTTAGTTTTCCCATAGTTCTCACAAGGAAATTTTTTTTGCTTATAATTTATTGACATATTCAATTTTTTATTGTGTTCATAAGGCATATTCTTCTCTTATATTACTTTGAATATGTAATATACATATAATTTCTTCTCTCTTCTAATAGAAAATAAAACTATTTATTAGTATGATGAAAAATTCTATGAAAAGTGGTTCTCTTCAAGGATTTTGATTAATACCCTAAAATAAGTGGTATATAATTAACTCCATGTTACATATATAATTTATATCAGAACATAATAACCTTACAAATGATGAATCATAATTTTTTAACACTCATTTATTCCATTTTCATTATGTTATGAAACTTCTCTTCATCTCAATCTTATCATCATGAGGGAATAATTTATTGAATAATGTCTCCATAAATTTTTTATATTTTAGGAGGTCTATATCTATTTTCCATTTAGTATTTTATATCAAGAACCCACATTGATAATCATAATCTTTTTAGGTAATATACCAAATGTGTAGCCTATGCAATTTCACTACATCCCATGGTCACAAATATCATCCTCGTAGACTTAATCAATTACTTTGATACAATTGGATTAGTAGTCCCACAAAAATATAAGAGATTCTATCATATAAGGTTATACAACATAGGAGATAATCTCTATGGACTAGGTTGATCCATTTTGGATGTTACTTTTCATAAACTGATTAAATTTCTCTATTATGTCTGTAGTTTTCTCCATTACAATACATAATTTACTAGTTTCCTCTACATGGACATATTTACATTTTCCATGAGCATTTGATATCATTCATCATTACATTACCCATTTATAAAAATGGAATATATTACATTATCTCTTAAATTTATAATTTATAATTCCTATTAAGGTGTAGAACATAACATAAAATTATGCATCATAAATCATATAATCATAAAATATGGTTTCTCTTGGGATATATTTAATTTTAAAATCATCATAATGGTTTGAAAATAAAATATGAATTATACAAAGCCAGGCCCCTATAATTGTCAAAAATGTGTGCAGTGAGGACCGATTTCATCTACAAGGTTACACATGATTCAAGTTTGATCACCCTTTTTAGAGTTGTTATGTGTATGTACATATGTGCTAGAATAACATCCCCCTGTAGTATCTATACCTGGATTTATTAGTTTGAAGACCCATATAATCTCTACCTATCAAAAATTCTAGGATGTTATTCTATACATTTTTTAAAATTATATCATATGGTTATATTCCCAAAACGATATTTTTAAAACCTATTTTCCAAGATTTATACTAAACTTATTTTGTTTCCAGTTGTAACACTATAATCCTAGAATCCCAGTGTTTGAAAACTACTTTATTCAATAGGTATCATTACAAGGAATAAAATCCCAAAGGAGCAATCAGTTTAGAAATTTTATTAAAATTTATTAAATGAATGGTAACCATATTACATTAGAAAATATAAAATAAAACATTGCACATAATATAATTAAAATAACTATATCCTTTAAATCTCATTCAGTGATTTCTTCTTCACAAATTTGGAAAATTAAACAAAACAAGGGTGATCTCAATTTCATAGTAATGTAATATACTATTGAATAAATAATGATTCAATGTAAACCATTATCCTAGAAAGGTAAATAAATGAGAAAAAATTTCATAAAAATATCTTGATAATTCTTATTCAATATGGCATAGTAAATAATTGCAACACATTCCATGTATTTAATAAACTAAAAATGTAAATGAATCCATAGATATATCAAATAAAATATCTCTTGGATTATAATAAAAACAAAATTTTCTATAGGAAAAATTATTAATTATTAGACATAATGTTTCTAAAGAACACGATACCTTTAGTGTCATGATTTATTCTCAAAACAGTTTAAACTACTCTAATTTAGCCAACTGATTCATCTCATGAGACTACCGATGCATCATGGGGATTTTAATAACCAATCCCCAACATGTTGGGATTACATTAAATGGTCCCTAAACGATTTCACTTATATTCAAATCATTACCCATACATATAATAATAGATTAAAATTCATAAGAAATGTGAGATATCAAATATCTATATTGAGTAAAGGATTTGTATTAATCATTAATTTCCCAGTAATTCAAAAACATTCAATTTAAAGACCATATGTAAAAATTTTATAAGGTTTGGGAAATAATATTATCCATTGCATGTGAATAAGTATATTTATGATAAATGTAATGTATAATATAAGTTATCAAAAGTAAGTCTTTTGTAACACCCCAAGCTTCCACAGTATGCTTCTCTTACAGTAATACAGTAGCGTGTGTTGTATACAACTTCGAGTTCTAACACACACCACAACCAATCAAACTAGCTGTTATCAATAGTAATGCACAGTTTTTGAAATTTTATACATTTTATCTTTCAAAATGGACTTCATTTTTTGATTCGTAATATCGAAATTATCTTAGGTTTAATTTTTTATATTTTTATGAAAACATTCAATTTTGATGAATAGTGAAAAAACATTAAGTTATAGTTTAAAACAGAATTTTTATTAAAATAATTATAAATTTTATTTAAATTTAATTAAGGTCAAAATAGATACATAATACCTATATAAGTTCAATTTAATTTACTGGAGTTAGTTTAGAATAATTTTAGAAATATAAAAATTTTATTGAACTTTTCACCGTCGTTTACCCACCTCCTAGGAGAATTTGGAAATTCACATAAAACATAATTTTACCACTTCTGTGAGTGGAATTTCGAAAATAGAAGAGACACAGTTAATATCAAGGAATAAAATGTGGTTCAATAAGATAAAAATAATTTTTTGTAAATAATCACTTTTTACTTTTATTTACCACAGTTTAAAGTAAATAGGGTAATTAAGGGTAAAAATGATTTTAATATTACCCTAAAACATGTCCAAATTCTATTAGACAAGTGTATCTCAATCAAAAACAACATTAGGAATAAAATATTATCATTTAGGTCCACTTGGATTAGATTTGGACATTTATTATTATTTAATTCAAAGAATAGTTTAAAGAGTTAGAATCAATGTTTAATTACTAATACATTTTTAATATAGTGTTATACATAAGATAAATTTGATTAAAAATATTAATTATAAAGATAATAATATTTAAAACATAATGGTATTTTATATATAATTTTTATACATTAAATATTAAAATATATTTATGACACAATGGTGATGCAGTAATTACTTAATTAATAAAATATTAAAATAATTGATATTATAAATATAAAAATAAATGTAATTTGATACTTTTAATGAATTAAAGAAATTTTATCTGTTAATATGATATATTAGGATTGGTTATATAAATTGTTTTAAAATTAATAACGTAGTTATAAAACTATCAAAAACAAAATACCCAATATTGTCAAAATTGACATAAAAGTGTTTTTAAAACAAATATTATATTATTAATTGATATTCTATTCATAAAACTCTAAGGTTTGGAAAAAGGACTTATATAACGATAGGTTAATCGTTAATGGACCACTTGGTGATCACTTTGAGGTATATAGTATGTTTATTAACTATATAATATAAAAATAAAGAGAGACATGGTAAATGTCATACTATTTTACTAAGAGTTAAATATAAATGATAAGGTAAATAATGTAACCCAATCCTATCTAAAATCTATTGGTGGAAATTATTTAGACTCATACCTACCTTATCATTTAAATAATCCACTTTTGATCCATTATAAACCGAATATGAATTTATTATAAAATAATATTTCTTGTTTTTTCCAAGGTGCCCCTCACCCCTCTTATAAAAGGGCACTCCCCCTTCCCTCTAATTCACACCTTCATAGCCTTTTGGCTCGGCCAACCCCGGACCAAATATTATCTAAACATCCCTCAAATAATCCTCGAATCCTTATTTTGATCATAAATCCATCCTATGGCTCCCTTTTGATCAAATCAAAAGGAAGAACCTGAATAAGAGGTAATGTTTTCACCACCATTTTTCAAGTTCCTTTCTTCTTCAACTTCTTTTTCTTTGTTATTTCCATTATAAAATAATAAATCCAATATATTTTATATATTGTGATGTTATTATAAATATGGTACAACCATATTCAGTATTCTATCCATCCTTTTAATAACATGTCACTATACGTGAGTACGTACGGCCTATCATCTCCACGTCGTGGTGTAATTGTTATTCAATACATTATTATTTGGATGGGTATAATAATGATGTGTAATTCATATAAATAATAAATATAACACTATAATGATTCTTTATATATTATATACCATCCAATTATATATTTTTTTAATATCAAAAGAATGATATTATTGCTCGTGCATACGTACGGATTACCGTCTACACAAACGCGATGAGATTCATTCCGCATCATATCCATTCAAGACTAAATTTCATTAGATGATTAAAAATAATTTTTAGAGACATGATATCATTCTGTATATGAATAATTTACATCCCATCCATATAAAATATGTCTTACATAACAATGAATATAATGGAAAACGAATCCATTTACAACCAAAACGATGATAATACTAAGATATTATTAACAAATCAATGTTAAAAGATCATATATGATATCATATTAATTTATATGATTCTTGTATAATTTAATAACAATTGTTTCACCATTATACAGGAGGTTAACAAACCCTCAACTAAGGAAAAGTACAAGTAAAGGGTTTATTTCATAATTTCTTTATTATATGTGGTTGTTTATATGCAATTATCTACGAGAACCTCTTTGTCATCCACATCCATGTTTCATAAAAATTTATTTCAAATCATTATTACTATTTTAGAGACTATGGGTTAAATTAATTTATACCCTTGTTTACTTTAAAAAAAATATTAGAATGGAATCTTTCTGTCATTTTACAAACAAGGTCCTTTTTAACCTTTTCAATAGAATTAAGGTAAGAATGTCTTTTTTAACTTATACGGCAGGTGTGGCGATTTTCCATGGTTATAAAATCTTAAAATATTTCCTTACAAGATTATAAGAATATATTCAAAGTAAATGTTTTATTTTATAATTATGTGACTTTTAAATGATTTAAAAAAAGAGATATTTCTCTCAAAGAGTTTTGATTTAATCTATGTCAACATCCTTTGATCGATTTTATGCTTATTTGAAGGTTATTTATTATGATACAAAACTTCCATATTGTATTGAAGGTTTTGTGATATGTTTGACTATGGATGTGTTATTTTTATATGATTCATGGTTTATGGAGAAAGTATTGACATTTCATATGCTAGTTTTAATACGAATGTTTATGTTATGTTTAAACATGTTCATATGAGGAATGCATTTGACTTAATAAGTGACGGGTGGAGCCCGCTATAGCTCCTCGATGCATCGGTAGGTCTAATGAGACAAACTAGTGTCTTGGAACAAGGCCTTGAAAAAATATTATTTGTAGTCTTAGCATAAGGTCTTGACTATGTGGTTATGATAGTCTGGCATTATGAATTCCATCATTATGAAAGTGGTTATTGATATTGCATATGTTTATTCGACTAGTAGAACATCCATGTGAATAAGTAAATGGAATTATTTCATTTTATCTTTGCTATATTATTCTGAATTTCAAGTTGAAAAGGATTTTGTTTTAGTTAAACATTACCTGAAATGATTATGCTTATTTATGAATGGTTCCACTATATTGTTATCCTTACTGGGAATCTGAGCTCACCCCTTTCTATGTTTTATTTTTCCCAGGATGTGAAGAAGTATTTTATGAATGACCTTCAGGGATATTATAAGTTGATATAAGTGTGGTCTATGGAGACATAGTTGTTGTAGTTTTCATTTTATGATGTAATGTAAACTTTATGAATATATCTATGGACTCTAACACTGCTAAACTAATCGGTCTTTCGAGACATGATATTTTGTGATCATGCCGGTGTTATGTAATAATGAAAAGACTCTAGGTAACTAGGGTCAGGGCATTACATCATTTCTTCAAGTGAAATTTATGAATCATAAAGTAAGTTATATTGGTGAAATAAATTTTAGTACTTGGTAATTTTCAATTAAAGGCTACTTAAATGAGATAGTTCATAATGGAAAATAAAACACCATTAATTATGTAGTATTCATGATATTAATTGAAAATGATGATGTATAAGAACCAAATTAATTATAATTGGTATATAATAACAAATTCATCTCAATGGAATGTTAATTGAGACTAAATTCTTTACCATGTGTTTTCTATAGTGTGAATGACATTTGTCATTATATATAAGGTTTTAAAAAATGTTAATAACATATTACAAAACCATGATACTTGCAGTTATTATAATACCTTATTTTCCATTTTTAAAAATATTGTATTATATTAACTATTTTAGGTGCTAATTGTCTTGTTTTTTAGTATATTTTAACATAATACTTGTAGTTATTATCATATAGATCATGATTTAATCATCTCCTGAATGAAAATAATGTCATAATTGTCATATATATCTAGAATATATTTATTAATAATAATACATTATATTTGAATACATTATATAAAATGAACTGTTAATTGAAATGGTATGTCTTACATATGCATGAATGATACATTCATTTTTATTGTCATATTTAAAATAATGTAAATTAATATATATATATATATATATATGTGTGTGTGTGTAGGTGTGTGTGTGTGAGTTTTTATTATAATTTAAATATCATATTTATTTCATATATATCACATATTTTAATTAAAACCAACCTTTATACATTATATGCAATTGGTGAATGTATCAGATCGCTTTGAGGAGGCAATAATCCACATATCCAGATACGATGTTATCATATTTACACAAAAAGGAAAGAAATAAGGTATGTATTATATATATATATATATATTAATAAGTATAAAGGAAACATATATATCACAAATATAAAATATTAATATTCTTCCATTACAAGTAAAAACATGAGATGATGTAAAGGAAGAATGAACAATAATATTTTCACGAGGCGGTTGTTCCGCAAACACACGAATGATACATTCATTAACATTTATCTAGATGTTTCTATATGTTTATGTGAAAAAATTTGAATAGTAAAAAAATAACTATATTTAGGATACTAACTCTATAATATAGTCATGGAATAATAATATTTTAGGGGATAGGGGGAGAAAAAAATTTAAAATGATCATTGGAGAATGTTACCTAGTTTTCAATTAACTCATTTAGGTTTATACCAAAAGACATCCATGGATAGATTTCGTCACAAGGTGATTATTCTAGGTATAGGGGAGGTATTTTGTGTTATTATTTGGTAAGAATATGGGTAATCCTAGTTGATTTAGATTTGTGAATAATTATGAGGAATGAATTAATGACTATTGTGGAGGAGGTGTGGCATTCCTGTAATGTTTTGAAAAAGGAAATAATCCCATGTTTTTTCATGTTAATTTTCTACACTACTGTTAAAAATATAGAATTGTTTGGGTAAGGTGAACATATGTCTATAAAATAGCTTTTGGACATGCTTATATGTCATTTTTTCCCTTAAGATAATGTTTTAGTCCTTCGTTAAGTGAATTTTTCTCTTAATTATTGTAAATAATTTTAATTACATTCACTAATTGATTTTGTAAAAACAATTCACATTATTAAAATTTATAAATTATTTTAACAAAAAATATTTAATCAAATTTTTGAATTCCAATCACACAAGTAGTTGAAATTAATTTAAACCTAATCCGACATATATGTTAAAAAATAATATTTTTAATGAAAAAATGTTCGAACATTTTCTTTATTTTTATACTCAATTTCAAAAATAAATTGATTACAATGAATTAAATTGGATTAATTGTTTTATTATTTAAATAATTTAAATTTAAAAACTAATTATAATATAGTTTATCATTTTAATTAAATTAAGCTAAGAAGTATTTTTCAATTAAATTTCAGTATCATTTACTATTAATAAAAAAATAAAATATCACAGAAAAGTTAAAAAAATTATCCCTAAGACAATTTTGGTAGTGTTTTTTCAAAAAAGAATTTTATTTTTTCATATAAAATTAATAAAAATTTTAAAAAAAATATTTTAAATAGGTTTTCCATTAAAATAAGGTAAAACCACTTTTATGAAAATATTGATTTTCATTTGTAAAAATGGGATTGTTATTATCTTATGCTAATTAAATATATTGAATTAATGCATAAATATTTTATTGGATATATTACATATAATTTTATTATATAATTTTTCTAAGAGTGTTATATTTTAACTATCTTTTCAAAATGTGTAAAAATAGTGTTTTGTTTTAACCAAATATTGCTGCCACTGAAAACTAACTCAATCTTGTGTGTTTCATAAGCTAACATTAAAATTAAATCCATTCAATTGGAAAATATTGTAATGTACTTTGTGATACAAGCTGATGAGGTTCCATTAGGCTGACTAGGAATGCAATTTTTCCATTAGTTGGGTAGTGAACTGTATCGAATAGCTAGTGGAACTGTAGTTACCCAAGGGGATACATGCCACTCGTATCTTTCAAAATTTGATATCAATGAACATCAAAATTCCTTGTGAAAATAATTTTAAAAAATGGACATAGATCATTTAGAAACACATGTTGGTTCAACTAAAATCATATTGTTTAATGCAATCATAAAAATAAAATGATTTTTTATGTTAGAGTCCTCTCAAATCTTATTCCCCTTTATGATCAAGTAGGTATTTAGATACGTGCATTCATCTTCTCTTGATTTCATATTTTTCTACCACAAATGCGATTAATACCCTAGATTGGATAAGCTTAACAACCCAGTACAATTTTTTTTTTAAAATTAATGAGTAAATTCAATTAGTAGTAGTTGTGCATTACTCAAATAACACTAATCCCTAACCCTCAGATTTATGGACTTAATATCTTTATCCAGAACTCAACCCTACAAAAAACAATCTATTAGACAATACAATTAATCTTAAACTCATTTAAGGTCACTAGTGGAATTCGAAAATAGATCAATCATCTTCTTCAAACAATTCCATCATTTACACTAGTTTGATTATGATTCACCTTATTTTATCTTGATATTTAATTATATTTTTTTATATATGATTCTAATCATCTGAAAAGAAAATATCAATTTATCATCTCACGCTTTTTTGGAATGAATTTGTAAAAATAGTTTTTTTCAACCCTTATGAGTCTATTGGGTGGATTCACCTATAATATGTTTTATCTATCTCATTTGAGTCTATTGATTATTACATCGAAATACGATTAAATAGTCATATGTTTATATATTTCGTGGGTGAAGAATACAAAATTTTCAAAGATATTTGACTATATGGGACCCTTATCATATAGGTATCTTGATAGGAAAATACCATACATGGATATTTTGTTATGTATGGGTTCTACCACTTGAGAATTCAATTACGTGCTTACGGTAACATGTTTAGAATTCTATATATGACCATTTTTAGAAAATGTTTACATAGATGTGTATAATATATATTAATTTATATCTATTCACTAATATTAAAATATAATCATTAATTTTAGTTTCATAAAATTGTGAAATTAGTTCTAGTGAATCATTATCCACTCTTCATATAATGTTGTTTAATCAAATAAGTATAATGAATTTATGAATTCAAAAATAATAATACTACTTTTAATATTAAAATTTAACATATTGAAACATAGAAATTTAATTTCAATATTACAATCCAAAAATACCCAAAAACAATATTCCAATGAAGAGTATATAATAGAGACAAAATATTAGACAATAAAATATTCAAGGATTAATAAGAAGAGGTATTATTAATTTTGGATCCATAATAAGAAATTTTAAAAAAATAATTCCCAAATGAAAAATATTTAATTATCAATAATTTAATGAAAATTATAACTTTAATATCATCAAAATCACGTAAAAATTATGTATCAGGTATTAGGAAACGTAGTTCATACCAAATACACTAAGACATTCTTACACCGAAGAAACCAATTATACAAACTCAGTGGAAGAAGGTGATTTAAAATATTGAAAACAGAGGTTCCTTAAGAAAATTATTTTTTAAAAATTCTTTCTTCCATGGATTCCCCTAATTTCATAAGTTGAATTATTTCCTATAATTTAGTTTATTTAGTGTAACTTGTTTTTTCAAAACTGATTGAAATTAAATATTATGAGTTACATTTTACACACCAAAATTTTATCCAACTAAACCGTATTTAATTCTTTTTAACTCTATATGAATAGACATGCATAATTTTTTATAAAATAAATAGACAAACACATATATAAGGGTGAAAATAATAATTTAAATCAAAGTGTAATTATATCATCTGTCATGAAAATAATACAAATCAAAATACTAACCTGGATTATATTTTTGAATTCATATCCCATTTGGATACATATTTAATGAGTTTAACTAAAATATAAATGCTCAATGTCAATTAAAATAACATTATATACTCCCTATATTTTAATAAACGAATGTATCCCTAAAATTCATTTCAAATGATGTTCCAAATTTAATCTATGGGTATGTAGAGATTAACCTCTTTAATGTATACTATCATCCATTTCACATTAACAAAATATCGATCCATGTAATATTAAATATTGAATATTGGCAAAATTGATTGTCTTTAATGAGATTTTTTATTTGAACATTATAAAATATTTTTAAGAACATTAAAAATCCCTCAGCCACACTTAATCCATATAATTTAACCTAATATTAATCAAAAAAGTGAAAGAAACACTTTTGAAAATAACAGAACATATGGATTTCAGACATCTGCAATTGAAAATTCATGTTTAAGGGTTACAATAAAGTTAAAAACCTTTATGGTATTATTTAAAAGATTTAGTTTTATTTGAAGAATATTTAGAATATATGTTATTTTTTATTTATAAATAAAACTAAATAATTTTAAACTATACTCAATATTTAATATTTTGAGTAGTGATTTCCAAAATAAGTAGTAATTTGAGTCAATAGTGTTTTAGGGTTCTAGAAAAGATTTCAATTTTATTTCAACCTTATTTAAAAATATATTGATATCAACAATATAAAATCCCATTAACATAAAATTTACTATTTCAATTTTATTATAACAATCAGACAACTTTCTCCCAAAAAATTATAATTTCATACCATTAGTTGTTTTTCCTAGATTTATAAAAAATATTAAAAATAATAAAATGGAAGCTTTTTGTTACAATCAATAATTAAAATTTAATGAAAAATAGAAAATAAAATCCTCTAGATAGTTATGTTGTTCTATTTTTCTCAATAGAAAAAACATTCTCATATAACACACATCAATACCCACTCAGTATCACTATTTAGTAACCATTAGAATATATACATATAAAATATAAAAATAAACATTAAATTTTTTAAAAATGAGGCAATAAAGTGTGATATAATGACAAAATGACATTGGATAAATGAAAATTGAATCACCATGTTTATATATTTGAATGAAAATTGTTTGGGTATTAGAAGTTTATGCACAAGAAATAGGTAAGGATTTTTTAGGAACTAATTATAGAGTAGAAAATGATTATTCATGTCCATATTATAGGATTCAAATAATTTTTATTAAAACAAATTAATAAGGATTTTTTAAAAACAGAAGTTACCTCCCATGCATGGCTATATTTAAAACCCTCATCTTTAAATTCCAAAATAACATACGTTAGTATTTTATTGGGTGTCATTTATTTTAATTAAATAATTTTTATATATACATGTTTAATTATATAAAATGAGTTTTAAAGGAATTTATTACATCAAAATGGATTTTAATTCCTTCGATATAAAATAGGCCGCATCAAAAATAACAATTCAACTATATTGATTTCCCAAAGGAATTGTCCAATGAAATAGAATGAAAATAAAAAAATCACATTGATTCAGTGGTTTCAATTATTTGAGATAGTGGTGAATTCAAATAGACTTCCTTAGGATCATTTGAGAACCATTTGAAACTATAATCTGCATAAAAATCCTCAACTCACACATGATAGAAGTTATTCCCACTTATGGAATTAACTCAAATATTAAAAAATAAATACATTCTTAAAGATAATGTTCTAATATATGGTCTTCATGGGTTTTGGTTGGATCCTCATATATTTATTACCCACGAAAAACACAAAAATAATAGAAATAATGGTTTAAAAGGTTGAATTTTATTGAAATTTCATATAAGAGTATTTTCAAGAGCATTTTGGGTAAATTTTGAAAGTGTAATAAAAAATGATACATTGTATAAATTATATTAATATTCTTTGTATCCCATAAAACCAAATTTTTTTTTGAAATAAATTAAAATACATCGGTAAATAAATTTATATTCATAAAAAATAATTTTTAAATAGGCTATGGTTTTCTTCCAAAATATCCACATTTGAAAACAAACTACCACCAATCATTAATTCTAGAAAAATAAAACATAGTTTGACTCTAATGTGTGTAATGAATAATAAATTCATTTTGAAAACCAATAACTTCATCTCCCAAATAAAAAAAATAATTGTGATTAAATTTAAATTCATTTGGGTGTTTATCTTCATTTACATGAAATATGAATCAATATATTTCAAAATAGAATAATTACCTAATAAATGATCAGTGTAAAATTATAAAAAATAATTTTACTCTGAAATAATTTTTTTCTCCTAATTTTTTAATTTTTTATGCACAACATCTATTAATTTTAAGATTGACCATTTTATATTCACAGAATTTATCACATTCGGTATGCATTTTCAATATAATTTTTTAAATTTTTATTGAAATTCAGGTTTATACTTATAAAGAATTTGGTTTTCTATAATGTAATCAAGAATCCACGTTTATTTATAGGAACAATTTTATGTTTTATTTCCCAAAAATCCTTATCATAAAAATATTCATACTAATTTAAACTCCAAGAATAAAATATAAAACCCAACAAAAACTTAATATATAAATTAAAAAATCTAAAAATCACTGTAAACCTTGAAAATATAAGAAAATAGAGTCATAAAAACTTTTAAAAGTTGAAAAAAGATGTTTATTTATTTTCAAACATCAAACATAGTAAATGAAGAGAATATTTATAATTTTAAACATGTAAAGATAGATTTTTGTTAGCAATGATGAAATTAATTTTTAGTTTTTACATGATTTTCAGTAAATGTTTTACCCCATGATGCTCATTGTGATACT
The DNA here is from genome assembly GCA_963277665.1 of Viscum album. Taxonomy (NCBI): domain Eukaryota; kingdom Viridiplantae; phylum Streptophyta; class Magnoliopsida; order Santalales; family Viscaceae; genus Viscum; species Viscum album. The sequence goes on along the minus strand of OY728153.1, from coordinate 394,849,190 downwards.
TCATAGAAAATAGTGGAAAAAATTCAATTATTTATAAGTATTTATATCTGTTAAAATGAAATTTATATCACTTAGTCTCAATTTAATACATTCAATAAGAGTTGAACCCTATATAAGGATATAAAATTTTAGGAAGAATTATTTTAATGCCAGTCCAATGAAAATTGGGACTATAATAGTTTAATAAAATAAAACAATTATATGAAATGATTATTAAGTGTCAGAAATTATAGAACTAACTATGTTACTCATAAACAACATGACTAAAATAAATTGAAAAATATTACTAGAAATATCATTAAAAAGATGATGTTCAAGAGAAATGACATTCAGATCATCTTGAAAACTAGACCACTATAAAATATTCCCACAGTTTTTATAATTATTAATCAGTACAATTGAAAATTTCACTATCCCAATAAAGATAGGTTTTCACAGAAAATCTAAAAATGATTGGTCTAGTGGGAATTGAGGGAACTAACAATTTTGAAACCATAAGTTTTTGTCCCCTCCAATTCCCACTTATTAAACTGTTTATGTGTTACATTGGTAAATGATTCCAAAATAACATGAAAAAGGAATTTATTCTTCATTAAACAACAAATAAAAACACATAAAGGATGTTAAAATCTATTTATAATGAATAGAAGCTTAGAAGTATTAAATAAATATTATGAAAGGAGTTAAAAATAGAACCAAATGTATTATCTTTTTTCATATAAATACAAAAAATGATTAAAAATTCAAGGAAAACCATGAACAATATGAAAATGGGAAAAAGATATGAAAAGTTAACTAAAAGGGTGAGATTCATCCCTATCAAGTTGCATTATTTCTCCCCTAGCTTCATCATTGACATTATCTCTTAAATTAACACCCATCTCATGATCACTAAAAAATGTCTCTCGATATAAAATTTGTTTTATAAAATTATATATTCGTAGAATATTGTATCTAAAAATTTTACACTCTCTTTTTATATCCTTGAATCATTATTAAAATTTTCAAATAACAACTCTCATCATTACACCTCATAGTATACAATACAAATTACATTTCACAAGCCAATGTATAGCACGATTAACTATGAATCATATTTTCTAGTGTAACTCATGAATAATTATATAATCAACAAAAAATTACCCATTTAAAGTGAATCATGAAGTGATTACCATATTATTTCATTACACACAAGAAAATGTAAAAAAATATCAGGCTTCTTGTTAAGATTAACAATTCAATTTCAACATAATCATATCATGCGACACAAAAAATAAATCAACATTCATTTAATTTATTTTTCCTAGATCCAAATAGTTATAATTTTTTATTATCCCTCCATAATAAAAACCATGTTTGGATTTTAGTGTATACAATATATAGTTTCTTTTTACCCAAATTTCTCTAACTGACATGATCAATTTACATTCAAAGCTTTCTCCCAATAATCATTTAATTTCAACCACTCAATATATGGTTTAACAATAGTTAAAATTATATTCCACATCTAATAATAGCTTCCAAAATCTCATAATAATTTACCATATTTTTTGGGAGGAATTAATCATGATAACCTAAAATCTGGAAAAAATTTCATCAGCCTCAAATTGGTTTTAGTTTGATCCAAGACATTTCATAATTTAGATCAACCAATATTTTATTTCTTTATTTTCATATTTAATGAATTTAAATAATTATTTCCACGGATGTGATGAATAAATTAATAGTGGATAATATCAATATCCCTATTCACATCCTCTATTTTTATCTTCTTCAAGTCATTTTATCAACCATGATATGCACACTGATCAAAAACATCATAGATGCAACAATAAAATTTAATAGGTCACTTTATTATGAGTACTTTAACCTAGAAAAGAATACAATCCCTTCATCAGGAAGAATATCTTCATCTCAACACTATCCTTTTGTAATATTCATTAATAGACCACTCATCTTACTCAATATAAATCATTCATGAATTTTATTGTAAATAACTTGTACTTAATTTATCTTAAATTAATCATTAGTTTTTATTTGTAAATATTGGTTTATCCAATAATCAATGATCAATTAATAATCTAATTTCTCCCTCAATATTATGAATCCTTGATGTCTTGTTTCAACCCTAAATTGGGACTTTAAGTGATTCATTATGAATCAGTTCACATAATCTCAATGAATTATTTTTATTTTTAAATGAATTTTTTTATGTATCCATCAATGTATTTTGTTTTTGGGTGTAGAAAAGTTCTATTTGATAGATATTTTACATTGTAGGATCCTTAACATATGGGTATGTGATTTCTAAAAAACCATTCATGGATTTTTTGTTATATTGGGGTTTATCTACCCAATAATTTCTATAAATGGCTACCATAGAAGCCTAATTATTCACCTTTGGGATTGATTTCAAAAAGGTCAATTTTGGATTGTACAAATTTAAATTTTGTAATTTTTATTCATACTTCCATAAATAAAATCAATAATATAAAATTCAAAAACATAGGAAAAAATGTTTTGTAAAAAATAATTTAATGAAAATATAAAATTTTATTTAGAAAAAATAAATAAAATATATTATAGAATCTAAAATAAAATTTCTTTAATTCATAATAAAATTTAGATCATGTAGTATTGATTAATAAATTTAAAAAATATCAAACAAAATTATTAAAAAATAATTTCAATGTATAATCCATAATAGATTCAAAATAATAGATATTAAAATATTCATGGATTAACTAAAAGAAGAATTATTTTTTTAATACCAAATAAATATTTTCAATTAAAAGACTAATGTACAGAAGGATAAAAAAATGTAAAGGAGGTATGAAATAGTGAAAACTAATAGTGTTTACTCGGATCTAGTTGATACACTCTAAGGTGAGGGATCAAATTCGAGTGTATACCAATCAACGGGAATTAGGATCTCCTTATGCTTCCAAGAAGACAATGACTTTTTAAACTTCAAAATGGGCCTGGAAAATGATAATTACATTATAATAATTAATATATCATTTTCATATGATATAAACAAGGTACAAGGGGTGTGAGAATTTCCAAAATGGGATTTTTAAACCACAATTTATTCCCTTTATATTATAGTAATATAGATCTTATGGTTAATGTTTTTGTTAAGAATAATGAGTAGATCATTATCCTTAGATATGATCGATTCCAAATTTCAATAATATCTACTAAAATCCATGATAAGTAAACCATATATTTTCCAAAAAAAACACCTCTACAAATAATTCAAGATTACACAAACAATCCACATTGAGTTTGAGGTCATGCCCTAAGGGGTTCTAGCAGATCGACCTACATAGGCTCTGATATACTGATGGTGGGATCATTCTTAATGCCATGACACATCTAAATGATGTATTGGAATCCCATTTCTTCAAAATGAGACCTAGTTAAACTACAAGACTTATAGATAAAATATTATTCTGAATGTAGATTATTATTTTTATATCATTAGAACTGAATAATTTTAAACTGAACTCAATAATTATTAAATTATTAATTCAAATTATTTTTCTTTTTACTCATAATAATCAGTCCACTATTTATGGTTATATGTTCACTTCCTAAAACCTATACACATAGCATCCACATCATAAATAATAATCCTAAATTTCAAACACCAGTTAAAATCCATTTTTAACGTGAATTAAAAATAAGTAAATTAATCCCTTAAAAAATTTAAATAATTTCATCATAATAAAAAAATAGTATAAAAAGTTTGATAAAACCATTAACATCAAAAAAAAATTCTGGTATTTTCAATTGTTCTAAAAAATATGTGACAACCTAATTATGAATTAGAGACATAGAAAATAGTGATAAGTTTTAATTTTTAAAAGACATAACAATATTTTATAATGATTATTTGTTTTATTTTAAATTTTTTCTTAATTCAAACCATTGTAATTCAAAAATATTTTTCCTTATAAACATGGTTACTTTTTGATAGGTCATTTTTTGAACTATAAAAATAAAATTTGTATTTTCCCTACTCACATAAGTGTAATGGTGGGTAGGGTTGAACTCATGGGAAGGGGTGTATTATTCACAGGGGTTAATTTAAACACAATATATGGAAGAAATGGTATATCATGGATATATATAAAGGAAAATTATAAGAAATAATGATGAAGAGTCAACATTATTATAACTAACTATGTAAAAAATCACAAAAATGTATAAATTGGATCAGAGAATCTAATTAAAATTCACATTATAAAATGATGTTCGAGAGAAAATATGTTCAACTCATGAAGAAAACCGGGACACTAATAATAAAAATTTCTAATATCCCAATTGAGACTATTAGATACTATAATAATGATCAACATCCATGTCAAGATTGTGAATTAAGCTATATTGTGAAATAGGTGGTTGTAAGGTCATTCATTACATTCATAGATGTGAAACCTTAAATTTTCATCCATTTTAATACCCAATTCCCATGATTCCAATTTGTGGAAGTGTAAATGAATAAAAATAATGAAACGTGTTTTTCAAAATCATAAAAAAATTAAATAAAAACACTAAGATGAAGTAAATTTTTTACGATAGATGAATTATTGTTGATAAGTAATTAATAAATAATATAAAAGGAATTAAAACCGAATCAGTTGTATTATCCTATGTAATTGATCCATATAACATGTTTGAATGTGAAAAGAAAACATATGAGTGATTTGGAATAGAGACATTGAAGAAGAAGAAAAAAGAATATAACGAGTTCATTCTTTATCAAGTTGATTTTTTCTCACCTTTATTCATCTATGAATTTTTGTATTTGAGAGGGTCATAGATTTTTTTCAACAATAAAATATCTTTTTATTTTAAAATAATTTCTCTAAAATAGCAATTTCTATAAAAAAAAGTTAAATAAAATTTAGTCAATCATGTTTTATCCTGAAATAAAATTTAATTTTTTCCAAATAATAACTCGGAGAAAAAAATTCACAATCATCATCATAGATATCATTTCTCAAGACTCCGTGTGTAAAAGATAAATATGTATCTTATTCTCTAATGTTACTCCATTATTATTCTCATTTATGATTTCATAGACCCATTTTCTATGAATCATGATGTGATTCTTAGGTTAATTTATTCCAACCAATAATCAACAATAGTCTTTGGAAGTATTCCCAATAAACATATTATGCTTCCCCACCAAAGAATAATTTCAGTACATTGAGAATTCATCTAAATTCTATTCAATTAATTCTAATTTTTTTTGATTATTCAAATTTTTATTCATCCTGCATATATCTTAGTCTTCCTATCATTTAAAGTAGCCAATATTTTATTTTTTCTTCACACAAATTTCACTTACTATCTTGATCAAAGTATATTCTATGTTACTCCTTTATAATTCCTCTAGTTCAACAACCCAACTTAATGTTTATTTCTTCCATATTGGTAACCTACTATTGAATTTATTTTAAACCTTTATTCCAACATGAACTTCCTTTGGTATATATATGAATTATTAATTTCACAATCAATGTAGCTCATTTTTCATCAAACTAAAACTTTATAAATTCTACTATAATCATAAAACATGTTAATCAACAGATATGACTTTGTTCCTTACATTCATAACCTCTATATTATGTATTCTTCTTCGATATATGCAATCATGACATGTTGATCAAATATTATGGACATCCCAACACAAGTAATCTGATTCCAATGTCATTGTATAACTTAATCAAGTAGGATTCTCAGAAAAATCAATAATCACATAGCTTCAATACAGAAATAAAAGGAGTTCCTATGGTACTCAAATACTGAATCCTATAAAAAATAAAATCCAAAGAATAGGGGTTATGTTTAATTTGGATGGAGTTGCGGGTAACATTTATTTGTGGGTAATTCATCTTATTCAATTAGTATCACCAATGAATTGTTACTGAATTTTGGTTGGCCTTAATTCATATTTCATATAACATTATTTTCAATGTTTAAATTTTGTTTCATCCCATAATCATAGATAAATTCATAAAGATAGGATTCCCTTGGAATGATGAATGCTTGATGTATTCTTCCAACCCTCAAGATGTTCTTCAATTCATTATCCCAGAATCAATTCACCCTAGCTCATTCATGTTTTTCATTACATTTTGATTTGGTTATGTACCCATATGTGTCTATAGTTATTGGGTTTAGGAAGGTTTTATTATATATATATATATATTTGACTACATGTTATCCTTTATATTTGAAAATGTGGACAAGAAGAATAAAAACATAAGCAGACATTTATTTATATGGGGTTTACCCACTTTTGAATTATTTTGTGTGGGTTATACATGATATCATTAACACTCCAAAATGACTTTTTTTATAAATCTTTTACATATATATGAATAATGGAAATTAATTTTTGATTTTTAATCTTACTTTAATCTTCTCCATAAAATATAATTACAAAAAACATAAAATTATTTTATTTGGAATATTATCCAACTAAAATATAAAATATTATCTCAAATGACTAATAAAAATGAATTAGTGGGTAAAAATTATTGATACATTAATTAATATTGAAATTTTATACATTATAAGTTTCCAATATATTTCCAACTGTATTATCAAAAAATAGTCAAAAGTAATATACCAATGAAAAATCCACTAAAGAACAAAATACTTCTTAAAATAATCAAGGATTATCATGACCCAAAATGATAAGTTAAATCTAAAAAGTCTAAAATTTTCACCTAAATAAATCGATTCATCCAAAAAATAACAACAATTAATTATCATATTTTTGAAGAACATTATAAGTAATAAATCAAAATAATCTATAAAAAAGTAATAAAAATTTATATACAAATAAGTCCACATAAAAAATGATATTATTTGAATTTATATACCTATAGTGTGTTAGTCCTAATGAATCACCAAAATTGTCCATTGATTACCTCATAACACCTAGGATTTAATGAAAACATCTTTTTTCAGTCCCTCGATATCTTTGATAACATCAAATAATTATGTCAAAAAGGAAAACACTAAACATATTTATAATTGGAGGGTTAAATTCATGATACATATAAGTATCCAATGGAATCTCATTAGAAGAATGATTCAAAATGATACCTTGTAGGTGATTATAGGAGACCTACCACAATCATTCATAATCATTGAACACAATATAGTAATATTAATAATTCGATTGTCATCTAGTATAATTTTCAAACACTAGGAGGAAATACTCAATGTTAAATAGTCATCATGATACAAACATATAACTATAAGGAAATAGTATGTGATAAATAAGAAATATGAATCACCTAAAAACCATAATAGGTAATCCTAATCATTCTATAGTCATCCGAAACCCATCCAGTCCCTGTGAGGTAATCCGTAGAGAGATAGAATATCAAAATTTATCATAAAAACCCATGAGGTAATCCTGATCATTACATGGTAGCTAAATATAGGATGAATCCAATGAGATAATCGATGGAATCTGTTGTATAAAATAAATCACATAGGGGAGTATGCTACCCTTGTGAATTATCACACATAAATCACATCTATTTTTTCCATCTACACAATCATGTATCGCCTAAACATGTTTAGTATCCAGACTTATTTTACATTAATGAAGACATCAATAATATTTTGAAACCATTTATTGAGATTATAATGTTACACCGACAATCGTCACAACCCATTCCACATACACAACCTCTCACTAGGGTTAAAATGTCACCCAAGAACTCATTGTGGTCCCCTAGACACCTCATAAGGATCCCTCAATCCAAAAATAATCCTTTTGGTGAACATCCATCACATAGAGGGAATTTAATTCCAATAAAACATCATGTATAATTGAGGACTTACAGGCATTCTTTGAAAATATAAAAGAAGATATGGCCTCAAGATAATACCCTTTCGATGCAACTCAATGTTGGTCCGAACACATAAACTATATATCATTCTCCTTGATTATATATAACAATGTATTCATGACATAGTGGGTTGGGAACTCTTTCTCAATGCTCATCTCACATTCACACAATCTCTATGGTATAATAATAGTCCACATGGACACTTTCTTGGCCATCAATAACAATTCGTCGCTCTCATCTACAAGAAGGCCTCTACTAAATATCACACTCTGGTTCTTAAAATATGCTAATTTATTTTAATTAACACCCCATAAGGTTCACGTGTCTAAAAGAAAACATATATAATTGAGCCCTCAAAAATTCTAAATTAATCCGGTGAAAATTAGTTTACCAATGACCATTGAAATTGGTTTAATTCATTCATAGTTCTTCACATCTAATTAATTAATTTATAAAATATATAGGTTTTATCTCCCTAAGTGGTGAGATTACACATATCATATTCATATAAATAATATTCATAATACCAATGTTTTTTTACATGGGACTACCAATCTCAATCCTAGAAATTTTCCTCTTTATGTATTACCCTATAAAACACTCCAGATGTTGTCTAGGTCCATTTAGTAAATTCCAATTATCGATATTCCCTAACTCCAGCCAAAATATATAAATTTATTAATTATAATGAGTATTTCATTAAAAAATGGTTTAAAATTATTATAAAAATTGAATTTAAATATAAATAAATACATAACTTATAGTCAATCCCTCTCATCACATAAGAACAAATTTTGAACAATCCAAGAGGATCTATGACATACTTCTGATATTATCCCAAGCCAAATCCATAACATGTGTTATTAATCCATTTTTCAAAATAACATAAATTAATATTAATATCATGAAAAATCTCAAAAATGTCATAACTAATTAAAATTAAATACAACATTTTTTGAAAATCATATTTAGACACCCTATGTCAAGGATAAAAAAAATCATGATATAAATACTTAATTCCACCATTATCCTATGTAATCAGTGTTAAAAAACTATATCGGGAAAAAAATCAATAAAGTTGAATGTAAAAAAGAAAAAATATACGGTGAAGAAAAATATTACCACTAGAAATGTAAAATCTCACACATAACTACCCAATATCAATAATAGAATTTGAGGGGAGAGGGCCTACTATTTTCTCTCCCATGTGCACAATAATAAACACAAATTGGTGATTAAATCCCCATATTTATTATTTAAAAAAAACTATAATCACCCTTTCAAATGGTGAATTTTGTTTCATGTCATGATTTTTTAGTCAATAACCTCATAATAATCCAATCCTTTAATTCCCAGAATGTACTCTATAAAATACCAATTCATTGTTTGAATTCTCATCCCCACCATGATGGACCCCTACTTTAATTTTTCGAAATCATTCCCCCAAATCACCTATTTAGAACACTATCTAATACCCTGGTCACTACTGAAGCCCTAAAAAATATCCCAAAACACTATTTTATGATGTTGCAATTCTCAGAAACAATATTTATTAAAGATTATAAAGATAAACCAAACAAAAAATGTATAATTCAAAATCCTTCGCAATTTTTCAACCCATAAAAACATCAGGTATTATTATATTATTATCTAAAAATAAAGAAAAAAATCATATGTGATATTAGATCGAATACAAAAAATTTAATATATGATAGATGTTTGTTGACCATATATAGAATTGTATTCATATTTTCAAACTTTTAAAAAGCATCCTAAATATTCCAAATATTTATTCCATATAACATTAGTACAGACACGATCATGGAGTCCTCAAGGATATTTATTTTTTATTTTGACAATGAAAGTGACATGACTTATTCCATGTATAATCATAAATATATCTCTATAAATAATCATCCAAAGAATGTAGTTAGCTTTACCCATGTCTTTCAAATATAAAAATCTACCCTTACATATCATCATAGAGTGAATAATAATGACTTCATTTTGATATGTTTTATTTCATTTATATACAATTAATAAAAACTAAAACACTCCCAGAAGAAAAATATTATAAACAATAATCATCCATTTTTTCAATTGAACCAAATTCATATATTATATTATCAAATGAGATATTTCATCAAGAATTGTTTTTAATCCATAAATGGACAATCAAAACTACCATGCTTTAAGAGAATAATGTGGAACATAAAATCATTTATCATGTATCCTATAGACATACGTGACTCAATTCTCGTTAAAGAAATTATTTATAACATCCCTTTGATATATATTATAATTAAATTAATCTACTATGAGAAGAAAAATATGGATAAACATTATTATATTAATAAGGGGAATGAAATTTACACAGTCAATGAAATAAATTCACATGTAACATTTTCCAACTAGGACTGTATTATAAGTAGAATATCTACTATCTATGTTATTTTTTTGTGAAACCGTCTATAACCCTATGGGTATCACCCCTTAATTTGTATTCTCCAGGTTTTAAACTTGGATAGTGTACATGGAGTCTATTTCAAATTCAATGAATATTAATCTTTTATCATAATTTAATATATCTTTACACTACAAGTATGTGTTAGGTTAATCACCTATAAAAATTCCTTCATCTACATCTCCAATCATAGATTTATATCTCGTGATATCTAGATGAATCCTACTAAAACATCGTGGTTCATGGATAACGTTAGTCATTTATTCCATAAATCCTTGTGGAACTTATTCGACATCAATCATAGGAAACATTCATCATTATTGATCTTTAATTTCTTTGAGTTCAATAATTCTACAACTAAAACTATATTTGATAAATTAATTACCATTTAAAGCATCAAATTAACACAAAAAAACATATTTATAAATATTATTATAGAGAAAACACCCCACAGGTTCCTTGGAAAAAACCAAACTATGAATTTTTCATATTTTATGTACAACTTATCAAAATAAAATCATCATATAAATGAATCAAAACCATGATGCTTAATATAATAAATGATATGATGTTTCCAATTCATTGTTGCATATGATGTATTTATGAATGTAGTTGATAGAACCTATTTTAGAGTAAATATAGTAGCCTTTAAATCAAAAACATTGAATATGATGGGAATGTTGAATTGGCACATTAATAATCTATCCATGTCCAACGAGTTATGTTTCATTCTCTCTGACACACTATTTACTTATGATGTTTTAGCATAACTGAGTTATTAAAAAATTCTGTAATATTCTATATAAATAGAAAATTCATATATCATGGTTTCACTAACATGATATAGTCATTGGATCTTTATAAATTCTCCCAATTTAATCTAAAATTTATTTTTAAACAAGTTGATGTTCTCAAAAGTATCATAGTTTTTTCTCATAAGAAACACATATGTATACTGGCTAAAATCATCAATAAAGATAAAAAGTATCTAAAACCCCAAAATTTTTATACTCTCATAGTTCTACATGAATCACTATTTATAAGATCTAATTATCCAATATCACATTAAACATTTCCAATAAATTTTTTAAGTTCTAATTCATAAATAATATTCAAAAATATCAAATGATTCATAATAGAATGAGTATAGTTATCCATATCTATAGAATCTTTGAATAAATTTTTCATTTATATGTCCATAGTTAAAATTCCATTGGTATTTGGTATTAGAGATAACCATGTAATTATCATTCTAAAAATAATGATTTAATTATCCAAATAATGAATATATATAAAGTTTTACTAAATTCCTATTCCAATAAAACATTTCAATATTTTATATAGATTCGCAGTTTATAATAATATTGAATGACAATACCCTATTTTCTCAAACAGGAAATGAAATATTTTTTTTTCATTTCAATAACATAAGAACTATATTTTAATAATAGTTCGAATCTAATAAGTAAAATTTGATCATACGTGTTGAATTATAAGGTTTAAACTCTAGGATTATTACTGACAATGTAATCTAATATTCTCTTGTTCAATTTCACTTTTATCTCAGAATCTATTTTTCATCAATAATGTGTGATAGAAAACATATATCTAATTCCAATTAGTAAAATATTATGAAATTAACATTGTTGATATTTTAATTTATATTAAAAAAATGAATAACATTTATAAAAATTAACCACAAAAAACTCTGTTATCGTAATATTCTATTAGTAAAACAAATGAGTGGTCTCAATTAGATTATCATATAGAAAATAATAACCTATAAAGGATACATATATCTTGGTGATTATCATGCATCATATCATTTCATCAAGAATAGTGAATGAAATTACCCAAACTAAAAATTATGACCTAAAATATCACATCTAAAAAGTGAGACAAGATCTATATTTCAATATTAAAGGAGATATTGTTATTGATTTGCTAAAAAAATTTATAATTAGGTAGGGAATCATCCCAACCAGAGTAGTTATGATTTAGTTATAGTTGGTTAAGAAAATATTTTCCCAGATCCAGTATATTTAAAAACTCAAGGATGATCTACTACTACTTATTTATTTCATGTATAACACAAGATAATAATGAGCCACCTTTATTTGGAAAAGATTCCTAATAGCATTATTAAGGTCTTGATAAGTGATACATTAAAAGGAATCTCACACTTACTATTTGAAGGGTTTACTTTAAACTTTTTTCACAATATTAACATACATAATATTAATATTAAATTCATTACTATTGAATCTACAAAATTCGTTATCATATAATTTTTAATAAATTTTATTTTCATTATTTTAAGGATTTATTTTGGAATCACATTTCCCTAAATTAAATTGCAATTTTCACTCTAAAATAATGAGTAACAATTTACTCAACACAAAACATGGTGTTTTTACCAAATACAATTATCCAAGTATTTCCATATGTATTGTCACACATGGATTTCCAATTCCCTTCATTTATAGAAATCCACTTTTCGATCATAGCTTTCTCATGGTTTCCAAGTATTCCGGGTTTGAAATTTTGGTTCCTCTTGTTTTATTAATCTATGAACATATTCATGGGGGTCTTGTGTATTACATGACCACCTATTTTTTCAAATGTATAGTATTGGTTTGTGGTGTTTTGGAGTTGGGTTTGAGACACTCATAGTGGTACTAGTTGTTTGGTATGTTGTTGATGTGGTTTTCACCCATGAGTTTGGTGTGTTTTGGGATAGAAAAGGATTCTTTATTTTGGGAATGTTTCTCCAATATCAATGACCTATATTTCCCCCTTGGTTTCCCCCATGGAATGCCATAAAATTTGAGTAAAATTGATGTTTTTTTGGTTCCCATAATTGGCTTCATGGTTTGGCCAAACAGATCTAAACCATGTAGGAAAACTATGTAGGGTTGTCCACCTCATAATTGTTTTTTTAAATTCCATGTTTTCCCTTCTAAAAATAATACAAATACACCCATTACTTCTCCATTTCGTTCCCTACCACCCCGGCTAGCCTCCAAGGTCGCTCACCCTACCTTGGAACTCAATTCTCAAGGGAGATTTGAGGTGGTGAAACATAATAATCGTGTAGGTAATCCATTATATATTTTATTTCTTCACATTACATAGGAATTATTTCACACATTCATGAGTTCTAAAATATCGGGAATCTGGGGTTCATACCTAGGGTTTAACCATGAGTCTTTTTTGGGTAATCTTGTAGTATATGGATGTATTTATATTCCTTGTGGTGTGGGGGTGATACACATGATGTTTCGTAGCATGTTTTGAGGTATTCAACAAAAAAGGTAGGTAATTACATGTGTACCAATTTCATGATGAGTTAGTTTTCTTATTTTACTAATTATTCATGTTCTTATTATGATGTGTTTGGTGAAAAAACCATTTTCGATAGATTTTTTTAAGCATTTAATTTTATAGTTTCATTTTGGTTTGATGTGGGGTACTTTTCAAATATAACAACCTTGGCATCTTTTTTGGTAGTTTTTTAAAATATGAAATTGATTTATTTGTTGATGAAAGGGGATTAAAATAATGTATTTCAATGCCTTAGTGTCATGTGGGCCATGGAAGGGATTTTTTAATTAGTTATATATATATAACATTATTATAATTCATGAGATCATTTTATAAAAATGTTTGTTTTCATGTGTATATTTTGTTGTATTATTTGAGGTAATTCAATATAACATGAGAGTGGTTTTATAAATATTTCTAGGGATTTAAATTCTATTTTTGTTTGGTATTGGGGAGATTTCGGCTTCGAAAGAGGGGGTTGAAAAAGGGGTTTCATACAAAAAATATTTAAACCTCTTGGGCTTGTGAATATGAAAATTATAAATTTTTTATTGGGTTAAAGAAGGTTTAAAAATGATGTTTATGTTCTATTTTGGTGGGTGAATGTTTATAAAATGCGTTTTTGAAAGGTAATGTGATCAGTTGATATGTCAAACATGTTTAGATTTATTTATAAATTTCTGAAATGTTTTACTAAATTGTCATGGGGGTTTGAAACATATTGTGGGCTCTTTTGTGAGAGTCTGTTGGAAAAACGTATTTTGGAGTAGAGAAGGGTATTATGTGATATGTGTGTGGACTATTATGTGAGTTGTAATATTTTGGGATGGTATTATAAAATTATTTAAATGATTTTTGAAGGCGTTAAGGAAATGTTAAAATTGTTGTGGGCTATTTTGGTGTGAGTATGATCTCAAAATTAATTTGATTGAAAAAGTGGATTTTTGTTGACATGTGTGATGTAATCATGGGATGTTTGGTGAATTTTAGATATAAAAGTTATGTATTCATGTGAAAAGTATATATCGTGTGTTTTTGAACTTTTTTTAGAACAAGAGTGAAACTTGGTTATCTAGGTGGGTGGATGTGTACTAGTTTTCTAGTGATCTCATGAGGTTTGGCTTCATTTTCATGTAGAAAGATTGCCACAAACAACACTAACTAAAATATGAATATGATGATGATTGGTGACCACTATTTTATGGATATTTCTCTACTAGTGGCTCTTGAATGAGATTGGATATTTTGATGGTACTCTCATTGAGATAGGAGGTACTTGGGACCCACATAGAGCTAGTACCAAGGGGTTACTTCCTAATAGTTGTGATCATTAGTTTCTTTGTTCTTATCCGGTTAATAAAATATTATTTTCTTAAAAAAATTATCAATTACATTATTTTTAAAAGTGTTGATTATTTAAAATATCCCCCTTGAATGATGTTTCATTTGAAGTTGCATCTTTTATATATTAGAGCTATCATTTCTTGTTTGGAAAGCATGTAATATTTTTCATCTCTAAATGTTTATCACATGGAATCTGTTAGTTTTGGAATCATACTGGGCTTTTTATCACACACTACTAACACTATTTTGTGTATGTAGTCTTGGTTATTTTTGTTAATGGTTTGGGTACAGTTTTTAGTGGTAGTGGTCTTGGATTCTAATAGGTACATTGTGGTGTTGTCTTGTGGAGATGGCTTGAGGGTGGTGGCTCCTTCATTGATCGTGGTTCTTGGGCTATTCATTTAGGGTTTCTATAATTTTTTTAGTGTTTTATAATTGTTATAAAATATGTAATTCAATTATGGTTTTTTGTAAAATATGGTTTGTTTCAAAAAAAAATCCTAATTTGTAATATTGTATTTGTTTGTTGTTTTATGATTATAATCACGGATAAATCATTATAAAATTATATTTTTTCTAACTCGAGCACCTGTTCCAGCCTATGGGGATCTAAAAAGCACTTCCGGACTTGTCACGGGCCATCTCGGGTGCCGATTTTGATGGAAACCAGATCTGGTTCATGACATGTACCAAAATGCTTCTCACGCATAAGGTACATTAATATTTCTTGTAAATTTAAAGTGATATTTGATATTGATAGTATTTTAATTATTAATCCCATGATT
Source organism: Viscum album (assembly GCA_963277665.1). NCBI lineage: Eukaryota > Viridiplantae > Streptophyta > Magnoliopsida > Santalales > Viscaceae > Viscum > Viscum album. The sequence goes on along the minus strand of OY728153.1, from coordinate 394,833,387 downwards.
TCAGATATCTAAACCCTAAACACTCTTATACAAGGTAGAATCTTTTAGGCATGTTGGTTTCTCAGCCACAAATCCCTCTCCCAAGAGATACATTATTAAATAGATAAATAAATTTATGATAACTATTGTAATGAATAAAAATTTAAAAATAATATTATTTTCCTGAATAAATGTGTGGTATATATTATTGTATGGTATTATATATATATTACATAAAAACCAAAAACAATTTATTTCATTATTGAATATAATTACATTATTCATTGACTAAACCCATGAATCTATAAAATATTACAATGGTTCTAATAATAGATAATATAAATGATTTATTGGGAAATGTTTTATCATGCAAATTTTATAGAATTATCATCCATGTGAACCGCTCTATTGAAAAGAAACAAAATATTACTAAGACAATCGAAATTTTAGAGAACATAAATGTAGTTTACTAAGAGAATTTATTTTGAATATTGAAAGTGTATTTATAGTAGGAAATATTACCTTTTTTAAAATAATGGAACAATTTTAATATTAATCTACCTATTTGAATAGTAACATTCCCATTAGGAAAAGTAATCTGACCATTGGGAATTGTATCCCGGCCACTGGAATACTAATTTGACTTCAACATAATAATGTTTAACTCGAATAATATATTGAAGGATTAATTTAAGAATATATAAATATTATATTTCCATAAAAAATATCGAGATTAAATACTCAAGGAAATAATAATTATTATTTTAATAAACTATATTTTAATTTATTTTTAAATAATCTTAATTTTTATGTCAATACATAAAATTAAATATGATAGAAAATAATTTTGACAAATTAAAGATAACTTTTTAAGTCACCAAAAAGTTATTATCTAAAATAAATCTTTTGTTATTTTTGTGAAATACTACAATTTTAGGTGAATAGTACAAATTCAGTTTTTCCATAATTAGTGTGTTTTAAATTACATCATTCATCATGTTATAATGACATAAGAAATTATAAAATTTTTTACCTTCAAAAAATATTGAATCATATATATTGTTAATTTAAATATAATTATCTTGTTTTCAACCCATAAAAATAATTTTGTAAATTCTAACTCCTAATGTGTTTCATAAAAAAATAAAATTTTTCTTTTTCTAATTTAATTATTAATAAACTGTTGAATTATTTTTTTATTTATTAAAATAACTGAAAGAATTTTTTTTAAATATATTTTTTTGAATAATATCACTATTAAAATATATTCCCTGGAAACTCTATTTTATTAAATATTTTTTAATAAAAATCCCCTTCCCCTCAAATATAATTCATTGGTGTAATCATCATATAAATGAAGAAACACTGAGAAAATGGTAGGGTATCATTGAATTTTTCACTAAATTTTAACTTCTATTCCGAGTTTTGTTTGATCCTATCAAAGAAAAACATTATGAAATTAGTTAATTAATATTATTGAATATTAAAAATTGTGTTAACATATTTTTATTTAAAAATTTTACGAGGTATTTAAATTTTATAATTATCTTTCCTCCTCTTTTGACAATATCTAATCAAAAGTATGTTAACCCATTATGATTTTGAGAACTCTTTAATTATCCTAAAAAATATGGATGATTATAAAAAAGTAGTTATAATATATATATTATAATAATAAAGGGTTAATATTACTAAATTACTAGTAGAAAAAATCCTAGATCAATAAATCAAATAAATACATGTTATTTAATAGAAAACAAAAAATCAAAACGTTTCACCGTCAATAATGGGTATTATAAAATATAACAATATTTTTATAGTAAATAAAGAATAAAACAATTAAAAATAATTCACTTCATATTATATGTTTTAATATACATATATTTATTATGAATGTGGGGGAAAAGTGAGGAAATAAATCCGGATATATAGTAAGGGTATTCGCATATCCAACTCCATATCTTTTGGTTAATTGGACCATTCACATTATATTCAATATGGATATTACTCCACTTAAAATCATATTTTTATTCAATATTCAATCCCTCTAAATTTTGGGGATTTACATGTATTTTCTTTTTCAAAATGATTTCTACACCAATTTCAATTATATTTCAAAAAGACATTATTTTTCAACAAAAATGTATATTTTACTACTTTTAGGTTATTTTTTCATAAAATAAAATTGATATTATATGTCTAAGGATAATATAACTTATTAATTTGGGAACCCCAATGGTTTGTTCAATGATTTATGATATATGAAATCTGCATGAAACATGTGTCTTTATATGGGTTTATCTCGTTACTAGAATTGATATATGTTCTCATTCCATGTGAAATGCATGATTTTGAAAACAATATGATGCTTCAGGTGGGATCAATACAATAAATCAATAAAATTCATAGGTTAATATGATATATCTCATGAGATTATATTTATTAATAAATAACATTATGTTATGTTTTTTCATAATTGGGATGTTATGATTTATGCACATATGTTTTGCATAAATATGATTAAAGATTTGTTCAATAAAATTTGTGGTATTTAGAAAATATGTTATTATGTTTCATTATTATGAATAAGTCACATTCTATGTCATTATTAAATTATTACACTATAATTATTATAATTTTGTTATTCTTATGATATTATATTGATGATTATTGTCACCCATGTTCATTTGATTCATGTCTTTTATTCCCCATATGTTATTCCAACCCATACAATGAATTTATCTCCCCCATTTTTGTCATATATCCTCCAAATATTACATGTAATATGTATATTATAATATATTATATGATGATAAAGAATATAAATTTAAATAATGTTTACATATTATTATGTACAATTGATGTGTGAACCTAATTCCCCCATTATACTAAACATTTTCTTTATAGAAAATATTATCGTTGTGCTATTTTTCATAGAAATAATATCAAATAATATTAATAAACATTTAGGTAGCCATATTAGTTCTAAAATCAGGGTTTAGATAATTTGGAAATTAGGACAAGGAAACGTTTGTTATAACCTTTGGGACAAGTTGGAGTTTTAATGGAATCATCCCGAGGAATCTATAATGTATAGGAGTATGGTATCTAAGTAATCAGACCAATTTTTGGATACTACAAGTGGATGTGGATGTGACCTAGATGTACCTATATTTGATAACCTTGAAATGTAATGTTTGGTATTAACACAAATTATACCTGGTTCATGATAAATAGGCCTTGTTTCAAACTTTGTTTGTTACCTCTAGTGGATATTCCTTAGTAAATAAAAATGTCAATATAAACCATTTTTATGATATATATCTAACGAATTATTTATTTTAATTATAGAAAGTATTATAGTATATGATCCTAAAAGAATAATTTATGAATAAGGTTAAGATAATCATATGGATCCCATCATATATGACTATGGAATTAATTTTTTGTATGAAAATTAATTATTTATGCATTCTTTTTATTACATGTGTTTTGTTCAGAAAAATAATTTTTTTTCAAATGATGGGAACTAAGAGAAACCCGACTAATAATAAAATTGAAATAAATTTCAGTGATTGTGAAATTAAATTCCAATAATTATTTGTTGTGAAGTTTAAAACTATATGATTGTGCTTACCCAACTACCAAATGGATATGACCAATAACATAAACAATATATAATTCCCACCATCACCTAAGAAGGATAAATAATCCATTTAATCATTTAAATTCCACACCCCACTTGTAGTTAGTTAGTATTGTAATCCACTTTTTGTGAAAAAGTGGGTAAACTCAATATAAAAAATGTTTTATATACAATAACATTTTGAGAAATATAAGGTTAAATTCTATATCAATCATTTATATATAAATTTATTTAATGTTCTTTATTGGGAATGGATACAAATATGATAGATGAAATGTATTAAATAAATTGACAGTAATTTAAGAAGATATATTTTAATACTTTTTTTTTGTAAAACAATCCAAACATTTATGCATAGAGAACTTCTAGAGTTAATAAAGCAGATTTAGAATGTTTATAGAATTTCTAGGGAAAATTCACAAGTCTGTAAAGAGGATCCAATGGGTTTTTGTAAATAATAATAGAAAAATAGATTGATTCTTTACTGTTTTAAAACCACACCCATTAAAAGATCTAAATAATAACGAATTCTGTAGTTAAGAATAATTAGTTTCTTCTTTTCTCAACGTAGAGATGGAGTTCTGAGAATGGTCCCATGGATTATGAGACTAAAAGATAATAACATATCATAAACATCTTGGATCAATTGAAAAATTTGGAAAGATCCTCGAAGAACCAACATTCCAAATATGTAGATATTACTTTTATGATAATTTATGAAAAGTTATAATAATAGGATATAATTTCTAGAGATTATAACCCTAAAATAATTAACATATGTGAGATATGAAGAATCCAAAAAAAGATATATAAAAGGAAGCATAAATCCAATGCTCCACTCATGGTTCAATTATTAAATAATATGTATAAAAGCGAACTATTCAAGATAGTAAACTAAGCTATAAGAGATTGAGGATTATCAACATTATCAATATATAAAGTTGATGAATAAAGGTAAATCGTATTCCATCACCACCACTAAGGTGTAACATGGAATAAATTTCATTCAAGGTACAAATAATATTCACTCATAAATGTAAATTGTTCAATATGATTCTATTTCTATTTATTCATTTATGTCTTGCATGTTTTCTATAATGTTCGTATCACAACCGTGATGCATTCAAGTAGATATATACATAAAAACATCATGTACTGTGATAAATGAAACCTAATTCTACAGTCTCCGCCAGTTAATATTTGTGAGAATATTATTAAAATAAATCTTATAATACTTACATTGATTTAAATTTAATTTCTATTAGTAATGTATTATATCTCATTATACAAAGATAACAAAAATTATTAAAAAAAGAATATTTTTCAATAGTTGTTTATGTCCCATGATCCAATTCAAATGAAAGGATATTGATGAATCTCATTTTGAAAAAATCATAATGGTTTGGGTGTTTAGGACCAATGAAGAATCATGTCATTCCAAAATAGGTGTGTCATATGAAAAATTTATCCTTGAGTAAATAAATAATTTAAGTGAACTTACAGTTGTATTTCCTAATGATATTCTTAGAAATCCACCAAATCATTTTTTATATCTTCCAATAGAACTCAATCATGGTACCACTAATATATCCAAAAGTACCTATATGATAACCCTAATTGAACTGATGGAGTTAATATGTAGTTTCATGAGAATTTAAAAAAAGGATAAATATTCCTTACTACATCACATTAGGGTTTTATGTTGAACTTTTCCTAAAAAAATAATGGATCTATATTGTTGTTCATCAATTACACAGAACTCAAAATGATCAACAAAAAACAATTATCTCATATAAGTGATTGATGACTTTTTAGATCAACTATGAGGTGTTGAGTACTTCTTAAATGTGGATCTTCATTCTAGATATCATTAGCTAAATATTAAGAAGATTATTATTCATAATATAGCCTTTCATATGAGATATGGATATTATGAGTTCATGGGGATTCAATTAAGTCATACTAATAAACATTAAATATTATTGGATTTAATGAATAGAGTATTTTTAGACTACACTGAAAACATTACGACCGCCTATGTTGATAATATTATAATTTACATCATGATAATGGATTAACATGAAGAGGATATACATATTATATAGGAAATATTAATAAAAACGAAGTTTTATAATAATTTTATAAAATGTGGATTTTGGATTCAAAAAAAAATTCATGGGGAAGTTTTTCAAAATAAAGGAATTTCTGGGGACACCTTAATGAAAAATGAAATTGAGGAATGATAAATATCCTTAACTATTATGAAAATACATAGTTTCCATGGATTATCTGGGTACTAGAAATGATTTTTTGGGACATATATAAATTTTTTATAGCCCACTATATAAGATAAAATGGAAAGGGGTGATGTATTCAAGGATAGAAGATTTTGAGACTTTTGTTAAAGGCATCAAGAAGAAGATACTCAATAAACTTATACACAAAAAACCCTCTAGTGGGTAAGTGTTTGTGATACATAATTATTCCTTGAAGAATTTCTTCCATTGTGTACTCCTAATGAATGATAAATTGATATCTCATGACTTATGATATTTGAATATATATTTGAATAACAACTTCATTCATGGTCTTGATTTAGTAGTTGAGATATTCACTTTCTATATTTTTGGAACTTCCTCGATGGAAATAAGTGTGACATATATACATATTATAATATGTAAATTATTATTCACACATAATTATCTCTACATGTGTCATGTAATATGGATAGAGATGGTCATAGATTATTATTTCACTATTAAATACCAACATTTAATAGATAATATGATAACTGAATCTCTTTATAGATAATAACTTGATACACTATCCACAATGTAGATTGAGAACATACTGATCTTCATATATATGAAATGGATAGATATAGAAATCATAACTATGGAAAATACATCCTACCTATCCCAAATTATTTATCAAACATCTACCATATGGAAGATCAAGATTCATAATGGAATGATTTGATGAATTAATATAATTCTGAAGTAGTAATGTTTGATAAGATTGATGAATTTATATATGATAATGATGTTTCCTTTTAGTTTGGAACATCAATGTTTTTGCTTTCATTGACTGATATAAAGAACAATTTATTGGATAATGAAATGAGATCATCTTTCTTCAACCATTAGTAATGTTCAAAGATGTGTCATGATATTCAAGATCATTTATAGTGGGTTGATTAGAATATTTCTGAGTACACCTCATTGTGTTCTGCATGTTATAAAGTTATACAATAGTAACATAGGTGTAAGATGCTGATATATCCATTTACAATACCCACATCTAAATAGGTAAATATTAATAAGTACATTATCACTAGTATCTGTAGGACAACAAAATGAACAAATGTTTTATGGGTTGTGGTGGATCAAGCAACAAATACTACCCACTTAATCGATATTTAGTTATACTTTTCACTTGCACAATTTTCCAATATATATTTTATGTTTGTGGTGAGGTTTCATAGGAAATAAAACTTTATAATCTATGACTATGGTAGATGGTTTAAATCTAAATTTTAAAAAATTCACCAAGATGAACTAAATACATAATTGAATTTTAGTACGACCAATTTGAACTCAAATGATGGATAATATAAAAAGGAAAATTCTTACGCTTGAGGAAATTATGAGATCTAGCTCAATAAAATATAATGATAATTATATCAATATCTATTATTATTTGAGTCCTTATACAAAAAAACATCCACTCATGTATTCAAATAGAACTATATGATTCTCTATATGGTAAGTGATATAGAACAACAACATGTAAGGAAACAGTTCATGAATGGAAGGTAATTGGAGCAGGTATTGTGGAATATATAAAATAGGTGTATCAACCCATCTAATCATATATAAAATATACTTAGATTCTATTGAGAATCTATTATTAAATCCTTCAAAAGGACCTAGTGATTAATGTTGAAAAAATTATTCCATATAATATCATTATGGAAAAGATACATTAGATTTTTAATGAAAGGAAATCATTTTCCTAGGTACATTGGCCCCCTTGATATCCTGGATCTGGTTGGATCAGTGCCCTATCATATAAAACATCAAAAAAATCTCTAGATTGTGACATGTTCGGTGTATCTTCACTATGGTATTATATACATAATACATCACATGAACTATTTCTAAAGGTGTTGCAACTAGAGCATGAATTATCTTATGAATATAAGTTGGTGAAGATCTTAAACCATAGAGACAATTTCTTAAAAAACAAGTAAACTCACCTTATAGAAGTATTTTAGTGGAACCGAAAATATAAAGTGGTGATATGGGAACCTAGTGAAATAATGAATCAAATATACCCTCATATATATTCAATAGATAATATGAGTTGAAAATTTGAGTATATAATTTATAAAAGAAGTATTAAATGTCCCAAAATTTAAAAATAATATTTAATTTTTATGTAGATATGTTTTGTATTATAATATATTGTGTTATATACAAACAACACATTGAAAAATCCCAGACACATTATTTCATTAATGGATATCATTGCATTATTCAATAAAAAACCCATGAAATTCCAAATTTTATAATGGAATAAAAACTAAATATAAAAAATGATGAACAGAAATATTTTGGTCATCCAAATCTACTATTAAAATTGATCCTATAAAAAACATATTGAAAAAGAAACCATATACTTCTAAATTAATCCCTATTTTAGAAAATGAATTTATAGATCATTGAGAATAATATAGTCTATTTTTAATGAAAAAATTAAAGGGTATAAAAATGATCTAATTTGACTATTGGAATAGTAATGTGACCATTGGAATAGTAACATAATTGTTATAAATAATGACCTCACCATTTGTAATAGCAACATGATCATTGGTATAGTAATATGACCTCAATAAAATAAAGTGTAATATAAGTAATATTTTTCTCGTGTAATTTAATAATAATATATTTATATTAAAAATACATTAAAAATATCGAGAATAAAAAATTGAAGAAACAAAAATCACATTTTAATATACTTTATTTTAAAATAGTTTGACAAAATCATTATTTTTAAGTTGAAAATTAAAATAAAATATGTTCAAAATTTATTTTAATGCAATTAATATCAAATTTAAAATCAGTTAATCAAACATTTTTAATATATTTTATAGAAAATTTCTAAAAAATATAAAATTTTAGAAGTAGATTCAAATTATTGTTTTGTTGAAAAATCTGTGTTTTAAAATAAATTTTTGGTGATGAAATAATTTACTAATCATTTTTAGAAAAATTTTATGAAAAAAAATAATATTTAATAATAATAAAAACTTATCTAAATGTAAAAGAAATTTTCCAAACAGAAAACATATATTCCAATGTCTAATGTCAATTGTGTTCCATTAAAAATCTCTTTATGTTTTCCAATTTCCATTTCAGTATTATATTTAATTTCATTTTTTTAATATTTAAATGTGCTTTAATAATTTTATTTTATTCAAATATGATATAAATATTTTTTAATATCAATTATAAAATTTATACAATTTAAATTATATTTTATAAAATATTTTTCTTAAAAATACCCATCCCCTAAATTAAACATACCACTTATCACTCCCCTTCAAAAACCACTTCACATTCACTTAAAAAAGAAAACAATAACCCCAAATTACCTCTGTTAATAGCATTATAATCCTTATTGAAGTTTTTTTAAGTCTTTTTTCTCTTAGGATTCAACGATTTTATTACTGTACAAAATATGAAACGCCATGATGAGGGTATGTGTTTGTTAACTTTTTCTCTAATTTTCCTCTTCTACTAATAAATTTTTCAATTTTATTCAAATTAAATACTTATAAATCAATATAAAAACTATTTTAAAATAATTTATTGATGTTAATATTTTTTTTATCATTATATTTATGACATATTTATATTTATACATCTTTTTCTTCATCCTTTGAAAATATCCCATCAACGGTCAGTTAAACAGCCATGAGTGTATTATCAACTACCTAATTATCATAATAATAATCGATGTCTATACTATATTGTTTTTGAAATTTCAATGTATATATTTATGTATTTATAATATTATATAGTTGTTTTTAAAAAAATTATATAGTAATTATACTAGAAAATAAAATCAAAGAAATACATTATATTTATGAGAAAATTTGATATCAAATTGTTTCCCCATTAGCAGTTGGAATTATAAAATTTTATCAAATTATTATCATTTATCTAGAGTGAAAAAAAATTAATTCACTTCAGTATCCATTATTTAATAATTCTATGTTTATTATATTATTTGTGCAGAAAATGATTAAATAAATCGGGTTCTATGTTAGGAGGATTCTAAACCTCAACTCCTTCCCTTTCTAGTTGTCACATCTTTCACATTATTATCATTATCAATATTTGAATAATTTACTTAAATTATTCATTCACTATTATTTTTATTTTCATTCAGGGGATATACAAGTTTCTACATTATAGAAATGTTTTTTAATCCAATATTAATGATTTTTACAAAAAGACATTATATTTCAAAAACATGTCTCTACCTCTTATTATGTTACTTCTTATTTAATGAAAAAATGTTCTATTTTTCCAAAATGTGTCCTAACTTATTGTTTTTGTAACTTTAATTGTAATTCCTAAAATTATTAATTATAAAATCATTATTAAACATATTACTTTACTTAGGTTTATTTAATTACTATAATTTTTATGTATTTTATTTCCATGTGGAAAACATGATTATAAGAATTTTTTTATTTGAAATATTGGACCATAATTATATATCACTATAAGGATTTTTTTGTGATATAAATAAATATATTGTATTAATTACGCATAAAAAGGTATAATATTTGTTCTCAATTATGATGTTTTGATTTATAAACATAATTTTTTCTTAGACATGGTTATAGATTTGTTCAAAACTATGTGTGTTATTTTAACACTACATTAATATGATTAAGTATTATTCATTTAATAAATTCTAAGACACTTTAGTATATTTCCCTCATGATAATGATGGTGATACTCTTATTATGATATGAGGATGGTGATTATGCTCACCCATTTACTATTCATTCATGTCTCTTATTCCTCCCTTGTTTTTCCTTCCATTATTTAGCTTCTAGCACACCCATTTCATTAATATATATCCTAATGTGATTAAATTTATTAAATATGATATAATAGATTTTATAAAAAAATACATATTAAAATAATTGTTTTGTTTTGTTTGTTAAAAGTGATTTGTGAAACTTATTTTCTCATAATACTAATCCTTCAGATTCTAAAATTTATCATCATTATTTTATTTATCAAACCATGATTTAGTAATATTTTAAGAAAATTTTGGATCGCTATATATCTACCAAAAAATAAGAATTTAATATATTCAAAAAATATTGTCGATCTTATAACGAGGGAAATATACTATGATCAAGGTATATAAATAATTAATCATATAGATTCAATCATTTCATGAAATGAAACACTCTATCTAATAGATCTAATTTATCATATAAGTGAATAAAATATATATTCCCATTTTATTAAATATTTATAATCCATAAGTATATAAATAAATAAACCATCAAATAAACACATTTTTTGGCATAAGAAATAAATTTGAATCATTCACATTTTTAAGACTATAAAAACCTAATTTATATAAACCATAAATCTAAAAATTTTTTAAAAAAATTTAAAATAATAAAATGTATTTAAATATATTTATAATTGGTATTTTTTCACATAAAATTTTATTAATCCTCTACATCATTTCAATATAAAGATAGCCACTACATATCAGTGGTGGGAGGATGACTGTAAGGTGGCGTGAGGAAGCAGTGAAACCATAAAAAAAACACGATGATAGTGGGAAAATAGTGGGGAGCTTCCTAGTAATTCAATTGACCCCTAAATCACACCCACAATAATTAATAATATAATTACCACGTTAAATTCCAATGTTATAATAACTTTGTAATGGGAAAAATTAATTATTTAATTTTGCATATTGTATGCCATAATTCAAAGACATTATCTAACAACATAATTGCATTCCCACAATTGAAATTGTGTTGTCCATCAATAAAACTAAAATCAAGGGGAAATTATACACTTTTTTCAAGGATAAGATGAATTTTTTGATAATTTCTTAACAAAAATAATATATTTCACTATATATTACATTAATATCATTATATAATGTCATCATTCCATCTAGATTACATTTGATCCTTAACATTTTTTAAGTGGAGCACATGATATGAAATTATCTTTAAGAATAATGTCACATATGGAAAACCATATTAGATTTAAAAAAAAAATTGTTTAATTAAACAAAGAACCAAAAACCGGGATTAATAATTGAAAGAATATTTCCAATTATAGAGGGTTTTAGGAGTTGTTCATATGAATTAATAAAGTGGAAACTAACTCATATATTATTGATTTATCATCAATAATATTATAATGAACCAAACATTAATAAACTATAATCCCTTTTTCAGTTAATAAATAGCTTTTTACGCAATGTTGTTGTCGGAAGAACATGAACTACTTTAGTTATTTTAGACCATTTTAATTTATATCCTTTTATATTTAAAATAAAAATAAGAATTATAAGAATTGATAATATAGACATTGTATGATAACCATTTATATTATTATATTAAGGTATATGATAAAATCTAATTGATACAAATAATACAATTGATAGCCTCAACTCATTGGGTCAAGACCTATGAAGCCCATTTATCAGAAATTCCAAGGGATATATTGTCACTAAGAATTAAATTTAATCATTCATAGTTTTAGAATTAAAAACTAAAACAGGGGAAAACGATTTATGAGATATGTTCAATCTCATTGAGATCATAACCCAAACCATTTTCACAGAATAACCCCATAAAAATCCCATTATCACACACCGTATTCTTATAGAATTTTCTTGTATTTTAAAGGGATATATATCAAAACCATAATAGTATAAATTTTAATATTTTATAGAATAATTAATATATTTATCAGTTTTGATAATTATTTGGTTTCTATTGATTTTATAACAATAGGATAATAGTAATAATTTTTTACGATGAAACCCAAATTGAATTTTTTCGGAATGTATGGTTTAAATCATGAAACACAATTTTAAAGAAAATAGGAATTTTTTAAAATAAATAATTTTATAATGAAATCATATTATTTAATATTTTTTATTAAATATATATGATTATATAATTCAACAAATTCAAAAAAAAATTCAATAAGGGTTAGAGATATGTTATTTTGAAAAACATGTACTTTTTTAGAAAATGTGATTTTTATATTTCAATTTGTATATTCTCTCACATAGATAATTTTCTAGATAAAATAAATATTATTTTTAAAATAATCAAATAAAAATTTTCTCAAAAGTTTATTTGATAACTTTTGGAGATAGTAAAAATTTTCAGTCAAAATTATAAAAATAATAAGTTCAGTTTTTATTACAACATCCAAATATCCCAAAAGTGATTTACTAAAGTCCATTAAATTTATAAAATACAAAATATATATTTAAACTCTAAAATAAAGTATTTTGAGGCTATTTTATTAATTTTTTATATCATTAAGGAATCCTCCAAAATCTCTATTATGTTTTAAGACATTAAATAAATGTTTAGGGAAAAATGACACACTTTACCATAAAAAAGTGTATTATTTTAATTATTTTGGTAATTATACATATAAAATAATGGAATTCACTTCACATTGGTGGAAATCATGGGAAAACCCATAATATGGAATTTCATTTTCATTGCATTATTGTATAGAGACTAGAAACATATGTTTGGAAAATAATAAAGAACCCCCTCACTTTTTTATATAAAAGAACCCAAAAACCGTCTTTAACATCAATAAAAAACCTAATGATAATGACATTAGTCTACCATTTCCTCTCTAGAGAACATTTTAGGATCCCACGAGAACTTTATAGTCTCATCCCAAGATTTTAGATGTTCCCACCTAATGTAAGAGATACTCTCCTTTCCTTCTTTATTCAAGAGACTCCTATAAATTTTCCCTTTTTGTTTCCAATTGTTCATGTTGGGATATTTGTTTCCAAGACCATATTAAATAACATATAATGAAATAGGTATTAGATACCATTTTCAATCTCACTAATCTCTCCAATGATTCATTATGTACCCTCGTTTTTAGGAATAATTATCTATTAATTATTCTATGGAATTACATTGAATTGTGAATACAATAATAATTTCCACTCAAGGTTATTCAAATTTAATTTTATAACCTTATATTGTGGGTTACATGCATGTATGTCACCTAAACTAATTAATCATGGGGTTAAAATTCATGAAATATATCCTTATATTGTCTGATCTATGTGTAATAATTAGGCTTGTACATGATGTGAATATGATTGGTGGATATAGAAAAATATATCTTTTAAATAAATTGGGTAATGATTTAATCTCATGATATTCCATGTATTAGGAATGTGGGGTTATCCTATGTATAAAAATTATTTTTTCCTTTATATTAAAACTTGTATTATCTTTATTGATCCATTTTATAAAATGTTTCCACATTACTAGATTTTATTTTTTATAAGAATAAATCATACATCAAAGTTCATGTTTATGATTTTCATCCTTTTTATTTCCCATAGAAATAACCATATAATAAGATGTAATAACATTATAATGTTATTCATTATTTATTCTCTTACATAGATTTATTACTCACCAATTTCATAATTACTTCCTGAAGTTATCTTTTAATGTTCTAAAAGTTTAATTGAATTTTTGAGCATTTTAAGGATTTTTTCAGTAATAATGATACATCCATGTATAATATTTATGTGCTATTTAAATAATTTTTTAGTGACACTATGATTCATGATAATCAGTTATTTTTTATGTGTACATTTATTTAATAAATAATGAAATAAAATGTATTAAAATATTTGTTGTTGTATTTGGTATCATAGAAAAAAGTACATATTTTCTGGATTAGGATTTGGAATATCTAGATAAATCCTTCAAAAAAATACTAAACATAAGAAAGGATACCTAAATTTTGGCAAAGTATAAGGTATGTGTCCAAAAATATCTATCTTGATAATATATGTGGATGTGGATATAGTTTAGATGTACTTATGGGTAACTACCCTTAAAATATTATGTTGTGAGAGACTTAATCATAAACTACTTCAAAAAAAGCATATATACAACTATACATTTCACTGTAGGGTGAACCTATCCTCTTTCTTAACAAGAAGGATGGGTCAATGAACCTCTTCCTTTATTATCATGTGCTCGACAAGGACATGATAAAGAATAAATATCTTATACCAGGGATCGATGAATTGTTTGATTAGCTATATAGAGCCTAGTATTTATTTAATGTTCATCTTTGGTAAGGGTATGATCAAGTAAAGGTGAATAAAGAATATATCCTCAAGAATAATTTTTTTACATGGTATGAGAACTATGAGTTAATAGTGATGCATTTTGGATTAACTATTCCTCCAAAAAAAAAAATAGACATGATGAATGGATTATTTAAGGATTACCTTGAAAAAAGTATATTATATAGAGTTGATATTCTCATTTACTCCTTGAATATTGTTCTTAAGGAATTGGGAAAAGAAAATATATATGAGATGTATAGTAAATGAAAATTTTCATTGTACCAAGTAACATTCTTTAGTAATGTTATCACTAGAAAATAGATATCTATTAACTCTTTCAAAACATATTCAATTGAAGGATTTCCCAGACCATCCTCAATGAAGGAAATTAATATTTTCCCTAGATTCGATGGGTAATATGTAACACCCCAACCCCAGTTACCTAGAGTCAATGCATTATTTTAATACATTGGAATTATTATAAGAAATCAAGTCTCAAAGGAATGGTCAGTTCAGAAATATTGGAAAATAGATTACATACATGAATGTGTCATTACATTATAAAATGAAAAAAAACAACAACATTTTATCCATTGAAAATATTCATATCCCTTAGAATATACATAAAGGTCACTCATAATATACTTCTTCACTTCCTGGGAACAATAAAACCTAGAAAGGTGTGTGCTCAGATGCTCAGTAAGGATAACAATATACTAGAAGCAATCATAAATAAGCATAAACATTTAAGGAAATGTATATAACTAAAACAAAAGCATCTTAAACATAAAATTAATCATAATATGGTAATGATAAACAAAATAGTTCCATTTATAAATTTATATGGATATTCTAACAGTCGAATAATCACATTTAATATCAAAAGTTAATTTCATAATGATGGAATGCGTAATGCCAGACTTTATAACCACATAGTCAAGGCCTTGTGCTAAGACTACAAATAATATTTTGTAACGTAATTTTTCAAAGACACTATTTTGTCTAATGAGACCTACCGATTCATCGGGGGGCTATAACAGACTCCACTAATCACATACTTAGTCCAATGAATTCCTTATATGAAAAGGTTTGAACATAACATTTACATTCATATTAAAACTAGCATACAAAATGTCAATACATTATCCATAAACCATGATTGGTATAAAAATAACACATCCAAAGTCAAACATATCATAAAACCTTCAGTAAAAAATGAAATATTTTTGTCCTAATAAATCAACCTTGATCAAGATTAATATCCCATAAAGGATGGTGACATAGTTGAGAATGATCGGTAAAAATATCTATGAGAAATATCCCTTTTTTCATGAAATCATTTAAAAGTAAATAAATTTATAAAGTAATTCCTTTAAAAGATAGTTTTGAATCAAAGTGTCCCATGCCATTTGGAAACTATTGAAAGGAATAATCATTTTAAAACATTTATATATGTATAAATAAATCCTTAAAATCATTTTGAAAACATGGAAATTAATGGGAATGATTTAGAATAATAAATCATTTAATCATTTAAAAAGATGTTTTTGTAAAAAAATTACGTTAAAAAATAACACTTTGAAAACTCTTTTATGAAACATGGACATGGATAACAAATATATCCTAGTAGATACTTACATAAAAACAACCTTGGGTAATAAAGAGATTGGGAAATTAACCCTTACCTTGCACTTTCATTCGGTCGAGGGTACATTTATCCTCCTATAAAATGAAAAGTGTAAGTTATTAATTTATACCAGAACCATATCATTATTTATTATATCATACATGATTCATTTCTGACTTTATACTAACGATTTAATAATGATTTCCATGTTAAATTAACATTTTGGGTAATAATTGGTTTCTTTATCGTACATGTTTTAACTTGTTATTCTTGATCGTATCATTTAGTTAATGATTTAAATAATTACAATAATATAAACCTTTATTTATATATTATATAAATTTAGAATATAAATATTTATAAAAGAATGATATATGGAATGGAATGCACTGTTTATGGAGACGGTAGGCCGTACGTACACATAATCACTGTTTCAGTTTTCATGTTGTATTGAATGGAAGTAAGTGAATAGGATATTTGTAAGTGCATACATATATATAGTAGAATTATTATTTCATATATTATAAACTTATTAATAATGTATTTTTTTAATCATTATTGAATTGTGAACGTGGGATTGAATCTCATCGCGTCGTGGAGACGGTAATCCATATGTACGCACGTGCGACAATATCATTATATTGATGGTGAAATAATATGTAATTGGATGGTATGTCATATATACAGAATCATTAACATGTTATATTTATTATTTACATCAGCTATACTCATTATTATACCCATCCAAATAATGTTGTGTTTGAATAACAAACTACACCATGACATGAAGACGGTAAGCCGTACGCACGCACATATGGTGACTTTGTCAATTATAGGATGAATAGAATAAAGAATATGGTTTTACCATATTTATAATAACATCAAAGTATGTAGGAGGAATTGGATTAATTATTTTGTTATGGAAATAACAAATAAATAATAAGTGGAAGAAGAAATGATCTTGAAAGAGGGTGGTGAAATTATTATCTCTTCTTCTGATGTTTCCTTTTGATTTGTTCAAATGGGCCCCTTAGATTGGCTATCTGATCAAATTAAGGACTCTATTTTTATCTGAGGGAAGTTGGGAGGATACATGGGAAGGGTTTGGATGAGCCAAATGGCATTGTAGAAGAGATTTTTAAAGAAGTGGAAGTGCCATTATATAAGTGGGGTGAGGGAAACTTTAGGAAATGATTAAAATATTAATTTTTTTGTACAATCATATTCAGTTTATAATGGCTCGAAATAAATTTATATTGATCTTTAAGTGGTTCTGGGTTGAAATCCTCTCAACAAATAGGTTTTAGACATGTTTAGGTTACCATTTTAACCTTATCTTTTACATTTAACTCTTAGTTAAATAGTTTAACGTTTACCATGTCTTCATGTATTCTTACACTATATGGTTAATAAACATACTATATAATTCCAAGAGAAAGTCAAGTGGTTTATTAATGACATATATAATATTATTTAATCCCTTTTTCAGAACCTTATATTTTTAGGAACGTTATGTTATCCAATAATATAGTATTTGTTTGAAAAACTAATTTATGACAATTTGGAAACTATTTGGTATTTTGTTTTTGAGGAAGTCATAAAATCATTATAACTTCGAAGAAAATTTATCAAATAAACCATAACATGTCATGTTAACCTAGAAAATTAGTATAATTCATCAGAATAGAAAATTAACATTTATTTGGATATTTACAATATTAATTATTTTAATAATTTATTAATAAGGTAATTACTGCATCATCATTGTGTCGTAAATAAATTAAATTATTAAATTTCAAAAAATAATTAATAAAATAAAATTATTAAATAAATCTATTTATTTTTTTAATGAATATTTTTAGTTGAATTTATATTTTGTTTAACATAGATAAAAAATGGTTTAGTTATTAAACATTGAATTTAACACTTTTAACTCTTTGTTAAATAAAATAATAATAAATGTCCTAATCTAATCCAAGTAGATCAAAGAGGATCATATTTTAGTCTGAATGTTTTCTTTGGTCAAATTCTCCTTATCAAATAGAATAAGGACATGTTTTAGGGTAATCTTAATCACCCTATTTACTTTTAACCATGGTAAAAAAAGTCAAAAATTATTATTCACCAAACATTATTTTCATCTTACTAAACAACATTTTAATTTAAGATTTCAACTGTGTCTCTTGTATTTTTTAAATTCAAGTAACATAAGTGGTAAAATTAATTTTTATGCAAATTTGTAAATGGTCCTAAAAGGTGGGTAAAAAATGTTCTAATGTTCAATAAAATTTTATACATCTAATTTTATTATAAAATAACTGAAATTAATTAAATTGAACTTATACATGTAATGTATATCTGTTTTGACTTAAAATAAAATTACATAAAATAAATAATTATTTAAATATAAATTCGGTTTTAAATAATAAAACTGTGGTTTTCACTATTCATCAAAAATTGAATGTTTTCAAAAAAATACCTAATATTTACCCTAAGATAATTTTGATATACTGGAATGAAAAATGAATTCCATTATACCAAAGTCAATACACTGAAGTTTCATTTATTAATTTAAAATTAATAATTTTTGTCAAAACCAAAAATGGTGTTTTTTAAAAAATAAAAACTATCAAAAAATTGACATGTTATTATGTCAAATTAAAATGTAAAATTACATATAATTACCTACAATGTATTAAATGATTAAAATATAATATAGTTACACTTAAAACAATTCAAATTCATAATTAAACACTATAAATTATTTTTATAAAAAAGTTGTTTTCAATTAAGACATAATATTATTCACTATTCACCAAAATATGAACATTATCAGAAAAGTACCAAAAATTTGTCCAAACTAAATTTTTATGTCCCACTTCAAAGTAAGATGTTTATTTTGTGAAATTTAATATAAAATTGTGAGATATTTCATATAAATAAATTCACCCCTAGTATGCAGTAAAATTGCATTTTTGAAAAATATTTCTTTTATCCGAAAATAGAATTGGTTCTTATATTATTTAAAAGAAACAAATAATTTGGGTTTTAAAATAATATAGAGTATATAAGATTAAAAATTCAGCTAATAATATTTGTATCGGATTTTTGAACGCATATTTTAGAATGTTGGGGTGGGTTTGAATTCGGTGTTGCGTGTAACACAAGCTATTGAATAACTTTCATGGGATAATGTACTATATAATGTTTGAGTGTAAAATTCTCCCCTCCTTCAATAAATTGCATCCTCACAATTTGAAACTTTTCTTTGATAATAAATGGCTAAAAATAGAAAAACACCATTGTGGAAAACCAACATCGAACACTGGTTTAATAAAATATAGTCTTAATTTGTGGGAAAGGGAAATGAGAAGTGACCACCAAATTATGGTCTCAGTTAAGAGGACATTGGTGGAAATTAAAGACACATAATTGGAGAGAAAATATAAATATTTATAGGGAGTGATTGCCGTCATCAATCACAAACAAGTGTAAAATAGAGGGCCTCAAAGTCATCAAACTATGATAATGTAAAATGTCATCGGTTCAACAAAACATGTGGTATTAGGGTAACACAAGTTTGGTTTTAATATCCCTTCCCTGATGTTTAAGAATTAATTTTTCCATATAAAGAGAGGAATATATATATATATACTTGACGAGTAGATTGTTATCCTTCAACTAATTCCTAACACAAACTCATCTTTCATTCCAAATAATAATATAATTCAAAATTATTCTATTTATCCTAATCGTATATAATTACAAAAAAAATGAATTTATAATTTCCCTATCAAACCATTTAAAAAATTACATTACACAATCCCAGACATCACGTAGTCCAGTGGTAGGTGATGCACCCTTGTCACTCTTCTGTAGCGGGTTCATGTCTCATCAGCTCACCGAACGCGATAGGTTGTCACCCGACCTACAGGTTATCCTTTTTTTGACAAACCAAAAATAATCCCATGAAATTATATAACCATAAAAATATAATACAATTTAAAATATAATCCATTCAAACCTCTAGAATTATCCCAAATACATTTTTTCAAATTCACAGTCCAAAATTTATATGAAATGTAAACACAATAAAGATACTTTTTCCACATAATAACATGTGAAAAATTTCAACATTTAATCTTTTATATCAACATAACACCATGAATTACCATAAAACCTTATTGATTATATTCATGCTCCGTTATTCCTTATTAAATACTAGATATACTCTTTCTATCCAAATATGTTTTAAACTACAACAATGATGGAATATACAAATCATTAATCAGTTTCATGGTATCCATGAATATAAAATATAATTTATCCAAATGAATCATATATTATTCAAAACTCACTACCTCAGTATCAAAACCATATTATGTTTTATCTTTCTCTCAACCATACATTTTCCAAAAAAATTAACCTACTATAGAGTCACTTTACATGGTTCCTCACAATCTCAAGTCATTAATGAAATAGTAATGGTGTATAATCCTTATATACTTTATAATTTTTATAATATGTACATGATTAATACAATACTCAAATGACACAATACATTAATAACAACCTAATAAATATAATCATTCTTTTTAGTCATCGTTTCTATTATAGCTTGATTACTATCCAATATCATCATTTGGGGTATACTCTGATGATCTGGACATTGATTCGCTTAGTGTCCCAACTCCTTGCAGATGATGCATTTTATATTCGAAACCTTTTTCATACCCTTGAAATCTCGTACTTGGTGTAATTTTTCTCCACACTTAAAAAACTCTCATTCCGTTCATGAATTTACCCTAGTGATTCTTTCCATAATTATCACATATGGGAAAATACTTCCTTCCACAATTCCATTAATCTATCTTTCTCTCTTCCATTTTTTTCTTCTCTTATTTACCTTCATGGCCATACCACTCATATAATTCCTTACTTATCTTATTAAAACAAGATACTATTTCTTCATATAATGAGAATAAATGGGAGACTATTTCCCTTTTAAACTTTGGCTTAATAACATGAAATATATGATCCTTCTCTATCTTTCAATCATGCGTATTGCTGGAATTTTCATTCGTTCTACTAGGAGCCATTTCTAAACAATGGCATATAGTTTGTAATTTTATGAATCACAATGCATAATTCCAAACTTGTAAAATACCTAACATAAATTTAAATAATAATCCATATAATCTATAATCATAAAAAAATTTCTTTGAGGAAGTATTTACTCCTAAATCCTTCATAATGAATGGTAATTAAAATGTGAATTATCCTAAGCATATCCCCCGAGAGTATTATAACCAAGAGTATAGAAATGATCATGGTCATGTAACAGGATACACCAGGTCAAGCCCGAAACTCTATGTCAGAGATTTCACCCTTAGGTACATTTGTTCTAGATCTACCTATTCCATCTTGTATCTAGACAGGGATGTATTTCTTGCAAAATACACAAAATCACTACATTACCAAAATTATAGGATGTTCTTCTATACTAATCCTCAATATCTATCTTAGGGAAATGTTCTCTAATCAGATTTTATCTAAATATATTTCCAAAGATGTTGCTAAACTTCATATAATAAAAACTATAATGCCTCAACCCTAGTTACCCAGAGTTTGTGCATTATTTTAACACAATGTCATGATTGCAAGGAATCAAGTCCTGAAGGACTGATCAGTTTAACAGCCTTGGAAAATAAATTACATACCTGAACTTTACATTACGTTATGTAATGAAAAACAACAACAAAATCGTATCCATTGAAAACACTCATATCCCTTAGACTATCTATATAGGTTAGTCATAATATACTACATCGCTTCATGAGAAAAAAAATTTTAAAGTTGTGAGCTCATATTCTTAGTAAGGATAAAAATATAGTACATACTTTCATAAATAAGAATAAAAATTTAAGGCAATGTATAAAACTAAAAAAAAATTATTTTAAACTAAAACTGTAGCATAATATGGAAAAGATAAATCAAACAATTCCATTTTTTATTCACATGGATATTCTACTAGTCGAATAATCAAATGTAATAACAAGATCTAATTTCATAATTATGGAATGAATAATTCCAGACATCAAAGCCACATAGTCAAGGCCTTGTGCCAAGACAAAAAATAATATATTTTCAAGGCCTTGTTCCAAGACAATAGTCTGTCTCATGAGACCTACCGATTCATCGATGAGCTATAGGGGGCTACACCCTTCACTTACTATGTTTAATTCATTCTTCATACGAAAAGGTTTAAGCATAACATAAACACGTGTATTAATACTAGCATACGAAATGTCAATAAATTATCCCTAAACAATGAATTTTATAAAAATAACACATCCACAGTCAAATCTATCACAAAACCTTCAATACAATTTCGATGATATGTATTATAATAAATCATCCTCGATCAATAATAATATCCTGTAAAGGATGGTGAAAAAGTTGAAAATTATCAGTAAAATTCTTTGAGAGAAATATGCATTTTTTTCCATTAAATCATTTAAAAGCAAAATAATTTACAAATGAATTCATTTAACAGTTAGTTTTGAATCAAATAATCCCATACAATTTGAAACAATTGAATGGAATTAACATTTTAAAATATTCATGTCCATATAAATTAATCCTTAAAACCATTTTGAAAACACAGACATTGATGAAAAAGGTATAGAAGAATAAATCGTAAAAACATTTAAAATTCTCTTTAATTAAAAAAAGTACCTTAAAATCCATTTTAAAATAATTTATGAAACATGAAATTGGATAATAAATATGTCCTAGAAGATACTTACATAAAAAGAACTCGGATAATAAATAGATTGCGAATTTAACCCTTACCTTTCACTTTCCTTTCCTCATGGGTACATTTAACGTATAGTATAATGACTATAGAATATTATTAAATTACATAAGAACCATATTCATATTTATTATATCATACATGATTCATTTATGACTTTATACTACATATTTAATAATTATTTCAATGTTAAATTCACATTTTGGGTAATAATCGCTTTTTTTATCATACGTGTTTTAACTTGTAATTCCTGATCGTATCTTTTAGATAATGATTAAGATACTTCCAAAATATAAAAATTGATTTATATATCATATATATTTATAATATTAATATTGATAATAGAAATATATATTAAATGGAAGACACCATTTATAGAGACTGTAGGTTGTACGTACGAATAAACACTATTTCCATTTTCATATTGTATTCAATGGAAGTAAGTGAATAAGATATATGTATGTATATACATATATATATATATATATATCCAGTAGAATTATTATTTCCTATATTAAATACTTATTAATAATATATTTTTTATAATCATTGTTGAATTGTGAATGTTGGAATGAATCTCATAGTGTCGTGGAGATGGTAATCTGTACGTACACAGGTGGTAAAATTTAGTTATATTCATAGTGAAATAACATGTAATTGGATGGTATTTTATATATACAGAATAATTAACTTATTATATTTATTATTTACATCAGTTATACACATTATTATACCCATCCAATAAATTATGTGTTTGAATAACAAACTACACCACGACATGGAGATGGTAAGTCTTACGTACACACATATATTGACATTGTCATTAATAGGATGAATAGAAAAAATAAAATGGTTGTACCATATTTATAATGACATCACAATATTTACGAGGTACTAGATTTTTTTTGGTATAGAAACAACAAATAAATAGGAAGTGGAAGTAGAAAAGAACTTGAAAGAGGGAGGTGAAATTATTAACTATTCTTCAAGTGTTTCATTTTGAGTTGATCAAAAGGGATCCATAGGTAGGAATTATGATAAAAGTATGGACTCTAGGTTGATGTGAGGGAAGTAGGGAGGATACTGGTTCAGGGTTTGGCTAAAACAAATTGCTTTCTATGTGTGATTTTGATATATGGGGATGATGCCTTTTATTAGAGGGGTGAGTGTCACTTTAGTAAAAGATTAAAATATAAATTTATTATACAGACAAATTCAGTTTATAATGCCTCCAAATGAATTTATATCGAGTATTAAGTTGTTATGGGTCTGAATAATCTCAACCTATAATTTTTAGACATTTTAGGTTACCATTTTAACCTTATCATTTAGATTTAACTCTTAGTTAAAGAGTTTAACTTTTATTGTGTCTTCTTGTATTCTTATACTATATGGTTATAAACACAATCTAAACTTCCAATAGAATCTCAAGTGGTACATTAAAAACATATATAATATTATATAAGATCTTTTGTTGAACATTATATTTTTAAGAATATTATATCAACCAATAAAATAGTATTTGTTTTAAAAACTAATTTATGTCAATTTTGACACTATTTGTTTTTTTGTTTTTGTGGAAGTCATAACAACCATTTCACATAGAAAAAATTTTATCTAGTCAACCATAACATGTATTATTAACCTATAAAATTATTAGAATTCTTCCAATTCTCAAATTACATTTATTTGGCTATTTATAATATCAATTATTATAATATTTCATTAATAAGGTTATTACTGAATCATCATTCTATCATAAATAAATAAAATTGTTTTCTATGAAAAAATTATAAATAAAATAATTTTATGTATGAAATAATTTTACATTTATAATGAACATTTATAATTGAATTTATATTTTGGGTAACCCTATATAAAAAAAGATTAGTTATTAAACATTGAATTTAACACTATTAACTCATCTTTAAATAAAATAATAATAAATGTCCTAATCTAATCCATGTTGAAAAAAGAGGATCATATTTTATTCATAAGGTTTTTTTGGTCGAATTAAACATATCCAATAGAATTAGGATGTTTGTTAGGGTAATTAAAATATTATTTTTACTCTTAATTACCCTATTTACTTTTAGTCGCGGTAAATAATAGTCAAAAGTTACAATTCACCAAAAATTATTTTCATCTTATTGGTCCAAGTTTTACTTAATAATTTCAACCATGTCCCTCAGATTTTTGAAATTCAACTCACATAAGCCATAAAATTATGTTTCATGCAAATTTGCAAATTGTCTTAGAAGTTGGGTAAAAACGTTAAAAAGGCCAATAAAATTTTATACATCTACTTTTACTATAAAATAACCCCAATGAATTACATTGAACTTATATATGTAATATATATCTATTTTTATATAAAATAAATTTGAAGAATATAAATATTTATTTAAATAAAAAGTCGGTTTTAAATAATAAAGTAGTGTTTTTACTATTCAACAAAAAATTGAATGTTTTCATAAAAATACCAAAAATTTACCCAAAGCAAATTTTGATATTTAAAATTCAAAAATTAATCCCATTTTATCAAATTCAAAAAATAGAAGTTTCATTTATAAATTTAAATTTAATTCCAATTGTCAAAACCAAAAAAACAAATTTTTAAAAACCTAAAAACTATCAAATGATTGGCATGTGTTTATGTTAAATTTTAATGTGAATATACAAATAATTACCTTCATTGAATTAAATGATAAAAATGTAATCTAATTGTAGTTAAAACCATTAAAATTCATAATTTATCTCTATAAATTATTTCGATTCAAAATTTGTTTTCAATTAATACATAGTCTTTATTCACTATTTATCAAAATATGAAAGTTATCAGAAAAGTATGAAAATTTTGTGAAAAATAAATTTTTATTTCCCACATCTAAATAATAAGATTATTTTTTCAAATTAAATATATAAGTGTCAGATATTTCATTTAAAAAAATCACCATTAGTAGATGGTACAATTGCATTTTTGAAAAATACATCCTTTATTTGAAAAATGAGTTTGTTCTTATAGTATGTCTATGAAACATATAATATGAGTGTTAAAATTATATAGAGTATATAATATTAAAAATTAAATTAATACTATTCATAAATGCTTTTTGAATGGCTAGTTTGGGATGTTGTGGTGCGTTCGAATTCAGTGTTACGTGTAACATAAGCTATTGAATTACATTAATGAGATAACATACTATAAAATATTGGGGTTTTACATAATATAACTACTTCATGAGGTAATTCTAAAAATTTTCAATCCCCCTAAATAAGATAACATAGTAATGGATCATATTTTTAAGTAATTATAAATGCGAGGAATGTTTTAAGGAGATAATGATGAGGCTAATCACTTCCCCTATGCTCACATTACCCACTACTAAGGAATGATTTTTTATATAATGAAATGGAACCAATAAATTATTGGGTTGTGTACTCTTGAAATATTAAAATGTGATATCCTATTTCTATCAAAAAATAATGATAAATGAGAATAACTACTGAATCATGATATATAATTAGCTCTGATGAAACTCTTGTTAAATATGTAGGGTCACTATCTCTATGGGTATATGTTTGATATATATAAATATGATAAAAGTATCAAGTATTTATTACACAATAAGAGATTAAAATTTTTTAATGAATGTATTTAGATATTATAAAAATTTATAAATGTTCAATCCATTACCATTATCGGAAGGAAAAAATTGTAGCCAGTTTAAATAAAAAGGATCCTTTAACCCAATCTATTATGAGGATTGTACAAGATCCAATAATCATGGAAATAGAAAATAAAGACATGTTAATTAAAAAATTATATTCATCCAAGAAATATAAAATAACTTCTCAACCATCCATTATTGAGTGAATCATGATTGTTCATAAATATGACCATTTTCTACAGAAGAAGATAGAAAATATTCTTTATTTATTATTTGTTCATGATTGAGTTATGAGATTTGGAACCTAGATATGTGTCCCATAAAAACCATAAATGAAGATGTATCTTCGTGATTGTTTTCATAGACCATCCATTAATATTTACATAGGGATTACCAGTATGTATATATATTTTGAGAAAAATTTCTAGTTGGATAACAGGAAGAGTGAGATTATATGGTTTGTATTCTTATTCGTAGTAGGCTAGCAAGTCAAGGATTAATTATGCATGTCTAGGTGTTTGCTAAAACCATTAAATATTAAATTATAAAAATGGAAAAATATAAACATATAATTTTTTTGGACTCCCTTGGAAATCTAAAAGAAATTATTCCATATAGTTTGTTGTTGGTCACCTTAAAAAGTTAGTTCTCTTCATTTATATCAAGGAATATTTATAACCTGAATGAACTAACTATGATTGACATTAGGGGAGTTTCCATATAGCATGGAGTTCCAATTTCATTATATTCGATCGAGATCCAACATTTAACATTAGCTTTTTCGGAGAATCATTTTAAACAATTGGATACAAAACTGAGCACTACCATAACATATCTCACATAGATGGATGGTTAGTATGAAATGGATGATGAAACTCTGATGTATACACTGAAATCATGTTTATTAGATTTACAATGATGTTTGGAGACACACCATCACCATGTAATGTTCTAATATAATATTATCTTCAATTATAACATTAAAATGTCACCTTTTAAGGCTCTTTATGGGAAGAGGATTCAGACTTTAACATGTTGGGATAAATTTGGAGAGTTCAATATTATGGGGCCTAATAATATTCAAGTGATTATAGATAAGGTTAAACCAACTTATCAACACATGAAATCCACATAATTTCAATATAATAGATATAAAGACAATCATTGATGGGACACAGAGTATGAGGACTATGGTAAAGTGTTCCATTCATTATCACTATGAAAAAAAACACATAAGTCTTGGGAATAATATAAAGCATAGTCCTATATACATCATCCCCTTTTTGATCCTTGACCACATAAAAGATATGGACAATCAACTAGTTCACCATCCTGACATATCATATGTATATGACATAATCCATATATACCTCTTGAGAAAGATCATACAATACCCCTAATAAGTACTAAATATTTTGGTGGTACAATTAGATACTAAATTTCATATAAGGAGTTTCAAAAAATGTTCTTATATTATAGATACAATGCTCTACAAAATAAGACAGCTCTCTTAGAAAAAATAATGTTGCAAAACCATTCGTTTTAGTAATCGATATAATGACTAGAAGATGTGATAAAACAATATTACACTATTTTAGTTTAGTGTTTGAAATTAATGTTTTGATATAAAAAATTATGAATAGGGTAATAACATAATTACCTGATTTTTTTAATATGAAATTTGATTTTGTGAAAAATTAAATTTCCCTTTTAATAATATACTTATAGAAAATATATACACTACATCAGTTTTTCAGACCATTATTAATTACATCCTTTTGGATTTAAAATACTATTAAGAATCATAATAATTTATTATATAATAATTTTATAGTAATGAGTATGAGTTGTATATTAAGAATTATGGTAAATTATAATTGATAAAAATTAAAGAAGTGATGGCCTCAAATAGCATGATTTCACCCAATAAAGCCCATTTTTTTATAGATTTGGAGGGAGGTAAAATCACTGGAATTTCCCCTTGATCAATACCACACTGATATTCAACAACTATATTATGAGGGAAACTTTATAAGGGATAATTTCTTGTTCATCAAGGTTCTAACAAAACCAAAGATTTCCTAACCACCCCATGATAATATCATGATCACACAACATACCCTTATATCACTTATTAGTGTAATAATAACAAATGTCTCAAGGCCCTGAAAATATTAATTATTATATTTTATAAAATAATGGCATGTTTATCATTTATGGTTATTAATATTTTTCAGTTATTATATTCTGATCATAAAATTATATTTTGATATGATTAAGAATATATTGTATTTTTGGTGAATATCTAGTTTCGATCAAGTAACTCAATATTTATGAATCAAGGATTTTTCAAATAGATGATATTTTTATAAAATATTATTATTTAATAATTTATATTAAATATTTATTATAATATAAATTTATGAAGTCAAAAAATATTAATAGTTGTTAGAAAACTATAATTTTGAAAAACTATAATTTTTAAATAAATGTGTAATTTTGATTAAAATGAGTTGAATCTAAAACATATATATTTTTATTTCTGTAATTATTATAATTTTTAAAAACATCACATCAAAATTATCCAACTATGTTTTTTTATTAAATTTTTAGAGAGTGTTTAATGTTTAGGTTAAAATTTAATATGGTAAAAAATATAGTGATTATAATGAAATCATAATAACACAATTGTGATGTAATATATTCAATAAATGGTATCCAAAACCTAATATATACATCCAAATTAAAATATTTTGTTTTTGAGGTATTTTTAGAATTATATAAACCCTTAAGGAGTCTTCCAAAAACCTATATTTTATTACAGTTTTTTAAAATAAATTATTCATAAACATGACACACTTAAACATAACAAACTATATTATTTTAATGATTTAGATTATTATGACTATAAAATAGTAAAAACACTCCAATTAGGATGAAACCATGGGAAAATCTATAAGATAGATTGTGGTTTTGATAACTATATTGTATAGTGTCGAAAACCTATGTATGGAAAATAATAAAAAATTATCCTCCTTTTTTCAACATAAACACACCCAATGTCACATTTATCTTCACTAAAAACCCGTAGTGCATTAAATTTCTCTACCATTTCTTCTACAGAGGCCTTCCAAGGTTCCACAATGATTTTACGAACCTTCTCTGAATCATTTATAAGTACCTTCTCAAGATAACAAATCCTTTAATTCTCCAATTTATTCGGGAACCTCCGTTATATTTTGTCTTCTATTACTACTGTTATTGTAGGGATATGAATGTACATATACATCTTAAATACATTATGATTTATAAGTTACAATACACCCCTTTCACAATCATTAATCTCTCCCATTATTAATTATATACATTCATTATTCTTCAAGAATTATCCAATGATTTTTCAATGACCAACCATTTTATTGTGAATTACATCACCATTTACACTAAATGTTATTTACCATGAAGTACCAATCCTTATTTAATTGTGGTATTAATGGTATGAAATCCTCTCTCTTTAATCAGGGGGATAAAGTTGATTAAATAAATCCTTATGTTTTATGATTTACATGGTATAATTATATATTTACATGATATGAAAGTGACGAATATGCCTAAAATTATATATCCCTCCAAATCATCAGGAAATGATTTATTCTCATGATATTACATATATAGTATGTGAGAAGTTATACTAAGAACACTATTATGTGCTTTCTTGGTGTTTATTGTTATTTTATGTATATGAAACCATGTTTAATCTTATTGTAACATTCCAATGCTTCATTAATGTTATCATTACATATCATGATTTGATGTTCATGTTTATGATTCCCAACACATATATTTACTATTTAAACACATTTTGAGTATGATATACTACATCCATCATGTTATTCTTTGTATATTCTCTTACTAGGTATTACATATCACCCCATTAATGTGTATTTCCCTATGTTATCCTATATATTTTTAATATTTAAATGGAATTTTAAATCATTCATAGGATGTTTTCAATAATTTTGTTATATCAATGTATCAATATGATGTTATATTTACAATATTTTACAAAAATAAATAATATTCATAATATATTGGGAAATTTTTATATGTACCTTTATGTAAAAACACAATAAATAGTGTATTAAAAAGTTTTTTATATTAAGAATAAATATAATAAAACAATAAAGGATAGTGTACCTATAAAAAATAAATTACCTCCATCTCTATATAGTTTTCTTGATTATGTTCATGAGAGAAGCGGACATTAGATTCCTACCTCTTTAGGTAATCCGCTAGCAATTTAATCTTTGTTCATAATAATAAGATTACATAACATCAAGAGAAGTGATAGTGCATTCAAATTTCATGAATAATTATTACATGTGGAGAATATGGTCTTAAAAAATACTTATATTAAATTAATTATCAATATCACCTCTAACACTCCCACAAATATGTGGCATTAGATTCCTCTTATAGGCATCCTTAACCGATTATATTGAATAATGAATGTGTCATTTATATCGTGGGTAATAAACTTCGACGAATGAGTCTAATATTATTGAGGTATCCATTTATCTCATTCATTGAAAATAATAAAAGGCATTACCCTATTCATATTAAATAACTAACTGATGGAAACCATGTAGAAGGAGGTGGATGATACACGCATTCATCATTTATTTTGGTGCGTGAAACATTGTTTTTAGTTATATCATGTAATGTCTGAAAAATATGGTATATATTTTTTAATTATATGGAATTATATCGTGACCGAAAAATCTGAAGGTGCATGATTACAAGGCCCGATGTTCCCAGAACGGTCCATCGAAGTTTTTTTGAACTTTAAATATCATGTGTAAGCAGTTTTCCTAAACAATTTTGAATAACACTCAAATGGTTTCCCAGAATAAAAAACATTAGGTCACTATTGAATTTTGGATGGCAGTTTTACCCTAGGTGCGACTTAAGTTTAGTCAGTGCAGACCTCTTATGATAAAACCAAAAAAAGAATTACTAAAAATAAAATAATTAAATAAATTATTTTATTTTTTAAATTCTTTTAACTCACAAACTGTAACTCACATAAAAAATATGAGACCACCACTGAACTCGTGAGGGTATGGTTTCTTTAGGAAGATACTAACATTGGCCTACACAGGCCCCCATTTAATGTTAGTTTCTTTCCATAAATAAAATAATTATGTGACAATTATTTTACTATAAAATATATAACTATTAAATGGAAACTCGTATTGTAAATCCATGAGTGTCATTGGGTTCATTGGGGTGTGTTTCACTTGGGTAGAGCCTAACCTCGACTGTCACAGTTCAAGGGTGACTTTTATTAATTTTCCAAACTTTTTTTAGGTACGTTCAGTAAATGCGGGAGTGACATTTTCTAACTTTTGAAATGGTTCTCAGATTAAAAATCTGAGGGCACCATGGAATCCTCAGTGATGGGATTCACTTAAGGTAGGATTTATATTGACTGTAGTAGGTCTAGAGAAGAAGTTATTTTTTGTTACTTTTAAAAGGAAATGATATAAAATAATCCCACTATTTTATTTCCTTTCCACCAACAGACAAGTGGTAGTGTGGGATCAGTGGATATTCAATCCATTAAATGGATTGACCCATCATGTACTATGTTATAGTGTCGTTGGAATTTAAGAATATTTCTATTAAATGAATCTCCATAAATTCCATGATCATTACTTACCCTCTCCCTATCCTATTTATATGGATCTTGGGGTTAGGAATTGGCATAGCTTCACCCAAAGATGAAGATTTGGTAAAGTTACACAACACCCAACAATTGGTGGATGGAGCCTATTCCAGCAGGTGGTGACGAGTGGCCCCAATCCACAAACCGAAGAACAATAATCAAGTGACATAGTTGGAGGCTTGTTGCAGGGACAACAAACACTGACACTTACTTAAACGCAGAAGCTCTCCAATGAACTCCAGGTAGGATTTTTATTTATGTTTTAATTTAAATTTTGATCCTTCATATCCAAAATTCACGACGACGATGGTCAAAAGAACATGGCCATCATCCCACACATAAACCATTCTCCTCCTTCATTATATTATTCGTGCATTCTTTGTGAATTATTCAGTGCCTAATATTTGTTGATGCTGGAAACATGATGTTTTGTTGAGAGCGATATATAGACGTGGATCCCCCATCACATGGATCACGAATATGTAATTTTTTTATTTTTTGGGCTTGGAACGAAGCGGAGATGGCTCGTGGAAGAAGGCGACGGCTAGCACCCGGCCGGCTGTGAGGAAGGTGGGGGCGGTGTGATTCTGTGTTGTCGGTCGAGAAGGATGCCACAGACCATCAGCCATAGTGATGAAAAGGGTGGAGGTTGACCCACCAGTGGGCCACTGGGTGGTGCAGAGGCACGTGTCTTTGCTGCCGTTGAAGCAGGAGGTCGTGACTGCATGGTCGCAGTAGAGGACGAAAGGCGGCCGTTATCTGGCCGGCCGTGGTGGAGCAGCGGCATGCGACTACGTCACTGGGAAGAAGATTGGATGGCCTTCCAGAAGGCCCTTCCACACCAGATGGGACCCCTCTGTAAGGTCTCATGTTCCAGTAGCCGAACGGTCCATTGACCATTCGTGAAGACCGGGGGGCACCTCCCCCTGGGTGTTAGTTAGGGCAGACCTTCCACGAACCCTGTTTTGCCTTTTTGGCCGTAACATGAGAACTAGGAATCCATTTGATGAACCATCTGTATAGTAGAATATTTGGATCGAGAAGGAACATTTGGTATAATCAATTGGAGTTATGGATAAATTTGGAGCATGTCTGGGTTAGATCAAATCCTAAATCCAACCGTGCTGTTAGAGCAGAAATACTAATAACATACAGACCGGGTATCATATTGACGCACAGTATGTTGTGTTGGGTCCCTTATGATGTGACATAACTTTGGGATAATTCATCATGAGACTTCATGATAGTTGAATTAGGAATGATGTCTTGAGGAGAAGTTCTCCCAAGTGCGCTACGTACGGAACCCTATGACTGGCTGAGACTTGATGACTGCTGACCATTATGACTCAGAGTGACTCGATAGGCCTAGTGGGTAGTGCCTCTGTGTGATGCGAGAATCCAGCGTTGTGGAGCGCCTTTGTGTGATGTGTCAGACCCATGGTACTCGATAGGAGGAGTACCTCATTAGTCCATGAGGGGGAGAGCCTTTGTATGATGCAGTAGAACCATATTGGGGAGCACCTCTGTGTGACACAACATACCCACGATACATGACAGGAAGAGTAACTCAAGCAGCCAAGGTTTGTGGGAAGTACCTCTGTGTGACACAAATGGCCCACTATGCTCAATAGAGGAAGATTTCTCCACCAATCGAGACGTTCGACGTTGTGACTAGGGATATTAGTGGTTACTACCCCTAGAATAAATCCGGGTGTGAAATGTCTTTACCTTGTTCATGTGATTGAGTTTATGTTATGTGGTACTTTACATGTGCAGTAATCTACCTGTGTGGTGTACTTGTGTGGTACTTCTACCTGTGCGGTGTTACCTATGTGGTACTTCTACCTTTGGGGTGTTGCCTTTGTGGTATTATTTCCTCATGTATGAGATGAGTAAATATTGATGCTATTGGTATATTCAGGGGCATATACCTAAGTGGAGTTGATTTCTTACTCTGTGGTATTTCCATTGTGGAACTATAGGTGACCTATGGGGGTATTGGGGTCCCTACTTAGAATTTTCATACTCTTCCCTTCACGGGATTCGTCCCCACCTTGTTGTGTCTTGTGCAGATGATGAGGAGAAGAGCTGAGTCTAGAGGTAGCCAAGACCAGGTGGTACACAGAGGAGATGAGCTGATGTGAAATGTTGTGGAGATGATCTATAACGACCCTTGAGGTAGAATCATCAGAAAATGATTTAGGAGATACTTGTACTTTTAGTTATATATATATACTCTCTAGTTGTACTTGTACTTTGTAGTTGGGCTTGTATTTCCTACCATGTTACTTTTAGCACTCTTTTTTCAATAGATGTTTAATTCATGGTTACATTTTTGCTGTGTTCTTCGGATATGTGTTTGTACGGGTTTATTGGAAATGCCTTCGAATTTTAGTGATATTCATTTCTGGTTTTATTTGCCAACCACTAGACTATGGAAGGAAGGCTTGGGTTACTTACGACATGGGCCCCGAGGGACGGGTCATGAAAATGTGGTATCAGAGGAGTTATGTTATACCGAAGAACTAGGACTTTGATATTTTTGTGAAGAAATAGTGTTAAGTGTTATGAGTGTGGTTTTTAGTTCGGGGAGTCCAGTGTTAGGGCGGTGGTCAATGTATCTAAACACTAGGACCCTAAATTCCGAATTCCGACATAGCGCCCGAAAACACTGATTTCGTGTGTTTTAGAAAAGAATTTATTTTGAATTATTTGGTTTCAACTCTATATGTATATCGTAGTGGCCATGGAACACCTGTTTCTTATCTGGATGCTTCCACAAAGACAACCACCCATGTTTCCTGAGAGGGTACATGATGAAGGCCCACCGAGCGATGAGGCCTTGGTGTGGGGACCTCTTACTGCGTTAGAACCTTCGGGTGGT
Organism: Viscum album; assembly: GCA_963277665.1. NCBI lineage: Eukaryota > Viridiplantae > Streptophyta > Magnoliopsida > Santalales > Viscaceae > Viscum > Viscum album. The sequence goes on along the minus strand of OY728153.1, from coordinate 394,797,608 downwards.
GTACCAACAACACCACTACCCATTGGATGAGCGGTGCCATGAACCCCACTAGTAGATGATGTACACTGATTGATCTCATTGCATGAGTTACAGTGATAGAGGCCTCTAAGGTTTCAAGGCAGGGCAGATTCATAGGCAGCTGAGGACTAGTTGGAGGCTGTGGCTAGAGATTTCCACCTAGTTTAGACATCAGTAAATCATATGGTGATAATTGGTTCTAGTATTTTAGAGTGAGTGACCATGTGGATTATCTGCATAGTGATGAGGCTTCGGTACATGGACCATTACCCGGGATAGTACCTTCGGGTAGTGTGTTAGTTATATCACTACCATTTGGGTAGCAGTTACAACCTGTAGAACTATTAGTGGAAAAAGTAATGATTTGTGCCTTACACAAGTTTCAGCATCAGATACCCCTCGGGTTCAATGGAGATCCCAACTCATAGGTGGATGAGGACATGCATTAAGAGGTGGTTGAGTGTTCTCTAGAGCTTCTACAGCTTTGGCAGGACAACATGTTGGTAGCTGATTATTCATCGAGGCGTACCGACCATTCCTGGTAATCTATGAATAAAATAAAATCAGTTCATCGGGGCTCAGACTTTCGAGCACGGTGTGTTTTTTGATTTTCGATCCCACACTATTACTCTATACAGTACGACCTATGATAGGGTTCTAGAGAGAACGTTTTCAGTTGAATTTTGCTTGGATGAGTGGATACAACCATTGAATGTTTGTAGTGGAAAAGTAGGAAACTGGCACCAGTCTTAGAGACTTGAGCATGTAAAATGTTTCAGGAAGAGGTTGTGATTGGGATAGAAAAATCTACAGGGCTCCAGATGTGGGAGTGGATCAAGGAGAGCAGCATGAGGTGGTGTACATTTCAACTGGTTACAACCACTACACTAATGTGGTCCCCACTAGGATTAGGGAGCTAGTGGAGAAGACGTTGCAGTATCCCCATGTGGTCATGGAGTGAAAACCAAGGGCTATAGAATGATTTAAGGTACGGTTAGTGTCTAATTCTAGCTCTAGTACTAATTGAAATAGATATTTATCATTCCTTCCTTTCATGAATCTTGTCCAGGACCTAGAGTTTCTGGTTAAGCCATTGATTTGACCATCATGTCTAAAGATACCTTTGAGAGGAGACTCGATAATCACACATAGACTGACTGTGTGATTTGACCCTTGAGGTGAGCGTTTCGGTTTGAACCTCTTTGTGGAAATGTTGATGCCTTACAATGTTAGCTTGGGCACAGACGTGACATCCATAGTTCATACATAGATTTACTATATTAGAAAAAAGGTTATAGTTTACCTACAATGTTGGAATTGGATTTTCCTTGGTCAATGAAAAAGGAATCCAAGTAAACATAGAAAAAACTCATGCAAAAGAGGGTGCAACCAATCACACTTTAGTAGACCAGTCCTACCCTCATGGTAGTGGGATTTTTGAGTTTTCAGTTCCCAAAAGAAGCAGAAAATTTTGGGGAACATCCATTCCAAATATTATTTGAGGTTTACTTCCCTAAAGGGGGAGGTAATTCTGCATTGGCTGGGTACTATTGGAGTTTTGGACCAAAAATCTCCAGTGTAGCAGCACCCTTGTCTATTTAGACGAAAGAGAGGGAGCCTTACATATGGATGGAGAAGTGTTAGGAGAGCCTTCAGGATCCGGAACAAAGATTGATGAGTAGAACTTTACTACCCATGACTCGTAGTTAGAAACTTTGGTCTTTGTGCAAAAGTTGTGGAGACACTTCTTGATGGGGAACATTTTATAGTCTACTCTGATCAAAAGAGTCTCAAGTATATCTTCTCTCAGAAAGACCTGAACCTGATATAGAGGTGATGTCTATAGTTCCACTAGGACTATTAATTTGAGATAGTATATAATCCTGGGAAGTGGAATGTAGTAGTAGATGAACTCAGTAGGAGATCTAGTATACAGTTTCTCAGTGAGGAGATAGAGCATCTATCTGCTTTTTGGATAGACTACATGGATCAATATGGAGTAGCTTATCTTCATTCTGTGACAGTCACTCCACCAATCCTTCAGTGAGTCAGGGAGGTGCAACTTGGGGACACTGACTGCGAGGCTCGACGTGCTCAAATATCCATAGGACATGCACCTGGTGGATTTTGCAAAGGTGGGGAGGACGTCATCCTATTCAGAGGACGTACCACAGAACCAATTGTGCAACATGAGGAGGTGTTGAGGGAGTTCCATACATCACCTCTGGCATTAAATCCTAGTGTGGTAAAGATGTACCAAGACCTTCAGTGTCAGTACTGGTGGACGGGGATGATGAAAAAAGTGGAAGATTTTGTAACAAGATGCCTCACTTGTTAGAAGGTGAAACATGCTTAGATCTAGCAATAGTCTTATGCCGATTCGAGGAGGGAGATCATGTTTTCATATGGGTATCACCTCAACAAGGTTTGTAGAGATTTGGAAGGGGCGACAAGTTATCAATGAGGTATATTAGACCATTTCTAATACTTCAAATAATTATCTAGGTGGCATACTGGTTGGCACTACCACAATGGTTGGAGTGGGTGCAAGACATGTTCCACGTATCAGATATGAGGATTTACATGAATGACCCATCTCAAGTCATTGACCATGGAGAGCTAGACATAGAATATGGGATGACCTTTACGGAGTATCCAAAAGTGATTGAGGATCGAAAGGAGTGAGTCCTTCGTGGGTGGTCGATTCCACCGGTGTGCATTCACATGTAGCACGAGAACCTCCAGGAGACCACATGGGAGCGGGAACCTAATATCCATTCTCAGTAACCCCATTTTTTTCCATAGACTATATTGTGGATTTCGATGATGTAAAGCCTTATGGTGGGGAGAATGTAATGTCCCTGAAATTAAGTATAATTTTTTTAATTATATAGAATTATTTTGAGACTACGAAATCTAATAGCGCGTGATTCCGAGGCCTAGAGTTCCCGGAATGGTCTATAGAAGTTTTGTTAAATTTTAAATAGTGTGTGTAAGCAGCCTTCTTGGAAAAGTGGAATAACTCATAAATTTCTGCCCTTATTAAAAATTTGAGGGCACCATTGTATTTAGGATGGCGGGGTTAAAGTAGGAGCGACTTTAGTTTAGTCGACGCAGACATCCTATGAGAAAGACCAAAAATGGAATTTTTTAAACATAATATTTAAATAATTTATTTTATTTTTCAGATGCATATAAATCACAAACTCTAACTTAGATTAACAATATTAGATCACTGCTAAACTCATCAGGGAATTCTTTCTTTTGGCATATACTAAAATTGGTTGGTGCAGGCCACCAGTGAAAGTTAGTTTTTGGATGTAAAAATAATAATTAAGTGACATTTATTTTATTGTAAAATTTATATCTTCTAAATGATATCTCGTATTAGAAATATAAAAGTTTTATTAGGTTAGTTGGGAAATGTTTCACTTTGGTAGAGCCTAACCTCGACCAGCACAAGTTGAGGGTGACTATTATTAATTTTCCATATATTTTTTTGGGTACATTCAGTAAATGCACAAGTAGTGTTTTCTAAATTTTTAACTGGTTTTTGGATTAAAAATATGATTGAACCATTGAATTTTCGGCACCGGGAATCACTTAATGGAGGCTTTATTTTGACAGTAGTAGGTTTAGAGAAGAAGTTATTTTTTTGTGACTTTTTAAAAAGAAATGAAATAAAATAATATCACTATTTTATTACATTTCAACCAACGGAAAAGTGGTAGTTTGTGACCATTGGAGAGTGAATCCATTAAATATATTGACCCTTCAAATAATAGGTAACAACATCATTGAAATTTAGGAAGGTTACTATTAAATTAACCTTCATAAATTCAATGATTGTTACTTACCCTCCTCATCTCCTATTTATATAGATAATTGGGGGAGGAATTGGAATGGTTTAACAATGCGAAGAAGCTCTGATAATGTTCTGTGATGCACAACACTTGGAAGATGGAGCCAGTTCTAGCGGGTAGTGACGAGTGACCCCAAACCATGAACTGATGAAAGACGATCAAGCAGCATCGTCAGAGGCTTGTTGTGAGGAAAAAAATACTAGGACTTCCTCAAACACGGGCGCGCTCCAAAGAACTCAATTTAGGGGTGTTATTTGTGTTTGAATTTAATTTATTAAACCTTTATATCCTAAATTCATGATGAAAATGGCCAAACGAACACTGCCATCATCCCGAACATAAAACATTCTCCTGTTTCTTTTTATTCTTTGTGCATTCTTCATGCATTCTTCAATGCCTAGTATTTATTGACTCTGGAAAAACAGATTTTTTCTGAGTGCGATATATAGACATGGATCCCTCATCTTGAGGATCACAAATATAAGATTGTTTTATTTTTAGGGTTACGAACAATGCCACGATGGCTCACGAAAGTAGGTGGAAAACGAAACCCAACCGACCATGAGAATGGTGGGGTGGTGCACGTCTGTTCCATCAGTCGAGCAGGTGGTCAGGGCCCGTTGGCTACGGAGGAGCAAGGGGTGGCAGCCAGCACACTGGCTCATTGCGTGGTGGAGCAGTAGCATGCGCCTGCACCACCGGTGTAGCAAGAGGTCGTTGCTGCTTGGCCATAGGGGGGAGGGAGAATAGAGGTCGACATCTGGCCGGCCGTGGTGGAGCAGCGGCCTGTGACCACGCCGCTGGAAAGAAGTCTGGCCAGCTGGCCACACCGGGTGGGACACCTCCAGTAGGTCCCAAATGCCATCAGCCGAACGGTCCATGGACCATTCTGGAAGACCGAGGGGCACCTCCCCTGGGTGTCGGTTAGTAAAAACCCACCCCTGCAGACCACAAGTTGAGCAGGCCACACCATAGTGGGCCGCGCAGCAGTGGGCCATTCCTATCGGGCCATGCTGAAGCAAGACATGCCTAGCGGGATGCACATGCAAAGGCCGGCCTAGCCGGGACAAAATCAGGTTGGGTCGGGTCGACCCAAACCAGACCCGTGCCCATACAATCCCAGTTTTGACTTTTTGGTCGTAACATGAGAACTGGGGATCTGTTTGATGAACCATCTACAACACTAGAATATTTTGATCGAGAAGGCTCTTTTGGTATAATCCACTTGAGTTTTGTAAAAAGTTCGAGTACGGTCGGGTTGGATCGAATCCCAAATCCAACCAGGCCCTCGCAGTGGAAACACTAGTAACATACAGTACGGGAATCCGATTGATGCGCCATCTGTCGCATTGGGTCTCTAATGATGTAGTGGACCCATGGGGTACTTTTCGTGAAATTTCAGGGCGTTCAAGGTATGACCAATGGCTTAGGGAATGGTTCTCTGAAGCGCGATACGTACAGAACCATACGACTGGTTGAGACTTGATAACTGCTGACCATTAAGATTCATAGTGACTCAATAGGACTAGTATGGAGAACCTCTATGTGACGTGGTAGACCCATGGTGGGGAGTGCCTTTGTATGATGTCACTGACCCATGATACTTGATCGGAGGAGTAACTCAGTAGGCCATGAGGGGGAGTGCCTCTATGTGACACGACAGACCCATGGTGTGCAGTGCCTCAGTGTGATACGATAGACCCATAGTACTTGAATGGAGGAGAGCCTTAGCCATCCAAGGATAGTGGGAAATGCCTCTGTGTGACACGGTATCCCCACTGTACTCAATAGAGGAGTATTTCTCTAGCATCCATGGCGTTCAATATTGTGACTGGAGATTATACTTGGTACTACCCCTATAATAAATTTTGGTGTGAGATGTCATTTCCTTGTTCTTGTGATTGATGTTATACTATGTGGTACTTTAATTGATCTATAATCTACCTTCGTGGTGTACTTGTGTGGTACTTCAACCATTGTGGTGTTACCTGTGTGGTACTTCTACCTTTGGGGTGATACCTTTTTGGTAGAATTTCCTCAAGTATGAGTTGAGTATATCTTGCAAACATAGGTATATGTATTGGCATATACCTAAGTAGTGTGGGTGTCTTGATTTAGGGTATTTTTTTGTGGAACTCTAGGAGACCTGCGGGGGTCTCAGGATCCTTACTCAGTATCTTCGTACTCACTCCTGCACAGGCTTCGCCCGCACCTTGTTGTGTCTTGTGCAAATGATGCGTAGTAGAGATGCTTCTAGAGGGAGCCAATACGAGGTTGTACAAAAAGGATATGAGCTTATGTGGAGTGTTGTGGAGATGATATGTGCCTACCTTTTAGGTAAGATACTCAGTGGACTATCTAGGAGTTTCTTGTACTTTTAGCTGTATCTGTTGTTTCTAGTTGTACCTGAACTTTACAGTTGGACTTGTATTTCCAGCCCCATTACATTCAACACTCTTTTTTCTATAGCAGTTTACATCATGGTTGCTCCTTGTTGTGTTCTTCAGTTGTGTGTTTGTACAGGTTTAAAGTCAATTCCTTCCCATTTCTAGGATAAGCCTTTCTAGTGCTAGTCATTGACCTCTGGCCTATGGATGGTGGGCTTGGGGTAGTTGCGACATGGGCCCCAAGGGACGGGTCCTGACAAACTGGTATCAGAGTAGTTTGGTTCTACCAAAGTACTAGAACTATAATCTTTTTTGTGAATCAATAGTGTTAAGTGTTATGAGTCTGGTTTTCAGTTCAAGGAGTCCATTATTGGTGCGGTGGTCTATGTATCCAAACACCAGGACCCTAAATACTGATTTTCAACTCAGTTCATGTAAATATTGATTGCATGTGATTTTGACAAGAATTACTTTTGACTACTTTGGAGTCAGCTCACCAGGTATAACTTATGACCATGTCACACCTATTCCTTATCAGGATGCGTCCACAAATATAGACACCCATGTTTCCTAAGAGAGTACACGATGAAGTCACGCTGAGTGATGAGGGATCAGTGCAGGGCCCTTTGACAACGTTAGCACATTCAAGTGGTGTACCAGTAGCACGACTACCCATTGGATGAGAATTGCCACCAACCCCACTAGAAGAGGATGCACACTAACAAAGAGCATTACACGAGTTCCAGAAATAGAGATCTCTGACATTTTGTGGTGGGACAGATTCCTAGGCAGCTGAGGACTGGCTTAAGGCTTTGGATATAGTTTTCCACCTATTTGACACATCGGTAGAGCAGATGGTGATATTAGGTTCTAGTACTTCATAGAAAGTTACCATGTGGATGGTCCATGTAGTAATGAGGCTTTGGTACGTGGAATGTTGCCCGAGATAGTACCTTCAGGTAGTGTGTCAGCTATATCAGTACCCATTGGGCATCAGTTACAACTGGTAGTACCAGTATTAGATACATTTAGGCTTTATGCCTTACACGATTGTTAGTATCAGATACCCCTCAGGTTCCACGGTGAACCTGACTCATAGTGGTTACGGACTATCTTGAGGTGGTGGCTGAGATTTCTCTAGAGCTTCTATAGCTTCGGCAAGATGACATGTTGGTATCTTGGTATTCATTGAGGTGTACCAACCATTCCTATTAATCGATGAATACCATACAATAAGTGCTTTGGGGCTCAGACATCTGATCATAGTGTGTTGAAGGATGTTTGAACCTGAACTATTCCTCTATGAATTCCTACCTTGTTGGGGTACTAGATATAATCTATGTGGTTGAATGTTATTTGGATGAGCAGATAAATCTAGTGAATGTTAGTAGTGGGAATGCATGAAATTGGTTCCAGTCTCAAGGACATGGGCATGTAAAACATTTTAGGAAGATGACGTGATAGGGATAGATAAATCTGAAGAGTTGCATGTCTGGGAGTGGAGTTAGAAAAGCAGCATGATGTGGTGTAATTTCCGACTGGTTACAAACACTACACCAACGAGGTCCCGACCAGGATCAGAGAGCCAGTGGACAAGACATGGGAGTTGCTGCATGAGGTCAATAAGTGTGACCCAAGGGCTCTAGGAATGATTCGAGGTACAACCATCGTCTACTTCTAGCTGCCTTATTAATAAACATAGGTCCCAATCATACCTTCCTTCCACAAATCTTGTCCAGGAACTACGGTTTCGGATTTAGTCATTGACTTGACCCTCAAATCTGGAGATACCTTTGGGAGGAGACTCGATAATCACACTTACACCGATGGTGTGATATGTCCCTTGAGGTGAGAGTTTCAGTTGGAATTTCTTGGTGGACACATTGAGGCCTTTCGACGTTAGTTTTTGTATGGACATGACATCCATAGTTCATACTCAGGTTTATAGTATTAGGCCAAAAGTTTGTGTTTTACCTACAAAGTTGGAATGTTTTTTTCCTTGTTTGGTGAAAAAGAAAACCCAGGTAGCCTAAGACAAACTCAATCAAAAGAGGGTGCAACTGATCACTCTTGAGTTGGTAAATCCTACCCTCATGGTAGTGGGAGTTTTGAGTTTTGAGTTCCCAAAAGAAGAAAAAAAGTGTGGGGGGGACATCCTTTAAAAATATGTTTCTAGGATTAACTCCCTAAAGGGGGAGGGACTTCTCCCATGGCTGTGTACTAATGGTGTTTTGAACCAGACTTTTACAGGGTAACAGCACCCTAGTCAGTTTTGATGAAAAAGGGGGAGCCTTACCTATGGATGGAGAATTGTTAGAAAATCCTTTCGGAGCTGGGACAGAGACGGATGAGTAGAACTATACTAACCTTTACCTGGAGTCAGAGACTATGGTCTTTGTGCTAAATATGTGGAGACAATACTTGATGGGAGAACATTTTATAGTCTACTATTATCACAAGTGTCTCAGATATATGTTCTCTCAGAAATACCTGAACCTGAGACAACAGAGATGGATATAGTTCCTCCAAGAATATGAATTTGAGATAGTATATACTTCTAGGAAGAGAAACATAATAGTATATGCACTCAGCACGAGATCTAGTATACGGTAACTATGTGAGGTGATAGAGCCACTAGACGCTTTGTGAATACCCTACATGGATCGAGATGGAGAAGCTTATCTTCAGTCTCTGTCAGTCACTCCCCCAATCCTTCAGCGAGTCATGGAGGTGCGACATTGGGACACTGAATACGAGGATCGATGTGCTCATATATCCATAGGACAGGCACCTGATGGATTTTTTGAAGGTGGGGGGCACACCAACTTTTTCAGAGGACGTAACATGGTACTAGTAGTGCAATAGGAGGAGGTGTTGAGGGAGTTCCATACATCCCCATGGGTGGTACATCCTGGTGTGGTGAAGATGTACTTGGACCTTCAGTGTCATTATTGGTTTCTAGGTATGAAGAAAGGAGTGGAAAATTATGTATCATGAATCCTCACTCGTAAACAAGTGAAAACTTCTCAGAGCCGACAGAAGTCTTAGGCTGATAGGAGGAGGGAGATCATGTCATCCTACGGTTCTCACCTTGATGAGGTTTATAGAGATTTGGTCGGGGTGTAATGTTATCAATAAGGTATATCAGACCATTTCTAATACTTTATAGGATTGGTGAGGTGGCATATTACTTAGCACTACCACCACGGTTGGAGTGGGTGCACAACATGTTCCATGTATCCCATCTGAGGAGATACATGAATGACCCTTCTCAAGTCTCTAACCATGGAGAGCTGGACATAGAAAATAGAGCGGCATTTATGGTGGTTCTAGAAGATATTGAGGATCGACAGAAGATGGTCTTTTGTGGTCAGTCTATACCACCGGTGCACATTTGTTAGTAGCATGACAACCTCCAGGAAAGAACATGGGTGCGGGAGGCTCAAATCCGTGGTCAGTACCCCCATTTGTTTCCTTAGACAATGTTGCATCTTTAGAAGACGTAAATCCCTATGGTGGGAAGAATGTAATGTCCTAGAAATTCAGTATAATTTTTTTAATTATATGAAATTTTTTCAAGACCGCGAAATCTAACGGCGCGTGATTCTGAGGTACGGAGTTCCCAGAATAGTCTGTCGAAGTTTTGTTAATCTTTAAATATCATGCATAAGATGATATCCTAAAAAAGTGGAATAACTCTTAAATAAATGACCAGATTAAAAATATTAGGGCACCATTGCATTCAGGATGGTGGGTTTACCCTAGTCGCGACTTAATCTTAGTCGATGCAAACCTCTTATGAGAAAACCGAAAAATGGCATAACTGTAAACAAAATAAGTAAATAAATAATTTTATTTTTCAAATGAATATAACTAACTAATGGTAATTCAAAATAAAAATATGAGACCACCACTGAACTCGTCAGGGTATGATTTATTTAAACAGATACTAACATTGGTCGGCGCATGCTACCAGTGAAAGTGAATTTTTGGCCGTAAATAAAATAATTAAGTGTAAATTATTTTATTTTAAATTCCATAACTTTTAATTGGGAACTTGTATTTGAAATATGAATGTTTCATTGGGTTTTTTGGGGTGTGTTTCACATAGGAATCACCTAACCTCGACTGGTGCAGGTCTAGGGTGAATGTTATTAATTATCTGAATTTTTTTGGGTACGATTAGTAAATGCGCGTGTGGGGTTTTCTAACTTTTGAACCGATGGATGAATTAATATCCTAAGGAAACCAGTGAATAGAAAATTCTAGGATTCTCTTAATGGAGGATTTACTTTTACTGCAGTAGGCCTAGAGAATAAGCTAAATTTTGTGACTTTTAAATGGATATGAAATAATATAATCTCACTATTTTATTTCTTTTCCACCAAGAGATAAGCAGTAGTGTGGGACTAGTGGAGAGTCAATCCATTAAATGGCATGAAAATTCATGTACTAAGTAACTATATTTCTGGAATTTTGGAAGGTTCTTATTAAATGAAACTTCATTAAATCTATGATCGTTACTTACCCTCCCAATCACTTATTTATATGGACCTTGGGAGAGGAATTGGCATGGATTTACCAAGCGACCAAGCTTTGGTAAGATACCGTGATTTCCAATAGTTTTAGGATGAAGCCGGTTCTAGTGGTAAGTGACGAAAGACCCCAGACCAGAAACTGAACAATGATGATCGAGTGGCATTGTTGGAGGATTTTTGAGTGGACAATGAACGCCGACACATCCTCATATGCAGACGTTCTCCAACAAACTCGAGGTAGGGGTTTTATTTATGTTTTAAATTAATTTATTAATCATCTATATCCTAAATTCACGATGACATTGGCCAAATGGACATGTCCATCTTCCTGCACATAAACCTTTCCCCTCTTCCTTTTTATTAAACGTGTGTTCTTCCGGCATTCTTCAATGCTTAATATTTATTGATGCTATAAAAATAGAGTTTTGATGAGCGCGATATATGGACAAGGAACCCTCTTCATGAGGAATGTGAATATATGAGTGTTTTATTTTTTGGGCTAATAATGATGCAGCGATGGCTCACGGAAGAAGGAGGTGGTTGGCACCTGTCCGACTACAAGGAAGGTGGGGGCGCATGTCTGACCACTAGTCGAGTAGGAAGCCGAGGCCCATCAGCCATAGCGGAGCAAGGGGCAGTGTCTAGCACACATGCTGGCCACGTGGCTAAGAGGTGGTGTGCGTACATGCTGCTGGTAGAGTAGGAGGCCAGAACTACTTGTCCCTACCTTATTGTGTCTTGTGCAGATGACGAGCAGTAGAGCAGAGTCTAAAGGGAGTGAGGACTAGTAAGTACACGAAGGTTACAAGCTGATGTAGAGTGTTTAGAGAAGATCTGTACCTACACATTATGTTGGATCCTCAGTGGAAGATCTTGGAGCTACTTGTACTTTTAGTTGTATCTGTACTTTCCAGTTGTACATGAAATTTATAGTCGGGCTTGTATTTCGAGACCCATTACACTCAACAAATGTTTTTCTATTGCATTTTACTTCATGATTGCTCAATGTTGGTTTTTTCAGTTGTGTGTTTGTATAGTTTTAAGGGAAATTCCTTCCTTTTTTAGGGATATGCCTTTCTGGTGCTAGTCGCCAGCCCCTGGCCTGTGGAAGGTGGGCTTGGGGTAGTCGTGTCATGAGCCCTGGGGGACGGGTCATGACATATCACATTCAACCAAACTATATCTGCACCTAAAATTTGTTGGGATCCATCTTAATGATAAATTATCAAGATCATATCCGTAAATTATATAATTCATATAAATATGTTTTTTTTGAAATACAAAAATTAAACTCTTGGAAAAGTGTGCGATTAAATGAATAGATAACTACCTATAACAAGGCCATTCATAGAGGGTTTCATTAGGATTTAGTGAAGAATAATATTTGTGAAAACCAATTACAAATTATAGTTTCACTTGTGGTATTGGATGTAGATATCATTTTTTTAAAAAAAAATATTATCACAAATCTTGTGGTTACTTTATTACATTAGTATAAGATATTATTGATCTAATCCCAAAGTACTAAATAGTTTTTTAGTCATGATGAATTAGATACAAACATAATTCAAACTTTTTAATTTTGAAATAGAATATAAAACAAAATGAAAATAATTTTTTGTCATCCATTAACTCATTCAAATCATTGATCTTCATATCTTGGGGAAAATATAAAAAATAAATGGTGAGATTAAATGAAAAATAAGGGTTACATATAGTAAAATATACCATCAATATCCAAGGTCTAATCAATGTAGAAATGTAAATAACTATAAATTCAGTCCATTTAATACAAAACATGATCATGAAATAAATTAATGGAGAATATAAAATTCATTATTCTTTGGGAAAATTATAACACAAATCACTAGGTAGTAAATGGATAATGTTGGATATCATGATCTCAACGACCATGACATGTTTATGACCATGTCATTAGACCAATATTGTTTAAACTATGGGTTGATTGACACTAGAAACTCTTCTAAAATGGCTATCCAAATAATCTTTCTCATGAAATATGTTGACACATCGATTGGATATATATTTTTGAGACCTACCTATCACTTCATGTTTAATTCATTCATCATTTGTTGAATTTTCAATTTTATTAACAAACAACATTCCTTGTAGAAAATATTTTTATTGATTTAAGGATTGATAATTATCATGGATTAACAGTTAGTCAAATATCCATTATAATAAAACACTGTATGTGGAAATGGGACATGATTTCAGAAATAATAATATCCATAATGCAATAAATAATTATATTTGGATGAAATATATTTTAAATGAAAATAAACAGTAATAATTTAATTTTTTCAAGATAAAGTTAATGAATACAAAATTAATAATGAATTTTTTTTACCATGATTGCATCAGATAAATGGTTTATTTAATAAAATCTTATATATTAGAAAAATTAAAAAATAGATGAAAAAATGAAAGTATGTTTAAATAAATAATATTGTTTGTAAAACCATTTAAAACTAGTAAAATAATTTATGTATAAAAATATGGTTATAATGGTAGGAAAATATATTAAATCCATATATGTTACTGTGGAATATTCAGTTTGAATTTTTATAAAGAAAGTAAAAAATAACACTTTTTAAAAATGATTTCATAATTTCTATAAATTATTTTAATATTTTCAAGTATTACATAACATTTTCATAACAATTTATTTAATAATAATATATACATTAGAAAAATAATTTTCTAATATATGGACATGGATGAAATATATACCCTATGAAAAATAGAAATATGATCAGTCATTATTTTATAAATAACATTTATTGACATAAGTGAAAAAGAGAGGAAAATTTGGAACAAAACATGTAATATCCTTCAATATCATGAGGGAAATAATATATATTGAGTTTAAGAATAATATATTTGAATAATCCTTCTATAAAAATAAGTGCAATCTGAAAAAATGAAACTGTAAAATTAATTCACACCTCTATTGTAAAATCTAAATTGTAACCCCTTGATATAATTGACATGATATATAACATTAACAATCCTTAATAAATATGTACTCCTTATAAATAAATTAAATGGGGATTAAATAAAACACATAAAAATAAATAGGTGTTTTGTACAAATTATATCTCAATAGAGTAGAAATATAGATAAAATCTATTATAATAATTATATCCTTGAAGTGAGTATTAATAAATGAATTGATTATGTGTAAAAATTTAAATACACTCAAAGTAAATTTAAATAAAATATTATACAATCATAGTTCAGTTAATACATAATCATTGAATAAAATAGTCGAAGAAGTAGAAGGATAACCTAATGAATGGAAATTGAGTTTAAAACCCCCTTTCCATAAGTTTACAAATCGTTAAACATAAATTAACATAAAATATAATGGTTTAAAACTTTTTTTAGTTTATGTAATATCCATATTAAAAATCTTAATATCATATTTTACGAGCTTATAACTTTTTACACTTGATTATTATTAATATATTATTAAAATCATTTTTTCAGGCTTTAATTGTTTCGATTTTTATGTATGTTTTTATTTGGTAGTTTTATTCCTTTCATAATTATCCTAGATGCATAATCTTAATAATTATAATAATTATAAAAATATCATATTAATTATATAGACATTTATAATTATTAATTAAATTTATAGATTGAAAAATAAATGACACAATTCATTGATATCGTAGAGTGTGTGTACGAATGAACAATATTTTCAATTTTTTAGGGTTGAAAAAAATAATGTTAAATAATAATTTACCATTAAATAATCATTATTATATCATATATATAATATATATTCAAAAATTATATCCTAATTACCATCCATGTATACTGTAAATGAAATACATATCACATCACATCAGAAACGTGGTAGTTTGCACCTACGCACAAGCGAGGTTATCATTTTCCAAAAAAAGAATGAAGAAGAAAGATATGAAATTATTAATAATTTAGTATAATTATATCATTTATATTCAATATTTATATATTTATTACTATAAAAATAAAATGGTGATGAAAAAATAATTACACCCCAACACGGTGACGGAAAGTCATATGTATACACGAGAAATGTTTTTGCTTTCCAAATAATTTAAAAGAAGTGGGAAATAGTTGTCCCAAAATAATAATAATACCTTAGTAAATTTATGAGACTTGAGATATTATTTTATTAGGGTTTTAATATATTTATAATATGTATAAATATAATAATATTTGAACAAGTTGTCAAAGACGATTACCTCTTATTCAATATAATTATTTTACATTTCCTCTTACGGGACCAAGGGTTGTTATTTTGGAATTTTTTTCACATATATAACATGGATAATTATTTTTTGATTTTAAATTTTTATTTATTTGTTGATCTATAATGGAAATGTTTTTCTAAATAATTGAATGGTGGGTTGTCCTTTTAAAATTGACATGTACAACACACTTGTAATTTTTAAATGCTTTGTAATATTATTAAGAAAATTTAAACAAAAAATGCCTCCAAATTAATTCATATTGGAATATTATATGTATTAGTTAAACATCAAAAAAACAATGGGGTTTAAAAATGTTTTATTTTTTATAACCATTATCTTTCTATATTGACCCATGGTAAATTTATTATTACCATAACTGTCATGAATACTATTTATGTATTAAAGAGTTAAAATGTTATACATATGATGAAATTTTGATCATAAATTGAAAATCGATAAATGTTTTGGCCATTTATAATCCTAATTTCCCATTTGGAATTTCTTTATAATTTTTATTCAATTTGAAAAAAAAATATTTTTATAGACTATTATTAATACAATCTTTAACAATATTCATTTAATACTACTTTTAAGACTCCATGAAAAAAATGGAATTGTTATATGATACTTACTAAAATAAATAGTAAATTAATATTAAAAAAAATTATTTTATAACCATAATTAATTTAGAAAATAAATTTAATGTTATAAATTTTTTTCATTAATATTTCCACTACTTTCAAAAAAAAATGTGAGAGTGTAGTATCCGCATTTGAAGTAATTATGTAATATACAAAAATTAGAAATATATTACCATCATATATATATATATATTAACTAACAATAAAATAAAATTTAATATCAATTAATAAATTATTTTTATAACTATGTGAACATATAAGATAATCTTAAATGTAAATAGTGATATTTTGTATTATTCTTTAATTAAAACAATATAAATTCCATTATCAAGGTATAATGGGAATGAAATTCCATATATTAAAATTTTGGAATCGTATAGTAAAAATTGTCCCAATAAATTAAATAATGAAATTTTCTTTATTGATTTTGATACCATATCTCATGTGTTTCACCCTGGTTTTTTCCATTTTACCATTACCATGGTGAAAAATATTTACAATGGTTATTATTCCTAATAAAAAAAATAAATGGGGAATATCTACAAATTTTGATCAATAATATTCCCAATATTATATAATGTTTGAAATATTCAATATCTAGTTATTGTTGAAAAAAAATTCAATATAAATTAAAAAATTCAATAAAACCCTATTTTTAGAAAATAGATTTTTTAAGCATAAAAACTAAATTACATCAAGATCATTAATATTAATAATTAAAATGGAACTTATTACAATATTCTAAGTCATATTTTTACCAGACCAATTTAATAAAAAATACAAAATATAATGTTACTTTTGAGTTCCAAAATCTTATTTAAATAAATAGAGTATTTGAAAAATTGGATTCTTAACTGTTCAATTAAAAATAAATATTTTTTGAAAAAAAAAATCCATATGATAATTCTGATATTATAATTAAAAAATGATTTTAATTTTTTAAAATTTAAAAAAAATTCCTAAACCATTTAAATTTTCCATGAATAATGTCTAATAAAATCATTTAAGAATAAATTTATTTTGAAACATAAAATAGAATCTCTAAAAAATGTGTGCTTATTTATTATTAATAAATAAAATATATAGAATATTTATAAATGTTTTTAGTAGTGTATTTTATAATGTCTATACTATCTAATTGAATAGATATATGTTAATTATATCATTAAATAATAAAAAATATTAAAATTACATTATGTTTCCCTTAAAGCTAATTGCTTCATGTCGAGAATGCTATTGAGTATTGTATTATAAAATATTTGGTGGTCAAATTATACCCCCCCCAATTTCCAACCAAATATTGTCTCATTATTTAATGGATGACTATTTTTATGTAAATCTAAATCAAAAATAGGGATAATAAATATTATTTTGAAATGAAAGGTGAGAGAAATTAAGATTACCTGAAGTATCATCTTTTCAGGTTCCCAAATAGGGATAAAATTTGTCAAAATATAAATTATGTATACTAAAGACGTGAATAACATACAAGTACCAATAGGCGGTTATATTTAATATGTCCTTGAAAATTTTAATGACAAAAAAATATGAATTAGTGAGGGTTAGAAAAACATTTAAAAAATAATGTTAAAAGGATAACATTTTTTATTCAGGATCATTTTTATAAATTAAGGGAATTTTTGACAGCCAAAATAAAGAAATGAATAAAAAATAATGAATTGTTTTTTTCTATTTTATAATAAAAATTTCATACATAAGTTATGAGTTAATGAATTTCCTCTTTATATCTGGTTCAGCGGAATGAATATTGTAGATAATGTTTTTCTTTCTTGATGCATTGAAATTAACTTTAAATGTGTAATAAAATCCACAGAAGAATGAAATGTCACTTCTTCTTTCTCTAAATATTTAAAAATAACCAAAATAGTTGTCATTATTTATTCAATATGGATAAGTATAATACATTAATATATAAAACGTCACCAGTAACCCCCAATGTTCAACTTAATCTATTCAATAAATAGTTAACCAAATGACACCAGGAAAATATGTCTGAATAAATTCAAATACCAAAAATAAGAAATATTTGATTACATATTCTTCAAAGATAAATTTATCATTTATATTTAATGAAAATATTCCTTCATAATTTTTTATATAATAAATGTATATTATCTATCATGTAATCTCTAATATATATTAATATTTCCAATATATAACACAAATTACCATTAATCCATAATAATCTAATGTACGATTCCAAAAGATAACTCAAACTTAATTATTATAAAAAAATAATAGTATATTGAATATTTCCATAAGTCCAAAAATTAAATAAAAATTATCAAAAATAAACTCAATTTCTTTTTCGATAAAATTCCTAACTAATTTCGTGTTTACCAATACCATCCCATTTACATCACCAATGTCAATCATCTCATTGTCCCATCTGAAAATTCTTAATTCAACATCATATATATATATTACAGATTATATTTCCCTTGATGGGAAACATCATGACCTAGATATATTAGTTTGTATTAATTTATTAGAAAATTAAATGAAAAAATTAAATCATTATAAAGGGTTTTTACAAATATGGGAATAGGAAACACCCTATTTTTTATCATCAAATACTGATGAGATATATTCTAGAGTCTGGAAGGACTACATCGAGCTCCCCTCCATGATCTCTCCCTTTGAAAAAGAATCTACAACATAGATTGCTTCCATGTATGCATGTGATATTCACTAATTGAGTTAGAAATTGAAATGGATGAATTCAATCTATTTAGGTAGAGTTATACAAGGAACATTTCTAGTACAAGATCTAAGAACATTAACATCCATATGATAAATAAATTTAATATATATGCAATTCCAATTTTTTTGGACATCATGTTTGACAAAGAAGATCGAATCCCATAAATTACATTTACAAGTAGTTTCACTGCCAATATAATCTGATAAAAATTCATTCACAAATCTATGGTGAATTCATAAGACACCATCACACCCCCATGGTCCTAGTGATCCAATGATCATGCAATTAACATTAAACAAGATCCATATAATGACCAGGGGAATTCAGTGAATGATTGTCATAAAAACTATTCTTTATTATAGTCCATGTACATTAAACATCCAAATTATATTTAGATCAGAAAATAGTAATTAATTTCATCAAATCGAATAATAAGGAAGGTAGGAAAAACATCCATGTGAATATTTATTAACCCTTCATGGCCAAGGGAATTGTGATAATAAACCACTACATTATTCATTTTAGTATATGTATTTGTAAGAGGAAAATATTAGGCTACTAACAGTTCTTATAAACACGGTTTTTGTGTAAAAATGATGTAATAGAAATCAGTAGATAATCGACAAGATATTTTATATTTATTCCCATGTAAAATAGACACTATATGTATTCCATTAACTTGAATAAAAATGAACTATCAACAAAAACAATCATTCTAGTTTCTAAATCTCTCAAACATAGATGGAATGATAAATATAGTGTAATACTAACCCATTATAAATTGTCCTGTGTTGATAGCCTTTTTATAGATTTTATAGTGAATAAGGGCTACATTAGGATGGATTAAAGGTGTCCTAAAATTATTTAACAATGATGGATTGTTGATACCTCCTTCACTATTGAACTTGTATAAGCCCCTGTTTATAAATTTTTCAATATTACTCAATGTCTATATATGGGTATCTCTATCAAAAAAGTGGTACCTATTTATTTCAGTGGAAATATGAGTCGAAATTATCACATCATGTATATTCCATCCACGGAAAAAATTAGCAATAGATATTTGGTTTATATTGGGTGGGATAAGCTTTATTATTTTCAAGAAGTTTAATGAGAAAATGGGTTTTCATATACATAAGGATGGTATTCTTAGAAATAATCCACATTGAACTCTCCCTCATGCCATTTTAACTTTTCGATATGGTTGATCTGGTGGATTGATTTATTCAATATGTATAACCATTCAACATATTTTAATTTAAACTTATACATAGAATATTAAGAGAGGGGTCATTTGATGTCAAATGATTCCAAGTGAACATAGTGAGATGGTTATTATTAATGATCCTATGATCATTTTTTCCATGGCCTATAATGTCTATTAGTTTGATATGGTCTTTTTACACCACCGAAATGTGTTTAATTTCAATAAAGTCCCAGTACATATGATGTTCTTGATCATACAATGGAGATAATTAATAAGCCCATAGATCAACCAATCAATAGAAAATGTGTAAAAATCATGGAGGTGATCCTTCAGTTTAACAAACACACCCTTCTAACATGGAACATGTATTTTTCCTTTCCACTTGGAGAATGGATTTTTTATGTTAGGTAAACCAAATTCATAAGGGAAGATTCTGATTTTACCCAAGAAGATAGGGAAAAAGAGATAAATAAAAGCATGGACCTCCATCCAAACTCTAAGAGTTCTCAAAACCCATGTTTTTCTTGTCCTAGAGTTTTTACTTCTAGAGAAAATGATGGATTTAATCCATCTTATTCATTTCCCCACTACCTCTCTATAGTTATAAAATTTGCCTTTTATGGAAGATATGGTTTCCATTGTAGGAATTATCAAGGATAATAATATCATCAGTATATAAAAGATGATATGGTGTGAACATACCTCTCCCATCCCTGATCTGATACTAAATACAAATAATTACCATGTAATTATTGTTTCTCCTCAAATAGTAATTACTAAGGAAAAAAGTTATCCTAACATAAGGTCACCTTAACTAATTCCACAAGAGTATTGAAAGAAGCCTCTAGGGAATAATTAATAAGTATGGAGAGTATTATATATATTAGACTAATTATGATCATATTGATCATATTAGTATAGATTACATAATTTTGAATGAAAAGAAATATAAATCTCTATTTGCGGGTATCAATGGATTTGAATATGTAAATTTTTTATATAAAATTCCTATCATTTTATTTCCCCCTCATGATATTACCAAAATAAACTATAATAAAGAAATAGTTATGAAGGTTATTGCTAGGGAAAACCAAAAGTGATATGTGGTAATGGTTTCTTTTACCAGATTTTCCAAACTTGTAAAAATTTTCTTTCTCATCTTTTTTAGAAGGGTGTTCCAATTGAAACTGGTTTGATGTAATTGATAATAATTACATTCTATTTCTTTGGAATAATAAAAATTATATTAGAGTTAATACCATAAGTCATGTTGACATGAGTTAAGAATTATGCCACCTGATTCATCACTTAACAGTGAATAATTTCCCAAAATAGTGGAAAAAACATGTTTGTTAACACAATGGGTCAATCTCACCATCAATACTAAGGGAAAAGAGGAATTTTATAACTTCCTCATTAAATGGGATCAATTTGAGAACTTGGTTCTCCATTAATACAATACAGGATTAGATTTTATCAATCATTTTTTGTGTGCCATCATTTCCACAATAAAAATAAATAATATGTAAGTAATCAATCACTAAATTATAGATTTTATTTCTCTACTTTGATTAGGAATTCATTGATGCAAATATCATTGAGCCCTCCCCTGATTGGTTTCAACTTATGTGGTCAATTAAATTTATTATCTTCATATAAGCCCATATAACTGTCTCACATGTAATTTTTTTTTGAAGGCTTTCATAGACTATAAAATGATCATCCAATATTGACATACCCTGATTATAACACCCCATGATTTTTTAGAATTGTTATTTTTGGAATTAATTTATCTTTTCAATATTTTTAATTTCACATGAAAATGTATATAGTTATATATATATATTAAAAAACCAATTAAAATATTCCTTTCACATGATATAACAAATTGTTTTGCAATACATGAATTACCAACATGGGTTTCACTACAATTATCACTGACATGGTATATGATGCACACAACACTGAGATTATATGAAAAATCTTTTTATATAAATATTTAATTAAATGAGGTAATTATAACCTAAACATTAGAAAAAGTTCTATTAATAGTAATAATTACTTTCTATACATTTTTTATAATTTTTTTCTATACATAAAACATATAGATAGTGAAAGATAATATTTTCAGTAAAGTCAATCTATGTTTAAAAACATAGTTTTCTCGAATGAACCTCATATCACAATGAAAGTAATTTAAACACATTTATAAATTTAATTTTATTAAATAAAATCATTTTTTAATTCAAAATATTGATATTATTCTAGGCTTAATATTTTGGATTTGTCTTAGGAACTTCATTTTTTTGATGAATACTGAAAGATACCGATTTTTAGAAAAAAACTGCACTTTTTTCAAATTAATTATTAATTATAAAATTTACTTTAAATATGGTTATGGTAAGAGTAGATAATTATTAAATATATTAATACAATGTAACACATTATATCAATTTCACTTTGAAACTGAATAAAAAATCTTACCAAACATTCGATATTTTTTCTACTTTATAACACGATTATTTCATCCTGTCTATTGGATTAGCACTGATCTTAATTTTACAGCTTCTAATATGTGAATTTCAAAAATCTGACATACAATATTTTATTCAGTATAATATTTATAATTTAATAATTCCATGGTAAATTTTGATCAAAATGATCAGTGAAAGTGATTAAAATTAATAACATCATTTAATGAAAAATTATTCTTAATCAGGGACCAAACCATAAAATTAATGGCCCAAAAGACGTAGAAACATGTCCCAAACCCATTCAATATCCCTATTTTGGCCATAAACATTCAATTGTGGATCTTGTTCTCTTTGTTATAATTTTTTATGTAGTAACATTTGAAATCCTAATTTGTTTCATAAAATTCCATGTTAGTCATTTTCATTCTCTATAAAAAGTCACCACCTATACCCATTCCTCACACCTCTCAAACCTAATATGTTTGTTCAAGAACTACCCATGTAGCCTCCAAAAAATTCTTCCTTAAACCATGAATCCTCTCTTTGGGAAGTAAGCCTCTCAAGGAACCCTTTTAGAAAAACCAGAAGGAGTTACCCGATTTAACGGTAACGTCTTCTCTCAAAATCCTTACATTTTTTTCTTTATTCACCTTATACAATTTTTTATTCATTTATTGGGTGAAGAGACCATTATAATCCATATAATTGTATGTTTTTATGAATATGGTATGACCTACACTTTCACACACCTTTATCTACTGGATGTTGAATATATTATTTCTATGTACGGTGAACTACTGGCTCGCGAAACGATGATTGTTCATTTATCCATTACCACCAATAATGGTAGCCATTATGCTGTAAAATATATTTATATATGTCATTTAATATATTTAATATTATTTTAATATATTTTTTTCATTTTAAAAGATACTTCTTTTAATTTGTCATTTGGTTTTAATACGAAAATCTTGTTTGAGGAACTGTGGACTACTGCCCCTTCAAATCGATGTGATTCGTTCACACACAGAATAGAATGTATTAATGATGGATTTAATGAATATAAATCACATATATAATTTATTTTTGATATTTAAATAATTAAATATAAATAAATATGTAATTTAAATTCTTTTTTTCAATATGTTAATAACGATTAAAATAATGTTAATGCATATGTACGACTTACTATCACCATGAACGGTGTATTCTATTTCATAATCCAATATGATAGATATTTTTATAATACAAATATACTATATATAAATGATATTTAAATAATTTTTTACATTATGGAATCATTATATAAGTATAATGACCAAATATGTACAAATTAAGACACATGTGAAGAATAATGTCAATTTTAACCGAAGTGAAACATTAACATAGGATTGTTAACAACCGGGAAATATAAGGTAATAATTATACCATATATGGAATTATATATATTAATATTCTTATTTAATATATGTTTAATAAAAATATATTTATTATTCAAGATTCTTGTATGAGTACGAAGAGATTCAAAACATAAGGTAATAGAATATTCATCTCACTTTTAATTTCATTGAGACAAAATCTATGTTCACCACACATTCCATTTTTGAGGTGTATGTACTACAAATTATTGTTTTAAAGGTATATTATAATTCAATTTATTAGTATCCACAGTTCCATTTTATGATTCTTCTTCCATTGTGTTTAACATTCAGATGTTACCAAATTATTAAAACAGTCCTTTCTCAAATTTCCTTCTTTGAGACTAATGTTTTGTCATACACCTAAACACATCATCAAGTTGTATATACATCCATTTTACATTTTACATAATTAATCTATTTATTTTCATTATATATAATGATTCGTTTAATTTTTAAATCTTACATATAGAGTATGATTCCAAGATACTGAGTTGTAAGAGTTTATTGAGACAATCTCATCGCTTTCTGGGACTGTTTATGATTAAATTTACATTTATAAAGTCCTATGACATATATATCAATAATATTAATTATTTTCCTTATCCTATATTATTTTATGATTTACTCATGAATTATTAACTTTTTTTAAACATCGTATATATGTTAGTTAATAATGTGCTTTTTGGAAAGTTTGACTTTACCCTCTCTTCGGTCGGAAATCTATGTTTTCTAAAAAGAGTGTCCAAGAATATTATTCTATTCCCCTATTATCTCTAATATAATTTTTTTCACATTTTTTACAAATTTCATCAAGGTAATCTTATTATTTATTTATTAACAAGTTATTTTTCCATTCATTTTACTGTGGAAAAGGAATATTCTTCTGACCTCATCCGACATGTATGGATTTACCTGCCATCAATTCATAGAATCTCCAATTGTATTTTTCAAATGTTTAATCTTTATGAAAATGTTTTTAAAATTAATTTTCAAGGAATATTGTTTTCAAAATGGTTTCAATCTTTTTTATTTGTTTTCGTGGAAAACTCTTTTCAAAATGTTTCAATATATTACATTCATGTTTTCAACGTTCTTTACAAAAGATGTTTAAAAAAAATCAATATTCTATTTTGTGTTTTCAAGAAAAGTTTTTTTCAATAAGATTTAAATATTTATTTATAATTCTTTAAATTATGTTAAATGAGTTGGTTTCTAAAAATACTTCGAGATTTCATTAAATTTTGTCAAGTATTTTGAAAAAATGGGTTTTAAAAGGTTTTGATGTTTATTTTGAAATATTTCAAGGAAAGGGATTTCAAAATCGTATAATAACTCATTCATAAGTTTTTAAGGACATTTATATGAATATTAATTTTAAATGGATTTTTGTATTAAAAATACTTTCTACAAAACAGAAAGGATATTATTCATCAGTTAACATTTTTAGATGATAATTCAAAATTATTTTCCATATAAGATGGAATATATTGATGATACTCATAGCATATAAGAAATTATATACATTTTATATTCATATCCATTTAATTAATGTGTAATCATTATTTTCATGTTCTTTATGAAACTCATTTCTCCTTCATAGGTTACATGAATATGAAATCTATTTCTATTTTATGGGATATGATTTTGATGAAATTCTCACAAAACCTAAAAAAACATCCTTAGGTTATGATATGTTTACATGTTTATGATACCCATTTCATTTTGTGGTTAATGATTTGTTTTTCAGAACATGTACGTATAATTTCATTATGTGAAATATAAGACCTTTATCTCCCACAAATACATTGGGTAATGATTCTTATCTCATGATATGGACTGGGATGGAACAAGGGATTACATGGATCAATAATACTAGGAAATAATTATTATTCACTCAGTTCATTAATATAGGGATGAAATGTTGGTTTACTCGGTCCAATAATACAAGGATGGAGTGGTGTTTACTCAGTTCAGTAATATTATACTAGAAGGGGGGTTTACTCAGTTTAGTAAAACCAAGCTAGAATGAGGGTTAACATAGTTATGTAATATAGAGTAGTAATGAGGGTTCACTTAGTTCAGTAATACAGGGCTGTAATGGGGGTTCACCCAGTTAAAAAATAGACTTTTTCCACTAAGATGGTCTAGGAAGAGATTCCTTGGATACTATCAAAAACATATTATATGCATATGTGTTTTCTACAATTCCTTGTTTTATTCCTACATTATGCTTTCAGGGATAATTCTATTTATTTCATACATATCATGTCTTATGAACTACCAATATTTATTCAACAATTTCAGTTATGATCTTGGATTTTCACGGAATGATCATCTATTTACGGTATCATGTTCTCATTCCCTTATAATCATGTTTATTCTTAAATGAAACCCATGTTTACCTGTACTAAGAATTTGAGCTCACCGCTTTTATGTTTCCTTTTCACCATGTTATTATTAGATAGACTATGATTGATATGTCTAAGAAGGGTGTTAGTCAAGGAGAACCTATCAGAAGATTATGTAGATCACATATGTAACAATTTTTATATATCAATGTTTCCATAGTCACTAAACCAACAATGGTATTTGTTAGTGTTTTTGTAAAAATTTTATATATTATGCAAAAGTTATGTAATGTTAATGTTATGAATATAGTAGGTCTCTATAGTTTATATTTGAGAAAAGGTATAATTAACCATTAAAAAATAGTATGAGAAAACATTTGTGATATCTATAGGATTATTTCTAATGTTCTGTCTAATGATGTCTCTAAGGATAAGTATAAAAATGAGATAACATTTATGGAAATGTTCTGGAATTCTGGTAAAGGTTGTAGAGAGTGGTTTCCATGAAATACATCCCTACCAATATAATTCATATTAATGTAGCTCTAGAAAATATTTACCTAGGTGTATCAAATATGACAAGATTTTTCAGTGTTGACTCGGGGTAATTTGGTACATGACAATGAGACTTACTACATACCTGGTTTGACACTCCAAAGGGAAATGCTTTGTCAATTCAAAAAATCTTCATGAACCATCCTGAAATATTTAGATAAATGTTATCTATGAATAACCTAGGATAAAACTAGTGTTTCATAGATTACTAAAGGTGTAATAATTTGGAAATCCTAAAAGTAATTTATTTATGACTATGTGGTTTTATGAAATGAAAAGTAATTCTCACACTAAGCTTCTAGTTTTAGCCAATGGAAGGAACCATAAGGAACTGTATTGATGTTGAAAGTGATGGAAGATTTTATTATGAGAAGTTTAGTTGGATGATCCTTGGAGTGAATGATGTTGTGATCAAGCCTAATCAGTTTTCATAGATCATGATTAACAATATTTACCTTAACCAACTCTCAGACTCACTAGGGATTAGAATGAAATAGTTCGCTAGGAGTTCAGGTAATAGATACCATGAATGAATTATGATTTGGTTTCATTTATATCAAGAATGTTGAAAGAACCACATACTTGAATGTCTTTAAAAATAAGAATGTGTTTTTACTATGGAAAATAAGAATACAAAGAAAGTGAGTGCAAAGATAAAATAAAGAGTTTGGTTAGAAAAATGGACGAGAAATTTTCCCCCATATTTATTCCTCAAAGGTTATGTGTTTTAAGTTTAATGAAAACAGTGCGAAATTCTCCTAAGGGGATCCAACAAGTTGGTACATGTAATTATTACATTGCTAATAATTAAGAGACTACATATTAAATGTGAATGTAATAAATAATTATGTAATAGGACAAGGAATCATTGCTAATAGATTAAAAATGAATTAAAAGAATAATTTATGTATTTCTATTCTAGAATTCAGAATGGTGAATTATGTATGGATTTTTGTGGTTATGTTTTTGAAAAATATTTACAAGAATATATTGAATGTTCATGATGGACTAGAAAGGTGATCTCATGAATTTTAAAATTTTAACTATGGGATGGTAACCCTTAACATGTTCTTTACATTAACATAATGCATTAGGGAAAAATATACATGTGATATGAATATGTAAATTGTATAATATTCAGTCCATTGGAAATAAGTAGGGATGTTTTAATAGTTGGATTATGCTACAACAAATGAAGTTTATTATTTTCTTTAGATGTAAGGATTAACCACAATATACATTGTAATGAGGTATAATGCATGTTTTCCAAAGGATTTATGGTACTTCATGTTGTTACCATTTTTAAATATAATATATGGTTAGGGCATTCACATGTTCTGAATGATATAACCAGTAGATACTTTTTTATATAGGGAAATCAATGTAGATCTGATTTTGTGAATCTCATTATAATGTTCTGGATTTTCACCATTGAGAAGGTTTATATGGTTAACTGTTCATAAAAAGATTAAGTTAAGATTCATAGGATTTATTTGTGCTCAATGTTTGTGTTAAAATCCTTGTTTAAAAGGATAATTAGTGATTAACCTTTTTATAGTATTTCCTACTAATATATTATATTATTGTTATTTTAAAAAATGTCTCCAAATGTGTCAGGTGACAACCAATCATGCATGACAAGGTTGTGGGTCTTAAACCCACGACTGGAGGATGATAAGTGTTTCACACCTACAACTGGCCTATGCAATGTTCTGGTTAATGTATATTTATTTTCAATAAATAAATTTTTATGATGAACTATTAACATTAAATTTTAATTTAATAGATTAATCCATGTTTTTTAAGAGAATAATAGTTAGATTTTTTGTTCTTTATGGGCCTTAAGAACTATTTAAATCATAATTTATTTCATTATTCATAAAAGTAAATTTCTAGACACTAATTAAATGAATAAATGGATGTACTAGAATTTTTTCAATAAAAAACCCACGAACAGAAGTTTTTTATATAATTTTATCAATAATCAATAAATGTTCTAAAAGTAATCCAAATAAAATTATTGTCCTAAAAATTTAATTTTCATTTATCATATGACCTTTTAAATGATTACATCATCATTTTATTTTTATTAATACTGATAAAAGGAAAAGAAAAAAACATAGAGGAAGCATGAAAAACACATCACCTCACCCCCCTTATCACCCACCCTATCTATGGTGGCCTAAAATAATGTAGTCTAAGCTCACCCCCTTTATTATATTCGATCCCATCAGCATTGATGCACACTGCATTATGAAGGAACACCTCCCCCATGATTTAAAAATACACTAAAGCCAAGTAGTCTTAAATGTTATTCCCCTCCCTCTAAGAATGAAGCACATGAGCAATGCTATTAAGTAAAATTCCTAATTTTATGTTAAAATAAAAAATCAACCCTGGAAAATCTCTATACCCTTTCAAGGCATCGTGGACATTCATAGAGTCTGTCTCCACTTCAGAAAGTTATAACCTTTTTTCTTATATTACTTAAGAATATCATGCATTGCTTCTACCTCTACTTGAAGAGAAGTCCCCAGACCAAATATGGATAAGAAATTCAAGTAGACTGAGCCACTAATATCTCTCAATACCCCACCTCACATGCATACCCCAACATTCAAGAACCATCTGTGTTCATCTTTTGGCCCACAAAAGGCACCCGCCAGTAAACCCATTCACCCCTCCTGTTACAGGATAAAGTGACCTCTCTTCCGCCTGCCTAAATTTTTTTCATATAATGATAATTCTTCTAGGCCCTAATAGCCTTATTTAAATCAATCAATAAATTCTTATCCCATATGATGATGGTCCAGGTAGCCTTGGTACTCCTTTAATCCTTGATATTTTATGAGCTTACCATAAACCCTATCACCCCGCATGCATCACCACTTATCGCATCTCGCTCTCATGAACTCCATCCCCTATGCCTTGAAACCATCAGTAAGTGAAGCGACAGCTATCCCCAGATATAAAGAGGATCTTTGTGAATTCACCAAGAACCTTACACACCTCAGTGGCCCATTAACTACTGGTAAAGAATAGATGTCCAATGGACTCCTCGCTGTGTATTGTACAACACACACACCTACAATTCAGATGACTGCCACACTTGTCAATATTTTCTTATGTCAGGATAGATCTATTCCCCATTCTCTAGGTGAATAAATTGAATTTGGTGGGTATATTGTACACCCAAATAATCTCGTACCACACGAAATTCTTAGAATATCCTTGGACAATGTGTCAGAAATATTCGGATGAGAAGTGGACCGAGGAAGAGGCTGTGAAAACACATTTATCCTTCTTTACATTAACCACTATGATATGGAATTGATACTTAGACTCCATATCCAACACAACATTAGTAAAATCGGCAAACCGAAAAGCTTTCATAAAGGTGATTTCGTGGACCAGACACAATGGGATCCCGATCATTGATCCCCACCAGTCCAGGTCCAAGAAGAAGACTTTTCCTTCCCCAACAATCTAATGGGAAAAAGGCCAGAGAATAAGAACAAGGGGTCCAACCATCGACCATAGTGAGGAATGATGCCCATGCCCAGGATCTTGAAGGCCTGATATGTACCTGTTCATGGTGATCCCCCAAAAAGTACATTGTTCAAGAACACTCCATGCCAGCCTCGCATGCATGTAATAGAGGGTAAGTTTCAGGTTTCTCAAATTAATTCCTCCCTCACACATAGGCTTCACCATTTTACCCAAGCCACTTAGTCCCTCCTTTTCTCCGCACCTAGATCCCACATAAATTTTGCAAGTACCCTGTCAATATATCTTATCACACATTTGAGAACTATGATGGATGAAAGACTGTGTATAGGAGGGGCCATAAGGACAATGTTTCTGAGGTAGATCCTTCCACCAAAAGATAGAAAAATGTTCTTCCAGTTCAGCACCCTATCATTGATCCTAGACAGAAGAGCATCAATGAATCTGATCCGGAGCTACTTGTGTGATATAGGGGCATCGAGATAAAACATTGGGAACTCACCCCTCTGTATACCCATAATCCTTCTGACAGTCTCCACCCTCACTGAGGAACACCTTTTAGAAGTGACAAATTCACTCTTGCACTTGTTAATAATTTGGCCACTTCATCAAGAGTACTCAACTAATACATATGAAACGTTCCACATTTCCAAATTAAGGGAAGTTTTAGTATCCATTTTTATGATTTTTTTTCTATTGGTGAAACATTCATGTATTAAACCCTTGATAAAGTAGATAAATTTTAAGGGTGAAATTCATTTTAATGGGGATAGAATGTAACACCATGAGATTAGGAGAAATATTTTTTCCGACTTTATTTATCTTTTCAAAATTTCCCATTTCACATGAACCTAAAAATAGCTCTATATATATACACACACATATATTAAAAAACTAATTTAAATATAACTTTCTTGCTCAATACCAACTTTTCTTTTGCTACACGCAATACCAACTTGGTTATCACTACAAGAAACACCAACATGGTGTATGATACATGCAACATTGAGTTTCTACAAAACATATTTATATACATATTTATATATAATTAATTAGATAAGATACGTACAACTTATCCATTAAACATAGTTATAATAATAATGATAATAACTTTTGAGTATTTTTTTTAATTTTTTTATATAAATATAACATATTGATCATGAAAGGTGTGTTTTTTTGGTAGTGTTATTATACGTTTAAAACATCATTTCCTCGAACAGGCCACTTCTAATAATGAAAGTAATTTCTAAATCATTTAAAAATTTAATCATACAAAATATTCTTAATTTTTTGAATAAAAACTTTCAGAATTGTTAGAGGGTGAATAATTTGGATTTTTTCTAAAAAACTTCATTTTGAATCAAAAGTGAATAATAATGCATTTTAGTTAAAAATATTCTTTTATGTAATTAATTAATAATGATAAATGATATTATAAATATGTTTTAAGGTAAAATTATATAATTATTACATATATTTATACAATTTAACTCATTAGAATCAACGTCACTTTGAAACTAAATATAAAATCTTAACAACTTTTTGAACTTCTTCCTACTTTTGAACCATATTATTTCATATCATTTGTGTGATTCACAGTATTTTTAATTTTGCCTATTATGTGAAGTGAATTTAAAAAATCTGACATACAATATTTTAATCAATATAATAATAGTATTCCAATATGACCATGTTAATTTTGTACCAAAATTATTAATAAGCATTATTAAAATTAATAAAAAAAATAACGGCCAAATT
The DNA here is from genome assembly GCA_963277665.1 of Viscum album. NCBI lineage: Eukaryota > Viridiplantae > Streptophyta > Magnoliopsida > Santalales > Viscaceae > Viscum > Viscum album. The sequence continues at coordinate 394,765,901 of OY728153.1, read as the reverse complement.
AAGATTAATTAAGGGCTAAACCATATAATTAACGGTCCTAATGGCCTAAAAACATGTCCAAAACCCATTAGATTTCAATATTTAGTCCATAAAATTTTATTATTTTGTTTTTTTTTTGGATTTTTATGTCTTTTTTTTGGTAAAAACATATGCACGCCTAGTTTGTTTCTTAAAATTCAATGTGAGCACTTTTCCTTTACTATAAAAGGCCAAAAAATCTAACCATTCTTCACAAAAATCAATACAATTATGTTATTACATTATCTAAAAAATTATCCAACCAAAAAAACTCACCCATACCTTGGATCTTCACTTTCTGCAGAAATCCTCTCAAGGATTCCTTTTAGAATAAACCAAAATTTTTTACCTGATTTTGAGGAAATATCTTCTCGCAAGATCCTTCCATTTATTTATTTTTCTACACCACCTACAATATCTTATTCCTTAATTGTGTGAAAAAATAGTATAATTCCTATACTAGTATGTTTTTATGAATATTATATTACCTAAAATTACACACGCCTCCATCTAATGTATTTTTAACATATTTTTTCTGTGTATGACGAACTACAGCCTCACGAAATGATGATAGTTGATTTCTCCTTTAACAACAATAATGGTGGAAATTATGATGGAAACTATTTTTATATATGTAATATATTATATTTAATATTTATTTAATCATATATATTCCTTTTACAAAAAAAATTTCTTTACGTTATTTTTTGTCTAAATATGATAATCTTGTTTGTGAATATGTGGACTATCACCCCATCAAAGTGAATTGATTCGTTAACATGCCACATGGAATGTATTAAGGATGGTTTCAATGGACATATATGATATATATATAATATAAATTATACTGGAATGTTTACACACACATATATATACATATTTCATTTGCATACGTTCTTTTGATATGATAATAAAGACGGAAACAATGTTCATGCGTACGTATGGCTTACCATCTCCATGAACGATGGATTCCCTTTCATACTCTAATAATTTACTGATCATTATAATTAAAATACAATAAAAATAAATAATATATATATATATATATATCTTTTTTACATTATGTAATCAGAATATAAGTATCAAGACCAATGATGTAACAAATTTAGACACATGCGAAGAATAAATAGAATTTTACACGAACTGAAAAATTAACATAGGATTATTTACAATAGGGTAACATAAAATCATAAATAAAATATTTCTCGTATTATGTATAATAATATTATTTTATAAAATACATATTATAAACTTATATTTATTATACTGGAAGCTTCTATGAGTGGGAAGTGATTCAAGCCACAAGGTAGGGAAATTTCATCTCACTTTTAATTTCTGTGAGATACCAGCTAGGTTCGCTAATCATTCCTTTTGAGTGGTGTATATACTAAACATTATTTTATTCTATTTTTCATAAAATTAAATTTATGGGTATTCACATGTCCATTTTATGATCATTATTTCATCTGGTTTAACATTATAATGTTACCAAATAAGTAAAATAGTTTTGTCTCAATTTTCCTTCTCTGAGACTATTGTTTTGTTATGAACCTACAATATTTTTCAAAGTGTATATACTTTCATTTTACATGATATATAATGAATCTTTTAATTTTCAGGATATCATAAAAAAATTTAATTTCATTTTCTTACATGGATCGTATGATCCCAAGATACCGAGTTAGAAGAGTGTATTATGAAAATTTCATCGGTATCCAAGATTGTTTATGTTTATTATTCCTTTGATGAAATATTATGATACATATATCAATAATATTAATGAGTTCTATTATACTATGTTATTTTTAGATATAATCAGGTATTCATACCATTTTCTACTCTTTGGTACATATGTTAGTTAAGAATGTGTTTTTAGAAAAGCCCTACTTTACCCTATCTTCCGTCAGAAATCTATGTTTTCTAAAAAGTGATTCCAAGAATATTATAACATTATCATATAATATATAAAAATTATTTTTACCATTTTTTATTTTTACCAATAACGTTAATGTAATCTTCTTTTCACTTTCTGATCAAGGAACATTCTATACTTTTTACCATGAAAACATAATGTTTTTTGACCTCATATGATATGTACAAATTTACTCGATGTCATTTATTTGAAGATCCATTTTAATTGTTAAAAAGCTTAATCATTAAGAAAATGTTTTTAAAAGATATTTTAAATTAATATTGATTCTAAAAAGGTTTTCAACTTCTTTTATATGTTTTCATGGAGAAATATTTTCAAAATGTTTTCAAGTCTTATTTACTTGTTTTTAAAGTGCATTCCAAATAATGATTTTTTAAAAATTATCAGTATTATTTTATAAGTTTTCATGAAAAATTATTTTCCAAATGTTATTAGGAATTCATTATTTGTTTTCTAATTATTTTTATAGAAACAGTTTTCAAAACATTTTAAAATTTTAATTAAAAGTATTATAGTATTTTAAAAGGAAAAGGGTTTTAAAATGTTTTGAAGCATATTTTAATTTTTTTCAAGGAAAAAGGATTTAATTTTTTTCATGTATTATTTATAATTATTCAAGGTATTTTATATGAAAATTAAATTGAAATGGTCTTATGTATTAAAAATATTTTTTCAAATAATGAAGGATATTTTCTTCAAGAAACATTTTTAGAGGCTATTTCAAAATTATTTTATATCTATAATAACATCTATTTACATTACTCATACCATCTAGGAAATGATCCAAATGTTCTATTCACATCCTTTATATAAAGGATTTATTTTTATTTTCATGTTATTTATAAATGTTATTTATCATTCACGGGTTATAAATATATCAAATCTATTTTTATTTTATAAGGTATGATTTTGATGAAGTTATTTGGAAACTTGTAACACTTTCCACAAGTTATGAACTGTTGGAATGATTATTTATACCCATTTCATTTCATGGGATATTATTTTTTATGGAACACGTCTATATGATTTCATGATGTGATAGGTGGGACCTATATCTCTCTTCAATGAATAGGTAATGATTTATATTTCATATGATAGATAAGACTGGAATGAGGTTTTACATAGTTCTGTAATATTGTGATAGAAAAGTGGTTTACTCGATTCTGTAATTTTGAGATGGAATGTGGGTTTATTCATTTCAATAATATAGGGTTGTAATGAGGGTTTCCATGGTTTAGTAATATAAATTTGGAATGAGGGTTTAAAAGGTTTAGTAATACATGTTTGGAATGACATTTCTCTATGTTCAGTAATAAAGGGATTGAATGAGGGGTCACATGGTTCCGTAATGGAGTGCTAGAATTGTGGTACACCCGGTCTAGTAAAGTACTATTTCTACTATGATGGTTTTGGGAGTGATTCCATGGCTACTATGGAAATCATATTATATGCTTTTGTATTTTCCCTAATTACATATTTTATTCCTACATTATTCATTTAATGATTATGATCTCTATTTGATATGACTCATGGCTTTTGAAATGCCAATATTTATGACATGATTTTGGGAATAGTCCTTGATATGCAAGGTATGATCTTTTATTTACATGACCACATTATCATACCCTTATTATCATGTTTATGCTTATATGTATCCCTTGCTTACCCTTAATAAGCATTTGAGATCAGCCCTTTTATGCTTCCTTTCCCTCGGGTTGTGATGATATAGACAATTATTGATATGTCTTTGAACTTTTATAGTCAAAAAGAACCTAGTGGGAGATGATGGAGCACACAAATGTACCCGTGTTTATGATTCAATGTTTCCAAAGGCACTAAACCAACTACTATATTTGGGGGTCTGTTAGATAATGTTTAATTATTTGCCAAAGTTATGTAATGTTAATGTTTTGAAGATTGAGGGTTGCTATAATGAAATTCATCCCATAAGGAAATATCCTAGTTTAAGATAACAATCTGGAATCTTATAAAAAATTACAGTCTTTATATAATTAATGTATCTTCAAAAGGATCTTGTTTCTCCAATATTTCAAAATAAATATTAAGGCGTTCTATTTTCATGCCTATACATGGTGCATGATTCTATGACAGATTATTTCACTAGCATTGTATAAAATTTTCACAGATCTAAGGGTGACCATATGACCATTATTAAATAAAAAAGTCTGGTGGTATCCCCTTTATAGCTATAAAAAAACTCAATAACAATTGGGTCATGAATTTAATAGATCATGGGTAGAGAAAAACTATAAAACCCATAGAAGTATATTTCATCATTAACTTGGATAAGTTATTTTTCAGGATTTCTAGACTACCTAACATTAAGAGTCTATATGTTCCATGTGATTCCACCTATAATAATTAGAACATAAACATGATTTCATTTATCAATGCACAATGATTACTCATGATAGTCTGAACTATTAATGTTGGATTTTATTTTCTCCTCAAGTATTAAGACATTTTTGTTGTCCCCAAGGAGGATCAACATTTTCTTTTGGTTCTATAAAAGCATGAAAATTTCCATTAATAACTCTCTAATGCTGATATAAGAAGAAAAAGTGAATGAAAATTTGATAGTGGATCCATATCAGATTAAGAAGATTGAGAAAAATTTGGAACCTCAACATCATTAGATAAGATGTAAATTACATTTTATTGATCCAAAAATGATCTATATCACTATTATAATATTTTGGAGTGAAAATTTCACCTAAGGGATGCCTAGTTGAAGAAGTTACACTTTTAAAAAAGAATCTTTGGGTCAGAAATCCAAATTAGAGGGAGGTTGTGGTACACAATAAAATGAAAACTATATATGACCATCAGGAAGTTCCAAAGACCTTACAAACTAAAATATATTATATTTATTTATTTTACTAATTTTTCTTCTTATTAGAGGTCCTCTATATTATCGCATGTCCTTATGAGACTTATTCTTTTTTTTATTTAACAAGATTTATCCTGGTCCAACTATTTAATAAAACCAAAAAACATACAATGATCAATAAATAATAATAGTTTGAATCTAAATTATCATGAAAGTAATTTATAAGAAGTCTAAATATTTAACCATGCCTAAAAATCTATGACAGATTTCATTTAACCTAGGTCATTCATAGCCATCCTCTATTTTTTACGGATTGAGAAATCATCTATTTTATTATAAATGATAAAAAAAATTAACCAAGGTTGGTATGGGAATACCATGAAATATTTCCACAACATAAATTTTATTTACCTAAATTGTTTCTCATTATTTTTTTAGTTTTTATTCTTCCTCCCGAATTGCATTCCAGTCATCTCTTCTATGTACATTCCCCTGAACTCTGTTTCTCACACTCTATGAATGAAGAGATTTATTCCTTCTAATTAGGGTCTCAACATCACTTCTATCAGATTCAGTTATATCCACCTAATGCTCTTTGATTTTTTTATAGAAATACCTTGACATTGGAGTCACAATACCCTCAAACTCCATTATTCTAGATTGATGAAGAGTTTCTTGGTATATTATTTCTTCTTAAAGGGTATCAGAAGAACCATGAATTGTATCCTACATCTCATTGGAATAATTAATTTTTTTAGTGAAAAGTGTATGTTTTCATACATTTTATTTCTCAACCACCAGTTGAGGATCAACCAAAGACATTTCATTATTTTATGAAATAATTTGAAACCCCTGAATATCTATGACATATTTTGAGGATGATTGGAAAACTATAGAAATAAATAGAGAATTTAATTATAATTTTTTTTAGCAATTCAGTTTCCTAAAGAAGTCATACTATAATATAAATGATTAGGATCAACCACTTTATGAATTTATTATTTATTATCCTATTCAACAAGAAATGCACGATCATTTCATGTAATTTTAGGATTCGAAAAAAATGAGTTTTATTTGAGTTAGCACATTTACCTTTTCTATATGTATCAGCATAGTTGACATTAGCCTATTTTTGAGATTTTGGTAGCCCAGTATTTCATCATATTCTTATAATTATTGGAATTAAAATTTGATGACTCATTTGTCCATCCACTATTCTCATCATCCATTTTATTTATTTTGTCTTTATGAATAGGTCCATTTACTTATCTCTTCCATTTTAAAATTAATGGTAGAAATTCCAATTCCATTATCAAAATTAAATGGGTCATTGTTATCAGAAAGATGTGGAATATGAGGATGAACACCATTATTCTGAGTAGATTAATTTTTACACCTCTTCAGACAGTTGTTAATTTCATATACATGGAAAAAATTGAAACTGAATACTGTAGAATGCTTGTAGTTAGATGATTCCTTACCAATAACATTACCATCCTTGATGAATTTTATTATTTTCTGCAATATTATCTGAAACTCAATAATATCCTCAATAGTTGAAATCATTACTTTAACAACTAGATTCAAACCAAAATCAACCTCTACTAAGAACCTAGTGATGTGGCCAAATCGCACCAATTTCATTTCTATATAAATTTAAATCCAAATTACAATTGACTGTAAAGTGTAATACATGATTTTAGGGTTCTATAGTATCCAGTTCAACCCATATAAGCATATAAAAAATTTTAAAGTTCTTTTACCAACCTCAAATGGGTTTAATTTTTTATCCCATTCATGAATGTAGCTAATCCGTAGTTTGAGCACAATTTAACTGAAGTCCTCACTTCATAATTTTATATCTATTGAGGATAAAATCATATAAAAATGTCCCTGTTCTAATGAGAAACATTTCCAAGATGAAAATCCCTAAATCGATGTAATACATTAATAAAATTAATCTAATTGTAGAGGTAAATATAATTTAGGATTAAACATGCTATCTTTAATTTAGTACACACCTATTTTGAGACACTCTAAAAGAGCACTAGGGATAGCTGTGAAAAAACTATATCCACTTATAGTATTAATATTGGGATGTATTTATAGTAATTCCACATAATCACTATCTTATCAAACATTCATGACATTATATTATATGATTAATTATCCTCATAGTATGTTATATGGTTATGTTCCCAATTCTATGTTTTATTAAATTTTATTCAGAAGGTTTCTACCAAAAATGTTCTAAATAAAACTTTAACTACATAATATCTAGTATCCTAGTGCTGGTGGTTACATTATGACATAGGTATACAATATAGGTTATCACATACAATGTGGCCGATTGTATTAACATTATTGAATATATATGTATATACTGTTCTCATTTTTTATTTTGGAAATAAAATATAATCCTTTTTGAAAGAAAATATTCTATATCATGAACCCATTCAATTATTCCTTCTTTGAATCATATGTAATTAAGAAAATATAAATGGTGATATAAAATGATATGTAATAAAAAAATATAGTATAATTTATCTTTAATAAATAATGAAAAATTAATATGTTATGGTAAATAACTGAAAACACATTCTATTTAATAAATAAAATGATCACAAAATGCATCAACAGATAATATCAAATGAAATAATCTCATGGATAAAAAATAGAATTCATATTTAAATAAATTTAGAATTTCAGATGTCTTAATCATAAGAATCATGATATATTTATTTCCAAGTCTGTGTTCTAACGTAATTTAAACTATTGGTATGTGTGAAAAAAACTATTAGATAATGCTTGACAACAATTTTTTCCCACGAGACCAATTGATTCATCGAGGGGATATATAATTCTAGGACCCTCCCATAACATCATATCCCATAGTTTTTTCTAATATTTAATGCTCATTTTAATTCCAAAAAAAATATTCCTAATAATAATATATCATTATTTGTTAAAGGATATATAATTATCAGGATTTCTCTTGTCAATCAAATAACCTTCATAATAAAACACCATTTGTTAAAATGACAAAATGATTAGAAAATAATCATATAGATGATCAAATGAATATGGATATTTAAGATACATTTTTTGTTACATGAAATATGATAAAAAATTTAATGACGTAATAGAAATTTATTTACAACAAAATTAATAAGTGATAAAGGATGACCATAAGTATTTCATGAATATAAGTGTTATAATAAAATTGGGTCCTTTAAGGATATATATAAAACAAAAGGAAAAATTAAAATAATATTTTATAAAATATTTTCCTTTTTTAAAACCCTTAAGAACATTTAGAATATAATAAATTGTATAAAATAGGTCATGTGGATGTAGAATTTGTTAACTCCGTATATGTTAAAAAGAGTCAGTACTTTTGAATTTTTATAAATAATATTAAAAATAAATCATCTAGAAAAAATTATAATGATTAATTTATATAATATCATATTTGGTCTTTTTATAACATCTTATCTCTTGTTATTTAATAATATTTTGTTATTTTCATGGTTTCATGTGTTTATTTCCACGTTTTCTCATTCACGATGGTACTGAATGATCTGGTTACTACATATCTTTTATAATTTCTGATCTATAAAAATAATAATTATGAAATAATTATCCTATTTATACATAAATTATACTTCCTAATTCAATCAATAATTTCCTTTATGGAAAATGAAGCAGGTTACATTTTTGATGATAGTAGAAAAAACATATACATAGGCAACTTTTCCATTTTCAAATGATCATTATGAAAAGAAGATATGTAATATATAATATTTATAGAATTGTCAAAATATCATATTTTAATTTTTTTTGTAAACTTATATATTTCTTTCAGGTTTTTTGGTGATGATAAGAGAGTCACATCTCTTTTTGAAAGTGGTAGTCCACCTGTACACTAATGATGTTATCAAAATTAAGTGCAAAAAATTAAAATTATATATTATCCTTTTAGAATTATGAATGTTTATTTAATATCATAATTATTTTTTGTATATCACATATAATAAAAATAATTATTCTTTATCACCCTCCATTTAAATTATTATTTAAAGAAGAATCGCATCGCTTCGCAAGGCAGTAGTCCGTCATACAAATGAGTGAAGTTATCGTGTTGCAAAATGAATGGAAATTAATATGGTGTTTATATTTTATAAAAATTATCCATTTTTTAATTATATTATAATATCACAAAAACACAAAGATATATATATATATATATTATACATTTTCAGTACCAATTGTATAATGTTGTAATAGAAGAACGAATGACATCCATTCATGAAATAGTTGACTATCTTACATAGAAATGTTGAATTCATAATCTATTTCATGGAAGAGTGATGGTTCTAGATAAAGATCATAAAATAATAACATAATTATATATTTAGGATACAATGATTATTATATCATAATTATTTAATAAAAATTGAAGGAGGTGCATAAAAAGTAACCTAAATATGCTCTTGTTGAATATTATCCCACCTTTGGTTTTCCACATTAGGTTTTCATTAAACACACCAAAGGATTTATTTATTGAAAATATAATTCTTATAAAATGAGATTTAGATATATTGAAATTTATTTTTTTATGTTTTTTAGAAAAAAAATTGATTCATGTTTTGAATTATCAAGCGGAGTGAGTGGCCTTTATAATTGAGGAGGGATGACATTATTGTAAATACCAAAAATAATTCAATATTCGGAGGTCTACCATAACTCATGTTCCCCATAAATATATATATATATATATTATGTTATGTTGTATTATTCCATAACCACCTAAAAAAAGACAATTTTATCATGTTATTCATTAGTCTATAGGTTTACTCAATGTTACCTTTTTAGTTCTTTTACCATGATAATTTGTATCTTATAGGTAATTTAACCATAAAGATTATAATTAAAATGATGTTAATTACATAATTTATAAATAATAATTAAAAACATGAATTCTAATTTAATAAATAAAATTATAATTAATATGTAAAATTAATTTCAATACAAACACATGTAACATGGAAACCACTGTTTTAAAAATTAATTGTAGTAATTAATTTTTACATTTAAACCAATAATTATTGAAAAAGTTTTTTTAAATTATTAGATAATATCAACAATGATGATTCCAAATATGTAATCCTTTTTTACTAATTTCATAAATATAATTTTAGGAAGACAATTTATAATTCATCATAATGACGTGACGAAAAAGTGAGTTTTGAAAGTGAAATTTACTTAATTGTTTACAATTTTTTTATACAAAAAATAATCATGAATATTATTAAAATTAATAAAATTTTACTAATTTTTATAAAATAGAGAAAAAAATTTATTATAAAAAATTTAAAATAAAATTTTACATTATTTATTATTTATATGAAAATGCACATTTCTATTAAAAATATGTATTTTTCCTTATTCATTAAAAGTTGAAACTATTCTAAAATATCCTATAAATTTACCCTTAGATTAGTTTTATATAATTTATCAAAAACCCATGTTTATTAGTGAAATAATTTTTTTAATATTATTTTAAAATTATTAGATCAAAGAGAAACTAAATCTTCTTTTGAAAAAATACTATTTTCAAAGGATGTTTTTTTATTTCAAATGATTAATATTTATTAATAATCAATGTATATTTAATAATAATGTGTAAATTATATATATTTATATTTTATTTAATCATTTTCATACCACCCATTCCAACAGCTGAGAAAAAACTATCATATTATATAATAATATTTATAATTTATTATAGTTCGGTAAATCTTGGACTTCCATGTGAAAAAACCTATCAATGAAACATTTCCTTTAATGGAACTCAATATTTACTTAGGGATAAATGTAGTGCAATAATTTAATGTGATTTAATTTATAAATATATCCTATGGTCTTGAGTTTTATAATTTCTTCTCCGTTTAGTGCTCCATTTCATAATTATAATGCCATTACTTTAGAATTTTTGGGAGTTACGTTCAATCCAACTTAAACAAATTACATCTTCATAATTTTAATTTGATCATGAAAATAAACTATTAGATTTTCCAAAACACATTTTTTTAAAATCCATGTCATAAAAAAGGATAATAAATTTTTTAATTAGTAACCATGAAAGGGAAGTACAAAGCGATATGGAATAACACATAACTTGGTTTTCAATAAGGATAAAATAGTTGGAAAGGGAATATATGGACATGGAATGAAAGCATAAATATTTGTGTCAAGTGATTGAGGTTATCAATCAAAAGAAAGTGAATGATCATTGTAATGTTAATGGAATAAAAAATATAAAAAAGAAATGATATAAAATACCATTTGATACATCATAAATGAAGTTAATAGGATTACATTTTGTTTTAATATCTATATCATAATGCTGAGAAATTATTGTAATATATTATTATTAATATTAATATATATACTTTATGTGATTCTATTTAATATGAAAAATTACATCATTTGGATATGCATCGATCAATTTCCAATTCAAAAATTACTCTAAGAAATTAAAATAAAAAATTGATTTTTTTAATTCACGGAGATCTAAAATTTAGTTTTAATTGACCATATGATCCATGAATGTGTGAAACTTGTATCATTCTATCTCCAAATATTTTACAAGAATAATATGACTAGCACAAGTTATATAATATGCATATATTTTCCTTTAGTAAAGTAATACATTAATCTTTAAAACCTCATCAAATTTTAAATAGAAACCATTTAATAAATTTTTAACCATATAGACCAAAAAAATGATTATGATCAATATATTTATAAATAATTTCAATAAATTTCCAAAATGTACTTATCTTTGATCTCGCAAACACTATGAAGTTATTCTTAATTATAACACTCCAACTAGTAAATACCTTCATCATGTAATCTATAATGATTTCGATGTAAGCTGAATTAATATAAAACCTACTTATAAACATGAGAGGTTCTTTATCCATTAGGTAAATATAAAATTATTCAATATTTTCCATAAATAATTTTTTTTGAGAAACCCTCAATGAGGGAATAAATCTAATTTTAAATAAATCATTAATTAGTACTAAGGAAGTTAGCACTATACAATTTACATTATCGATATCAATTATCTCTAGATCCAAAAGACATTATCTCAACATAAAAAAAATATTATACATTATCTTTTTTTTAATCATGTTTTTCAAGAATTATAAATTTCCACTAAATCATTTTTCATGGTCATTTGTACCGTTAGATATACTCTTTCAAATTTATAAGGAAAATGTTCTGTAGTAAAATTCAAATTCAGTTCATAATTCCTATAAATAGGAAATAAATGATAAAATACTATAATTAAATATATTATAAATAAAAACACAATCATATTAATTAGTCCACTTTGGGTGTATCCAAAAACATTATTATGAACTTGTTCCTGTAACTTTTTCTAAGATATATTCTTTTGATGCTCAGGGTATTTAATTTCCTAGAAATGATCTCCATATTGTTGAAACTATCAATAGATAAATTTTCCTTTTACAATTTGATTCTTTCACCAAGACTCCTTTATCTCCTCACATATAAATAACACACAACCCTTATATAATTTATTTAGGGTATTCTCTCCTGAGTTATCACATGTTAAAAAATTATTATTTACCTTCATCCCTTAGTGAGTATGTTTTTCTACCATCCAATACTTCTCTTGACTACCTTTGTATCCATAATACGTGGATAATTATTTCTCAATCTGGATACCACATAAAGCTATTTCATTATATTAATAAACAAATTTAGAGACTAGCACCCATTAGAGACCATGCTTAATCCCTTTAAAGAAACGGTCAATCATGCACTCTATGTTCTATATATAATCTGTATCATATCAAGATTACCTTTCAAAGATATATTTATAATATAAAAAAACTATTCATCCTTTTCCTATAATCTAAATAACATTATACTGATCTTGGTTTTTTTCTCATGAGGGAATTTTTGTTCAATTATTGTCTCATTAAAATCATTCCATTCCCTCGATTTTATTCCCTCTTCCTCCCTAGTATTCTAAATCAACAACAACCATTATTCAAAATATACATTAATATAATTATCTTCATGTATACCATTTTACTTTTCACCACATTCCAATACCACAAATATCTTTTCGAGAGACATAATTCATTATTAAGGTACCATTGGAAAAGTAGTCCCACTAAAGGATGGAGGGATCTACGACATAAATTAGTTCAATATATGAGAATATCAGTTTGGAATAGGTTTCCCTATCTAGCCAATGTTTTTTGGCATATCCCAATTAAGATGAATTAATATAGCCACAACATTCTTAATGTCAATTCTAGATTTATTGGATTCTTCAATAGAGAAATATTTACATTGGCCATGAGAATTGAAACCCTTCCCCATTCAAGGTACCATTTATAAATATAATGAATTTGATTTTAAAATTATAAATTATAAATCTAAATTGTATCTCTCTTAGAATAAATTTAAATTTATGGATTAAACAACATAGAATAATCATTTTTTTAATAGAGAATATCATTACATTTAAATCCTTTATAATCAACCCTATAGAAAATTTGTGTTATCTTAAGGATATTAACTCTGGGGTTTCAAACTAGGTGTCTCGTAAGGAACTTTTTCATGTACCAGGTTGTTATTGAGTCTGTACTGATACACCTTTTTTAGTGTTATTACCCCATGGCATATCTATTTTCTAAATACAACCACATGTAGTATCTAGATATTTGTGTATTCCCAAGAATGTCTAAATAATATCTACATTCCCAAAACAATAGTATTTATTATATAATTTTCCTCATTGTTGAACATGTAGTTGTGATCCCTAATCTTTTTTTCCTAAATCTATTTCCTAAGGATTTTAATAAATTTCCCTCAATAACAACTATACTAACCTCGACCCAAGTTTCCCATAGCTTGTTTTCTAAATTGTTATGTTTGGATAGTTATAATGGATCGATTCAATAAGGACAAATCAGTTTAGTCTTTATAGAAAACACTATATTTACATGATACCCATTTAGCATTGGTAAATGAAAATAAAACATAATACATACCAACTGAAAATAAACCGCATCCATAAAATACCCATTGAAGGATCTCTTATTAGTGTCATTTAGAAAAGAAAAAAATAAGGGTGATATCAAATACTTATTTAGGGTTATGTTTTTTAAAATCATTCATGAATTAATAAATAATAAGAAACATGGAAAGGTAGATTACTAAACCCATTATAATTAGTAAACAACATGATTATAATATAGAAGGAATATAAATGATAAAATAGTGGAATATTAACAATCAATTTAGAATAAAAATTGACAATGTATATTATAAAAAATAAAATAGTAATATATAATATAATTTTTTTTGAAAAATATAATATTAGAAATATAATCTTTCATTATTTATCCTATGATATTTACTATTAATATTAATCCCTTTGTTAGTTTATGTATAGTGGTAGAGAACCTTCTGATTAGGCAAATGATTTCTTCTCATGAGACTATCTATTTATCTATGAGATTATATTAATTTCCACCCAAAACGATTTACTTCATATAAAATGTATTCTTAGAGTATTTTATTTAAAATTCAATTCATAAAAAATGAGCCATATCATTGGTTTGTATTGTATTAAGGATATAGATTTATTAATATCTTACCAGTTAATCAAAGAATATTTCAATTAAAAACCATATGTATAAATGGAATTCATTTTAGTAAATAATAATATCAATTACACAAGAATATATATTTTGAATAGAAATTTAATTTCTCAAGAATAATTATTTTAAGAGAGTTATTTTTTCAAGAGAATGTTAATAATCACAAAATAAAGTAGGTCTGAACAATAACTCTTACCATTTGGTAGTTTTCATGTAAAATCGCGATTTATGAAATAATTCAAATTGAAAAATAAAATATTTTTAAAAATTAATTATTAATGATATTACATTTCAACTAGGTAGTATATACAACACATAAATTTGAATTGTCTATTAATAACAAATAACTCTTAATGAAATGTAAATTTTGATGAAATACCTAACATCACTCTTAATTTTGGATAAATGTGAATTAAACTAATATTTAGTGGTTTTAAACATGTAATTTATTTACAATAGAACCATATAAATTTTTACAATATCATAAATGATCCTTTATATCTGATTATTACATGTTCATTAAAACCCATTTTTTATTTTCATGATTTTAGGTACTAATTTTCTTTTATTTTCATTTGTGTTTTTCATGAAATATTTGATTCGCAAACATATTATAGAATTTCATGATCTTATGAATAATAATCATGAAATAATTATCAAATTTATACATCAATTCTATTTTTATAAAAAATTATTAATGATGTTTATGAAAAATTAAGTATGTGATTATTATAGAGACAGTCGGTCATATCTTTGCATTAGTAACATTTCAATTTTCCAACAATCATTATGTAATGAAGTTTTGTAAAATGTAATATTTCCATAATATATGAAAATAACATATATAATATAATATTTACTTATTTAAACTTATATATAAATTTCATGTGGTGGGGTGACGAAAATAATGTCACATAGATTCTTGAAGGTGATATTGCATAAATACATAAAAGCTGTTATTATCTTTATGTATAAATAAATGTTATATTAATTTTGCAGAATTATGAAACTGTAACGAACTACATTATTATGTCATATATACCAAATATAATCATTAAAATTAATCTTTATAATCATCCATGAAAAGTGTAATTAAATTATGAACGATATCACTTCGCGAGGTGGTAGTCCACCATACACTTGAGCGATGTTGTCATGTCTCATATGAAATGGAAAGTAATTAGGTATATTTGATATAGTGAATCTATATGTATAATTATTTAATTTTTATTATATATATATTATCCATCATCACATCAAACTGTTCTAGGTTGTAATATAAGGTGGTATGTCATTTGTTAATGGGACGATAGTCCGTCGGACAAATGAATGATGGTTTCATAACCCATTTAATGGATGTGGGGATGGTTTTAGGTAATCAAAACAATATAATAACCTAAATGTATAATATATATAAATATTTTAATATATAATCATGGGTTAAAAAAATTAGGTTGAGTATGAATTATGATAATGATGCTCATAAAGAACATTACCTCTTATTTGGGTATCCTCTATAGGTTTTCACTAAATCCAAAAATGTTTGTATTTATTTCTAATATAATGATTTTATGATAAGGGTAGGTATTTTTTGATTTTATTTGGGATGTTTTTTTCAAAACCAATGTGGTTTGATGGTGTGATAAGGTAATGAGATTGAGTTCCATTTTATAATTAAGGAGGGTGGTATTCTAGTAAACTCCCAAAATATTCACTATTGGGAAGTCTCACTTACCTCATGTGACTAAAAAATAGATAAATAACGGAAGGTGGTGTTAATTTGGTTGAGAAATTACTCCACCACATATAAATGAATAAAATTTAATCATGTTATTTTTTAGTCATTAAGTTAACAAATATTTACCATTTTAGTTTTTCTTACCATGGTAACTTTTATTTCTATTATTTATGCAGGTAATTAATCCCCTGAGATAATAATTAAAATAAGTTTATTATATAATTTATACTAATTATATCTAAATATAAAATCCAATATATTAAATTACACTCCATTTATTTTGTAAATTTAATTTCAATATAAATGCATTTAATGCACAAAACCCTATTTCAAACATAATAGTTGAAATAAAGTTTAAATATTTTCACTAATATTATGATAAAAAATTAATTTGAATTTCTTATATAACATCAATTATTATTATTAAAAATATCTAATACATTTTTTCAAACTCAACTCAGGTTATTGGAATAATTTAATTTAATATTAATCATGTAGAAGCAATTAGAATGTGGGTTTTTTTATTTGAAAACGTTCAAATGTTTACATTGTTTTTATAACAAATTTTATCATGAGAATTGTTACAATAAACTAAATTTTATTAACTGATTTAATATTTATCTTAATATTTCTTGAAAACTATTCCTGGCATAATTTAATATCATTAATTATTTAAATTAAAATAGTAGTTTTTAATTATAAATCATTATTTTTCAAAATTCCTCAATGAATGAAAATTCTCATAGAAATACCAAAAATTTACCACAAGGTATGTTTTATAAAATAATTTCAAAAAATAAAAATATTCTTGTCAAATTAATTAATAAAAATTGAAAGAATTATTTTTTTTTCAATATTTCTTCAAAAAGTAGCTAAACCCTCTTAGAAAAATAAAATTTTCAGAAAACCATTATTTTCATTCTTTAAATGTTTATTATTTTATAAATATTAAATATAAAAATGATTAAAATATATAAACTCTATATTTCCATAAGTTGTATAACTATATTAATACATGTCATTCCAACATCATGTTGATAACTATAATATTAAATAATAATATTAACAATATAATATTGTTTGGTAAAACTTGGTTTACAGTGTGATTCAAGATATCAATGAAACCCATCATTTCATGTAACAGAAGCTCAACATGATGTTGTTTGTAAAGCAAGGAATTTAGGATATTGAATTTATAAATATATTGTAAAGTCTAAGGGTTTTATAATCCCTCAAATTCTAGTTTATTAATGTCCTAATCACAATTTCTATAATTTACATTTTTGGGGAGTTGCATGGAGTGATAGAAAGTTAAGATAATTTTTTTGAGTACAAAATCAAGATTGATATATTGTCCCAGGTAATTGATGGTTTGACTAAGATATTGAAATATTTACTGAAATTTATCAAAGTGATTGATCAAGAGTACCCACTCCTATGTAGAAAAAAAATAATATAATGAGAATAATTAAAATCTCACTATAACATCATAAAATTAGGTTACTTTGTTTACATAAAAAATTTCAAGGAGAATCAAGTTGATTTAAAAAAATATAGTAGTTTCTACCAAAGAAGAGGAAACATCATAAATTTTTTTCCCATAAATATAGATTTAAAGTGGATGGTTGTTCTAGATTATTCCACGACACAAACTCCCACTTTTTAAACAAGAATTTATTTCAGATTAACTCAAAATCATAATACAATAGGAAAAAACATCCAAAATTGTTCTTCGAAGGACTTATATTAGTACGAAAATAATCAGTTTTTATTATTATGGAATGATATAACTCTCTCAAAATGTGCCTTCTATAAAAAAAAGTATTGACATGGATAAGACTAATGTAATAGGACATATAATGTTCAATATTTTATATAAGAATTTAGTTACTACTATTTTTGTGTGGTATACATGGTAATATATTCAGATATTTATCATTGATGTGTAACTTCATTACAAATATGGATACCCAATAGGGAACACACATTAGCTCAAAGAATCATCATGTTTGTTGAAAATGCAAATGAAATTTATTGATTTATAATACAATATTGGTTCAACATATTATTAGTCATATAATGATTATAAATACAAACCATATGGGAATTCAAATACACGGGTCAAAAAATAAAATATCTGAAAATGAATTAGTTTCTGAGACTTATCTAATAAAATGGATCAAACTGAAGTGTGGATCCAAGATGATGGATACAACTCTCATGTGAAAAGAAATAATAGTGTTGGTAAATGCATTAAAATTATTGGTTTTATTAAATTTTTAAATGATAAAATCTTGAAGATAATTAAGAAATGATAAATATTTTAAGATATAATAATTAATTAGTTAATATGTCTAATTTTTTTATGGTCATGGTCAAAAAATTCTATGGGAAAGGTAGTTATTGACCAAAGAATGTTTTTGAATTTCAATAATAATAATTATTTCATTAAATGTATTGATGGTAATATTATTATGAAAGTGAAGTGTATATAAGATAATCTATACTCTATTGGTAGGGAAGAAAAAATATTATTTCAATCATGGGGAGATTAAAATAGGCAGTTCCATAAAATGATTTGTCACTTGATCCACCGGTAATTAGTGTATTTACTGAAGAAAAATAATTATTGTGATATTAGTAATATATCATGTAATAATAAATACATGTGTAATTTCTATTAAAAATTATTATTATTAATATTATTTATATGTTAAATGATTAAAAGATAATAAGGGTTCTTTAAATAGTGCTTCTCATTGTTTAAGAATTGATATCATCTAGATCCATTGATGGGAAGATATAAAAAATTATTCATTTATGATTTATGTATTACCCCATCATCAATAGTTATAACCTACATGTTTGAAATGCTACATTTTGTTACATTGAATAATATGAATGTTGAAATTATTCATTAATAGAAGACTATAAAATTCCAAGAAGGAAATGGTATCGATTTTACCAATATCTAGATGGAGGATTATCTTGATAATAATGTAGTAATAAAATATTATATCTAGTGATAAATCCTCAAAACAATTGTGTATTTGATAGAAAAAACAAAATCATAAACATCTTAGATAGAATGATTCTTATTGAAAAATTCTTATGTCATTAACTTTGTATGGAATCAGCCATGACATCATAATATATTAAGATTAGATCATTTTTGTGTCTATGAGAAGATAATACTTTATACTATATATGGCATGGGATGATGCCCACAATTATATGAATTCCAATATTTACATGAATCTGATTTATATTAGATTAATATAAACACATAAAATTTGAGTCTCTTGAAGAAAAAACAATTTCCTTGTAAATAGAAGTAAGATAAAGTCATATAAGAGATTCAGAAAATATCTTATAAAGGTTATTGAGATCCAAGAATTCATAATTTTAGAAATGGGGAGAATCAATAGTCATATTGTTACTATATTCTATAATTATGTGATGAATAGTTGAGTAGCTCAATGGGAGAAAAAATTGTAATGTTGATTTAAGAAGAATAAAATGATAATGATTATAATGATTTAGATCTTCATCTATATAAAATTGAAATATAATGGAAAATAATATATGAATCAAATCATCAGTGACATGATAATACCATAGAAAAGGATGAGAATATAGTTTCACAAAAAAAAATCACTCATATCTCAGGTATACACATTGTGATTTGAATATGCTATTAACTATTATAATTGAATCCACAAATTTTACGAAATTAATATTAAAATTGAGAAAAAAATAGATTTTTTATATTTTTTTGATGCTATAAAATATATACATCATTAACACCAAATGGTTCTTTCATAAAAATTTACATAAAGAATGAATGACAATTTGAAAAAAAGGAACGAATGGTGTTCATGGGATACTCCCAGAAATAAGGTATCTATATAAACGAAACATGATTTCTTCTCTCTAGTCTAGAAATAATTAAATTATTCTTGGTCATAGTGGTGTCGAGGGGATTCAAGGTAATCTATATGGATATAAAAGTTATATTTCAAAATCGATTAATATTTGAATAAGTGTGCATTGGTCAGTTTGGGGATTATATATTTCATGAATATGATAAAATGGTTTTGTTATTGAATAAGGCATTCAATCATCTAAATAGATCATAAAAATAATGGTATTAAATACCACACCAATAAATGAAAAAGATATATTTTTCAACATGGATAATTTGAATATAATATTTATATGTATAGGGTGAGTGATCAATGGATAATTCTAATAATTTATTATGGTGAAATAATTTTGGTGTATTGAATTAATAAAATATAGGTAGTTATTATAATTAATGAGGTGTGATTTATAAATGTCAATTATTGAAAATTTAATAATCTTCATTATACTACAACAGACATAAGGAAGGGATAATACATTCAAATCTAATTACAAATATACATAACAAGTTATGACATAAATTCTAAACGGAAAATTCCATGGGTATGATTACTTCAGTTTCATGATAAATCAGGTTTTAAAGGGATCATTATGGAATCATATTAATGTTATATAATATATAAAAATCATTAAGATGTGGTATTAAATAAAAATTACACTACAAGAAATTTTGGTTTCCACTTTTAAAGGTATAATATATCATAATAATCCCAAAAATTCAACCTTTTGTTTTTGAAAAGAATATTACAGTATAGAAAAGGCATAATAGATTTTAGTTTTATATATTGTGAAATAAACAATATGTTGTTATGATGTTACACAGATGCAGTGTGTTCTGTTTTAGTGAATGAATGAAATTCAACATCAAGAGGTTCATCGTTTCATAGTGGATTGTAAATTTCCTTGAGTAACAAGAAAACTGTATATATTTCATTGAGAACTGTATATATGAATATGATATAGCTAAAAAATCATTCACTAAAATATTTTGGCTGAATCATTATCTTGAAGATACTAGATTTTAAGTAGAGTCTTTAATTTTAATCAATTGTGATAATTCAACTACTATCAGCTACCAAAACTATATATATATATATATCATAGGTAAAGCACATTGAAATGAGGTGTCACAATAAAAAATATAACGTTGAGTATGGGATAGTGAAATTTTATAATGCACTTACCAAAAATAATGTCATATAAATTATGATAAATCCATACCCAATGTTTTTTAGAACCATGAGGTTGCTCTTATTATCTAGTCAACCCATAAACATAGATAAGTGTGGATGTTAAATGGTCACACCCCTAGTATAGTATGGATTTCCATGTTTTCTTATAGTATTTCTATTACCTTTTTAAAACATATTTGGGTTACCCTTTTTTCAATGAAAAAGGGGGATAAATATTATTTATGAATGGGGGAGAGAAAATTTTATAAAGGAGGATTGGACATCTATATTAAATAATGGGAAAAAAAGTTTTTAGGGGTTATAGTAAAAAATTATGATATTTATGCCATTATAATAAGGACTAAATATAATGAAGATAAATATTGATGCAATATGGATAAATATGAATTATTAGTGGAGCCTAAGAGTAGAAAAAAGTAACTCATTTATGCAAATTAAAGGATACACTTTTTTATGTTTAGATTGAGTCATGTGGTCTTAAAATATATTTTTAGTCTTTGGTTTATTGATATCTATATTTTCATATGGTGTGATGTTTTTGAAATTGAAATTTTAATAACTTTTTTTAAGATAATGCATGAAGAGTTTGATATGATGTAACAAAACATAGAGGGGGGTATTTTTTTAACAAACAACAATAAATGAATATTTTCATATTTTTTAAGGATCCATTTTTATACAAAAAAGTTTAAAAATGATTGATTATAATGAAAAACTTTCAATCATTATAATGGGATGGTTCTGGAAGCTCATGAAGGGCGGCTGGATGTTCAACATAAAGTTTTTCCCAAAATGTATACTTTTTATCCATCAATTATATGACCATAGAGGAGTTATATGAGATTTATTTTATAAATAAAATATGAAATTTAATAATATCATGTTGAAAATTTTATTTGAAAACATGCATTGAAATCTATTTATGAAATTTTAATGAGGTATTTACACTTGTTTGTAAAGTATTTTTTGATGTATATTTTAAATGAAATAAATCCCATATAAGATCGTCCATAAAACTCAAAAGAGTTATGTGGATGATTATTAATTAATTTATCATATTTATCACATAATGTTGTTAGAATGATTTGTGAATTGACTCTAGTTATTTACCCATCTAGGGTGAAGGGAACCCAATGTAAAGTAGTGCTAATTGAAGGTTATAAATTTATTCATTTTTTTAGATATTATTTGAGGTGGAGTGGCTCTTAATTTCATCATTTGAGATATTTATTAGTATATGGTAATAATTATAGAGAAATGATTAATTTTAATTACATGATATAATCATGTGTAACGAAATACTTTGTAAAGGGAGATGATTCAAAAAGGAGGTTAGTTCTTGAAGGTATACTAGTTTTTATAAAATTCCATTTGTAAGGTAAATTAGTTCATGATGTGAGGATTTTTCATAAAGAATAAATGTCATTATGATAGTATATTTGGGAGGTAATTCTTTTCATGATTGTAGTGAAGTTATTGAATGAGGTTTTTCACAAATGTATTACCCACTATGAAAATTTTAAATGGTCAATTTGTTTTAATCTCATTGATTAAAAATGAAACTATCATCACAAAAATATCAGTATAAATAAATTAAAAACTTATACATATCATACATAATATCTTTTTGTAGTGTGATGGGTTCCTTTCTGTCAAGTGGTTGGTGAGTAATTAAAATTGAAATTTTTTGTAAAATTGAGGGGGTAGTAATTATACATCAAAAAGTGGAAAAATAATGACCTTTAGTGATTCCTTTACGTAAAAATATTTCCATAGTATACTACATAGATTAGAAAATTTTAGGTGAACCATGTAAATATTTTTTTTTGTTTCTTAAAATATTTAAATTTATGTTATATTTTTTTCTATTAATGAGAGTATATTGTTTTGTAATATAAAAAATAACATTCAAAGTGAAATAATTTTAACTATCTTACTGTAATACACCATGTATCATGTTATTTTACCTTGTTGGGATGAGATATTCCTTAGGTATACACCTAATGGAAGGAGTAATAATATCTATATCAAGAGTATTGTAAAATTTATTGAATGATTTTATGTGATTTTTAAGAGAATAAAATTACTTCATGAGAATCATTTACTATTATTAGTAGTAATAAATAATAGCTAGAATAGTTCCCTGGATAGCATGATGAATTTTTTTATATATGAGAATGTTTTCATACATTTAAAGACGATTATGAAAATTCCATGAATGTGGAATCCAATGAGGACTGATGTTATATGTTCCAAATGGATAGAAAATATGTTCAGCATTTAAATTTAAATTAAGACAACAAAAGGGGGCATACAACTAATAAAATTGGAAAATAACTAGTCATACTGGATTTCTTTCATCGGTTTAACCAAAGAGTGTGGATAAGGACATACAACATAAAAACATTATTTCATTGATAGAATATGAACTAAAATAGATAGAAATAGATAACACATCTGATTTGGTTTTTCATCATAAAGAAAAAAATGTGATCGAGGTAATGTCTTATTTTTAGAATCATATCAATGCGAAAGGTAATGAATGTTTTTATAATTATCATCTTGTTTATAAAAGACATTTCATAATTTATCATATCAATTTAGATAAGTAATTTTCTAATAATCTAGTGACCAATTCTATTCAAATCGATATTTTCATATCTCATGAAAATTTAAAATTCCTCCAAATTGATAAGACTTCATTCAATAAAGGTGATTATGAGAAAAATGAATATATTGAAAAATAAAATGGATTTTTAATGGTGATGGGTCTCCAGAATGAATGTTAAATAATAATCCTTATATACTTTATCACATTCCGTAGGTGTTTGATTAAAATTAATTAAATAGTTTAATGAGCATGAAATTATAGAAGGATAACATGGGTTTAAATGCTTATATCAATGGATATAATATGAGCATTGTAATTTTTAACTATATATATTTGTGACATGATTTATATTGATGAAAATATAAAAATTATGAGTAATGTTCATCAAAAATAAATATACTACCTAAAATGGTGAAAAATTGAGAAATGAAATTATTTTTTGAACTAAAATTCACTAATAAAGAAAATTTTATATTTCTCTTAAAATAAGATATGCTCATGAGGAACTCTACATGTTTTTTATGGAATAAGAAAGAAATGTTTCCATGCCCAAAGTATAGAAAACTATATTTCCTTGGATAACGATGGAATGGAAATAAAATGATGTTTCTATGGATCATGCGTGGACTAATAAATATTATATTTTCAATATCATATATATATTTTAATTACACTCTATACATGATTCCAAATCAGTAAAGGGGTTAAATTTCATGGAAATAAAATAAACCTCGCACTATATTAATGGATATCATGATTCTGTCTATAGTTATGATGAACATTGATCATTAATGAATTGAAGAGATTGAAATTATGATTGGGTAGAAGATGATATAGATCAAAAGTGTACTTATATATGGGATTTATTTATCTAATGAGGTTGTTTTTCTTGGGACTCTAAGAAGTATTTTTTATCCAATCATAGATCAATAGAAGGTACGTATATTATGACTTGACAATCAAAAACTAAAATCGTGTGATTAATTCACAAAATTATGGAATGAGGGTAGAATGTTATACCAATTAAATATCAGGCATAATAGTTAAAGACAAATAATGTTATCCAAAAAATATAATACTTCAATATTTTTCAATAAATATTGATATAAAATTCCACATCATAAATGGGATGGTGGAGTGTGGTGAGATTTCATCAGAATTTTTTTAAACTAGGGATACAATCATGTTTATCTTGATTAAACTTTTTTGGAAGGATTTCATCCATTTTTTCGTGTTTTATTAGGAGTGATTTCATCCATAAAATAAATATATGTCTTTTATGAATGATTCTTATATTTCATTGCTACACATTTGTTAACAATGGAGGATATAAAAGGTGATATAATTTTTAAATAAGATATACTCATAGATATTTTATAGGTGATATTCCAGGGTCATAGAAGCTATAAATTTTTTCATATTAGGGTGTGATTTGGGTGATTATAGAAAGATTTTATAGAATATATCATCAATATCATTTTAATTTTCTAAAAACTATAAAAGAAAATATTGATGATTTATTTTCATGATTAAAGATTGTTCAACCCTCATAATGTAATATTTATAAAGGGGTGTTCTAAGATTAGTTAAGTTCAATTTATTCATGGTTAATATTTCATTTATCTTTCATTATAGAAGGAGGTATCTAACAATTACTTTTTATTAAATTATGTGGTATTTAGATAAAGTTTTTCTAATGAATGATATGAATTGTTTCATGATAATAATTCATTAAATAGTTTTTTATTATTTCAAGTTGGATTCATTGAAAAATATTTCATGTATTGGTATAAATAACTATATAGTTGATTATAGATGCATAAGAATGAAAATATAATATAATTCTAGTTGATTTCAGATGATGTCAATAAGGATTTGATAATGCCATAGCCTGCTAGAATCAATCTCATATGGGATACACATTAACTAGTACGAGGGGGAATCATCCTTGAGTGATTCCAATGTAAAAATGTGTTAATCACATGAATGATAGATCATGTTCTAAATGTGTTGGTTTCTACATGGGGGTTCATTTTGGTGATATGAGTGAATAACACATTAGGGTTCTCTTTTAGAGTTAATTTAATGTTAGGAAGTAGTTTTCCAAATATGATATGAATCAGACTAATATAGTGATGATTTCATCATGATGGTGTCTAATAGAATATAAGGGGAATTGAAATACACTATAATGATATTTAGGCAGAATCTATAGTAGTGATGTTTTAAGGATGAAGTGGAAATTGGGACTTCAAGTGGTAGTTCATGTGTATATATATGGTGAAGTTGAGATGTCTACAACACAAAAGAGAAAATTTTCATTAATCCCATTTGTGAAATGGTTTTGATAGACTTGGTGAATCTAGAGTTTTGATTCATTACATGCCCCAGTGGAGGCTCCATAGTGTAATAGGTATAATATTAGAATATTTTTTGATTTGGGGTCATTGAAATATCAAGGTAACAATGTTGAAATTAATAGGTCACATAACAATGTACAACCAAATATATATTGAGATTCATCATGATTATTGGGATTTGGACTTCCATATCATTCATATTCTGTGATCAACATGAAACAATGATATTCATTCCAAAATTCTTTTAATATAAATTAATAAAAATATAACCCATATTTAAATGTTTTTCCTATGAAAAATATGATGAAAATTATTCTAGGATATTTCCAAGAGTAAATTAGTAGCATTTTGATTAGTGGAACACGGGTTCACACCAAATCCAAATTCTAGATGGACTTGAGGTATGTGAAGAAGAGATCATTTTACATGTTGGAAATAATAACTAAATTTATAATCTGAGCTTAATAAAATCATCTTTAAATTTTCTTTATTCCTTTTATATTAAATTGGAACCATGATATCCACATCACAAAACTATAAAACAATTATTTATCACCTTATAATAAGAGTGACTAAACCTTGTAAAACCCCATATGTCATTTCATGATCTTTCTATAACATTTTTTCTTAATAATATCATCATTATTGAGATCATTTTGTATTAATAATTAATGTAAATCATGTTCTATGAAAGTGATATTTGGTGTTTTTAGTTAATATTTAATTCTCGTTGTCAAAATTTCTATACACTCCCTTGAGACTTATAATAATATATTCTTGTAGTGAGTGATAACCATTTAGAGTTATATTTATCCCTCCAATAATGTTTTATCTCAATGTATATTGTTAATAGTATCTAAAATTGTGTGATAAATATTTACAAAATGGAACTAACTATTATATTTTTCTATCAAAAACGATTTTGGTATAATAGAAGTAAGGGATTTTTATAATTATTTTATTTTAAAAATAATTATACATGTTTTCCATGTATATAATATTATGTTTCATTTATATTGAAACATCATAATTCTGAATGCCTCTCTTTGGTTCTCCATACATGGTAGGCCAAATGGCCTCATGTTAATCACCCCAGTTGCTAGAGGATACCGATTACAAATGAGGGCCCATATATGAATGTGGGGAGACTTTGTACTCATCAGTAGAGTATGACACAACAGAAAACAATAATACATTAATAGAAGAATCATTATATCCATAAAAAACAAATACAATACCAGAAGACTATGATTACAAATAAACAAGATGTCATGTCCAACACAAGATGATGATACACGTCACATGTTTCTAATAAAATATCCAAAATAGGAATAAAATTCAGATGTATAATGTATATAAAAAAATTTAAAAAGGGAAAAATCCCCATGGCATTGCAAGCCTTAGCATGGTCTATTTCTCTCCTTCTCTAATGAGAATGTCAAGTACTAGAAGGAGGGATATTTTTATTATCAACAACTCCAACCATATAATCTCGTTTTTACTAAAAAAATGACCCAAATAAGGTGTGAGATTAAATCCTAGTATGTAAAAACCCAAAGTTTGTGCCATCAGTTAGTGAATATATATATATATATATATAGTAGTGTGAAATAATTAATGTAGTAATATTGGATGAACTCAAAAGTAACATCTTACATACAATATCTTTCTTTTACATTCATTTCGTTTATTAATTCATTATTTTTAAATTATATGTCTTACTATTAAGCTGAATCCTAGAATCCCTAATTAACTACAAAGACAAAAAATACCTCATAAGGTCATCTTGGCAAAAAAAAAATTGAGTGAATATATGCTTATGCATTTTCATGGAAGACACAACATAAGTAATTTCATTTAAAAATAATAATTGAACATTAGACCTTCCTTGACATCACTATGATGGAATTCAAGAATCAATATAGGTGATACGTCAACCAACACATACAATACCATCCCTAAGAAATCTCTCAAGAACCTGATATTTCTCTTGGTGTGGTATATAGCCGATTTGACCTGAGTAAATCCATTTGAGGCCCTATAAGGAAGCCCCATGTATCACCCAAGACTTATAATAAAATTACCCTTAAGCCATTCTATGAAATCCCTCACCTGGATCTAGTTATAACAAAACATGAGCCAATACTAAATTATTCTATCCATAGAATCTCTCAATAGATCCATGTATCACACAAAAAAAATCACATTAACAATATAGTCCATCAATATAATCCCTTAATGGATTCATGTATCACTCTAGGTATAATGGTCAACAGTCACATGAGTCTGTGCATGAAATTCTAAAGTAAATCCATATATCACTCAAGGATGTTATCATTTAACCATTCAATTTCATTAAAAAAAATCATTTTTCATGCGAAGGTCAAAACCATGATCATCAAATGTCAAACTCACCTCGAGGAGGTGACTGAAGCATTTTCCAACCAAATAAGGCTTTTATATTCCTCAAATCACATGGGGATATCTCATCGAATAAGAAAAACATGTACAACAAACTAATACATGACATTAATTTCATTTTTCTCACATATTAATATCAAATTTATGATATTCATATACCTCATCAATTTATTTCATGGTATGGTCTCAATTAACACACATGGGCTAACAATTTAATGTCCATTTGAATACTATTATGTCTTTTATTTAATATAACATGTCTAGATATCCTATAGAGATATCACATGGATCTATAATAATATAACTCACCTGGGAAAACTATAATTTATGAAATTCAATTTATTTATATCAAATTAAGCCATGGATCCATTTTACACACATATAAAAACCATAATTTGAGAAATCCAATTTATTTATTTTAAATTAAGTCATGTCTTAATTTTACTCACTTTTGAAAGGAAAAAATATTTATGAAACAAAGGCCTAAATGGGACTAGGGGAAATTCTGACATCCCTTACCCTTTAAGAAATTCAATTTCAATATAACATCATTAAAATTTTACTAATAATCAATCCCATTTTTAAAAACCCATGAAATGTATAAATGTCAGGCCTCATAGGTATTTAAGGAAAAAATCCATAAAAATCCATTAAATGAAAATCACACATGGGGTGGTCTTTAATCATGGTGTATAACCAATATTATTAATAATTATGCATATTCCATTACCTAAACTATCATTGTAATGAATAGGGTAAAATTTTAATTTCTGTTGATGCCCCAAAAATTGTTTCACAACATATCAACAGATATAAATTGCTCAACATTTAGTGATAGGAATAAGACCACATATTATATTCTCATGATAGATAGCTCATATAGTATCAGTATCTGATTCTTCTCAGTTTGGAAGAAATATGAAGAATATATGAAGAACATGAAATTAGAAAATACTAGCCTAAATACAAAAAGCACAGTTGATATACAGAATAATAAAGAACATATAAAAATAAATAAAGGTCCTACTGATATAGAACTGATGAGATATATGGCACTCAAGTTAGAGCTCGGACAGAGAGGAGATATGAAAATTTAGAATAGCTCTAGAGGAGTGATCTCTAGTTTCCCGACTAATATGGAATGAAGAAGGCGAAATAAGAATGGGTTATAAAAATTTTCATTGGAAAATGGTAAATGTATAAAAAATAACAAGGTAACATGGTTTAGGCCATGGTTTGTCAAACTATGTGCCTTGTCTCATGGTCTACTATAGGATAAAGGGTAACACACATGGTTTACCCAGGTGGTTAAACCCCGACTCAAACCGTGTGCATATCCTATATCCAATCGACATAAAATTTCAAATATATCACAAGGTCCTGATGATGGTACTGTACTATTTCCTCAAACCTTGTGGCTTATAATCCCCCAATTTCATGCCTCACATGTTTTAGTCAAACTATTCAGCCTACCCCTCATGATTTATTTTAACCATTCACTAGTCACAAGACACCTAAACCTTGGGTTCTAAGATTTAAACAGTTATAGAAAACCTTGAGACCACTATAAACTCAATGAGAACATTCATGAGGCCACATATAAGCATTTAAACTGAGAATTGTTGGCAAAATAAATATTTTAACCTCAAAGAAGAACCGGGTTCTTACATCTATTAAATATGTGATTTATTACATTTCATTTATTATAAATGTATTAACCATGTTTAAATTAAATTTCCTTATACTGAATACATTTTTTTATACACATCATTCAATGATTACACTTTCATAGTGTTATCATAGATGTTATTCCTAGAATTAATAAAATAATGTTTTTTGTTATATATGTTTCAATGTTGTTATGTGGGTCCTATAGGAAATCATAAATATTCCAAATGGTTTTACATTATTATTGATGTTTATTAATGTTATTATTATTATATATATATATATTGTTTTATTATAATAAATAGGTGGAAAGGGAATATATTTTTTATTATTATTATAGATTTAATGATTTCATGAATTATCCAAATGTATGATAATAGTGGGTTCATATGTGTATAACAGCTACACATTGATATATGTTTTTATGTACGTATGTACATATGTATATGTGTATGTATGTACACATATATGTATATAAGTATGTATGTACTTATTTATGTATGTATGCGTGTATGCATACAAGTATGTATGCATGTATGTATGTAAGAATGTCTATATGTATATTTATATGAATGTATGTAAGTATGTATGAATTCATGCATGCATGTATGTATGAATATATTTATGTATGTATGTATGTATTCATATATTTTTGTATGTATATTATTTTTTTATATGTATGTACGAATGAATTAATATGTCTATCCAATTAAGGAGAGATACGTCATATTTGAGGATCAATATGTGTGTGTGTGCTTGAATACACACATAAACAAGACTATGTTCCTCTTAATATGTAAAGAGGACTCTAAGGATACTATGGACATGTGTGTGTGTGTGGCCTCTTATAGAGGAGAAAATTATTTAGGTTCCATATGGTATACTGGTACCAATACTGTGAAGGTACCCATTGGTGCACCTGTTATAATTTGTAGATTTAAGGAATGTATTGATTAAGTTTTTATTGGTTACCATTACATCATTATATGTTTTGTGTGGATCCATAAACCTGTTTATTATTTTATTATTATAAAGCATTATTTTTTGTTATTTCCATTAATTTTAATAATAAATTATCTTATATTGTAATTAATTTATTCTCACCATTGATTATATAATATTATTAATTTTATTTAAATAATTTTATATTTCTCTTTATTCATTGTTAAAAACTTGTTCTACTTGTTTTAAATTGTGTTTTTAGGCTATATTTTACATTTAGTAACTTTAAATATCATTTTGGATTATTTTCTACTATTCCCACATAAAAAACCCCATTTCTAATTCTTCCACATAGCAAATCCAAGAAGCCATATGTATAAATTTGGTTAACTTATGTATTTCATTCATTACATGGGCTAAAAACTCAAAACTTTGTGAATATTTATGATTTATTAAGATAATATAATTACTATGATTTCATTGGATGTAATAATATTCATAATATAATTTTATCATATCACAAATTATGTTACCAGCCACTATTTGTTTTCATTATGAATTATACAATTTTACATCACTTATTTTCCTCTTTATTTCGATGATACCTATTCATATTGAAGTATGATTAAGGTTATTATTGATTATTTGGAAAGATAGTAATATTATATATATATAATAAGATAGGACCAAAAACATATTATTCAATTTATATGTTATTATTTAGGTCTAAAATTAAATAATTCAAGATGTTTACAAATTTATGAAATTGATTGTGTGAATTATCTTATATAAAGATGATATAAGAATTTTTATATGTTAACTGGATTTATAAATTTGATTACATGAATCTGGTTACATCAATTCACTTATATGAACTCACCTATATGAAATTCACCTATGTGAGTTCAGCTATATCAATTCTCATATCTGGGAAAATTACTACATGAAAATCACATTTGTTAATTTACATATATGGTTAAGAAAGTTTCTAATGGTTTTCCTAAAAATGGATAATATGATCTATTTTTCATAATAATTTTTATTTACATTTTCTATGTTTTTGTTTTTAAGGTAATTATTTTATATATTCAATTTATTTCATGATGTATTAAATATAATTTCAATGGGATTAATCATATATTTATATTCAAGATGAAATTTCCCGGACATGAAATATTCCCATTAAAACTCAATGAAATGTGATGATTTCATATTGAATATTTTCAAAAAGATATTCATTGATATTAATAATTATTTTATACATATATATTAATTAATATTACAAATTTCACTCTGTAGTTGGTTATAATTTTATTGGACATCAATTTGGACTTACATATTTATTATTCCTTTATTGAATATTATCTAGGAAACATGCATTGAAAACTCTAAAGTTATGTGTTGAAAAAATAAATACGCAACACATTTAAATTTGGAAATAATTTTTATTAATATATTAGTTTTTTGAAGCAATTTAAGATAATGGAATGATATTGAGTGTTATTTTTGGAATTATACAAGTTATGACAAGATTGGTGGTCAACTATTAGTTCTAGCCAACCTATAATCATTAGATAAATTTTTCATAGAGAATTTACTATGGTTGAGACTCTCATATTATGAAGTATTCATATAGATCTACAGTTTTAATTATTGACATTATTTTTTTGAACATAATTTTAGTTGTTTAAACTTTCTATTATAATGTTTGGATGTGGGTTGTCACTCACAAAAATAAGTCAAACATTGGGTTGTTCCTATAAGAGAAACAGGTAGAGTGTATGGGATGTACCTTAAGGTTGAAAAAATGAAGGTTTGGATTGGGTTTAAGCCTCCATGGGAAATGAGATTTGTGACATGGTTGTGACACCATGTGTGAAAAAATAAAATATAATATTAATTCATGATTTTAGTATTATTTCATTCTGCATTCATTGGAAAAATGATCATGGATTAGTTTAATTCACATTATAGTTCACTAGAGATACATAAGAATCACATTTTTATAGCTTTCATTTAGATTTAATATCAACGAATTCGTGATATTATCACACTACATCGAACTAGGGTCAATATAATGTGGGAGATAATTTATCTAACATAAAGGGGAATCATCCACGAGGTATTCTTACATTGAAATGGATTAATTTCTTGCTTGATAAATCAATGTGTATATGGGTTGGTTTCACCTTGGTGGTTTTTTTTGGAATAAGTTAATCCAATGTGAGGGTTTTGTTGTATATTTAATATAATGTGAGGAACGATTTTACATGACATGAGATGAACCACAATAAAATAGTGGAGATTTAATCATTATAATTCATATAAGGATATAGGGTGAATTGGAATGAACCATGAAGGATACAATAAAATAATTGAGTGTTGTTTTATTTTTGGATATTGAGGACAATTTTTGATGAAAAGATAGTTTATGATTATATAAATATTTATTATATGAAGTTAAAACACATTGTAGAGACAATTCAACAACCAACTAGGTGACATGGTTTTGGTATAGTTGTTACATATAGATTTTTGAGCCAAACCATTCCATTTTGGAGGATATATAGTGAAATAAGCCTTACTATATGAGATTTGTGGATTTATGGTTTTATAAATATAAAAGGAACCACATTGAAACCAATAAGACATCACAATATACAATGAAATGTATGTCAAGAAACATCATGATTATTGAGATTTACACTTCCATATTTTTTAGTTCTAAGGATAACCCTACAAGAATGAGATTCATTCCCAGATGCATTATTGTCTATAAATAGAAATTTAACTAATCTATAAAAGTGTGTTGTGTGAAAATGTGGGAGGCACTTATTCTAGGATCCTTCTTTTAGGGATATATTATACTTGTGAGGAGTGAAACAAAGGTTCACACCAAATCTAAGGTCTAGAAGAACTTGGAGTAAGTGGCACATAGATCATTTAAAATAGTGGAACTCAAATTTAGTTTTCTAACATGATGTTAAAAAAATTATATTTCTATTACAATTTTTTATTTGATCATACATTTTAACCATGGGTAGCCAGATCAAAACTAGTATACAAACAATTATTATCTACTTGGTAGTAAGGGTGACTAATATGTGTAAAACCCATGAGGTCTGTGTGTGTTCATTATATGTCATTCACTCATCATCCCAGAATCATTATGAAGATAATTTTTCTAACATCCAAGTGGAATCATGATCTATGAAAGATATAGTTTGTGTTTTCAATATCCATGGATTGGACCCTTTCCCCCAACGGTGGTATACACCTCCTTATAAATAATAATAATAAACAATTTTAGAAAGTGATGTAACTTTTGATGGAATGCTCTCCCATCATTCATGTTTTGTCGATAGGTTTAATGTTTATAGTGGCTTGAAACTGTGTAATACATAATGAAGAAATGGATTTATCATTTACATTTTTTTATCAGAAATTGGTTATCAACAAATAAACTAAGGTATTTCTTATTTTGAGTTTATTATAAAAATCATAATTCATGATTTTCATGTAAACCAAATAATTTGTCTCTTATGTAAAGAATTTTATTTATTATAGAACTTCCATTAGATATGTGTTACCCATGTTTCTATTAAATTATTATTTTATAATATATATATTATTATTTAAATATCATTTAATATGTACACATTTATCTACATATTATGTATGACATTCTTATAATAAATATAAAAATACATTGTGTTATAAATGTTTCCATATTCTTATGTGGTTCCCATACGTTCTTATAAAATGTCCATATGGTCTTATATTACAAATTATGTTTACTATTATTAATTTTTATAGATAAATTTATTTTTTATGATATGTAGGTGGTCAGATATATTTTTTATGCATTATTAAAAGATTCCATGATTTAAAATGTACGTCGTATGTATGAAGAAATTGGGTTGTTATGTATATAACCCCAACACAATGATATATATATATATACATATGTATATATATATCTATATGTATGAATGAATGAATGTATGTATGTATGTATGTATGTTTTTTTGTTTACATGTATATATGCATGTATGTGATTAGTTCATATATGCACATAAGTATGTATGATAAAGTTCATCTATAAAAGAAGATATGCCTCATATATGAGCATAAATAGTCATGAGTGATTGTATCTATTTAAATACACCTTTAGAAATGATCACATTCCTACCTATCAAAAGAAAGGCCTCTTAGGAGAGGATGGACATGTGTGTGTATGTGGCCTCTCATAGAGGATAAAATTATATATTGTCCCTCTGGTGGACTGGTTCGAATAGCATGAAGTTACCTATTATTAAACAAGATATATTGTCTTATATTTTGAGGACTCAATGTGGTTATTATTAGAGACCATTGTAACAAGATAGCTCTTGAGTGTCTCTTTAAACAACTTTTTGTTTTAATAATAAAACTTTTATATTTTTTTCCTTTAAAATTATTAATACTTTTTATAATGTATTAATTAATGTATTATTAAATTTTATTATAACATTTTATTTCATTTCATAAAATATATTTTGATATCATGTTTTTATTGTTCATAATTTGTTTTGAAAGGTTTATGTTGTTTTACTAAGAAATATAAGACATATTTTACTTTTAAATATCCCTTTTCTTTTTTTATTCTATTACCATGTACCCAAACCCAACATCATATTTTCCCATGAAGCCATACCATGTAGCCAAACTTTTAAATTATTTTACCATATGTACTTCAATAATAATATGGGAAAATACTCAGTTGCAAGTTAAATTTCATGATTTTGTAATACAATATAATTAGCTATAATTAAAAAGAACAATAAAATTCTATAACATGTCTATCATGTAATATATTAGTTTAGAATCCACTTCATGTTTCTAGTATGAATTCATTTTTTTAGTACTACTTTCCTATTTTTTTTTTATACTTTGAGATATATAAGTATGATTAAGGGTATTATTGATACTTTGGAAGGATAATGAAATTTTATAAATATTTGTTAAAATGTCCCTTAGAATATTCATCTATTTTGAAATCTAATTTTGGTCTGAAATTTGATAATTCAAGCTATTTAAATATTTCAACAATCGGATATGGGAATTATCATTCATGAATCCACAATATGAGTCCACTTATGTGAATTTTATAAATGAATTTGTTCACATCAATTTTCATATGTGAATTATACAACCTGAAATTCACCTACTTGAATTAATATATATCTATTATTCTATTTGAGAAATTATGACCACATGAAAATCACTTACGTGAATTTTCATACATAGTTATATAAGTGTCTACATGTTATAAAAAAAATAAATGTGGTATGTTTTTCATAAAATTATTTTATTTAAAATTTATTCTCTTTTATTACTAATAAAATTATTGTATTTGAAATTTTTTAATTTATTTAACCATTTATTAAATTTAATTTACATTGGATTAAGAATCTATTAGTATTCATGTTAAAATTTCTGAAATATTAAATATTCATATTAAAATCGATGATTTCTATAGGGCGTGTCTTGAATATTATCATGAAAATTTACTATAGAATTTATACATACTATTTAAACATGTATTAATTGATCAAACAAAATTCATTGCCTAGTTTATAATTATTTTACATTATATTGAGGCAGAATTACATATTAGTTATATAATCCTGGAATATTGTCTGGGAAACAATCATATATAACACTTAAGTAGATTGTTAGAAAAATATACTTGAAACAGATTTAAAATAAGAAATATTTTCTCCATAAAGAAACGCATTATATTTATGTTTAAAGAAACTCATAAAACACAAGGGAATGAGGTTGGTGATTATTTTAGTTTTATAAATTATTTGAATTTTTTTTATCAATATTTGGTTAGAGATGAAAACAAATCATATGATCATTTATTTTCGGATTGTTCATTACTACTTCCACTCTTGGACATTAAACCGTCCATCTAGTTCTATGGTTTAACGTTTTCATATACATTTATAGGTTCTAAATTGTAATGGGTTATAATTTCTATTAAACGGTGGGAATGTGGGTAATGACTCCAAAATTGAATTAGGGAATTGGGTTATGCCCCAAATATAAAAATGCACAGTGTTTGAGTTTTGTGGCCCAGTTTGGAAAAGGTGGGATGAGTTAGCATTTACAACTCTTGGCTAAAAATAATTTTAATTGGTTTGTGAATCCATGTATAAATGATTAAATATATTCTTCCATTATTTTTGATATAGATGTTGTTATATCATTCATTATCCTTAATATTCCATTATATTTAATGTATTATGTTATAGGAACCATTGGGGTTATCTTGTTTTGTTTTTTAATCTCAACTGACATATCCACTCCCTTGGAAATGTTGACTCTATAATAGACGTGCACATATAGGATATAAGTGTACGTACAGAAGGAAAAACATCGGTAAATATTGGTAGATTGAGGGAAGATATGATGGTGATGTTGAGATCATAATAGTAATGTCTTTTCATTATTGGTTATTTATCATATGTTCTTGAATATGATTGTACTTTCTGGTGAATAGTTTTATGTTTAATGACTAAATGGATTATTTTACATATTATATTATTACATTATGGTGATTTTTGGGTGGATTTTTTCCACTATAAATATATGTTATACTAAAATGTGTTAACATAATATGATTATTTTTTATGTAGAGTATGATAGAAAGTGAACATTCTACACATTGTATATCAGTAGTCCCTCACTACTAGTCCACAACCTATGGTGCATGGTGACATACACCTGATGTATGTATTGATAGAACATGATCCACACATACTATTTATTATAATGGATGCTAAAATGTGTTATAAGAGAATAATATTTATTTCATGATTTGTTTTATAGATTTTGGATTTGGTATACGGATATATACATGTTATGACTTCTATCATACATTCTTCTTGTATGTTTGGTGAAAATAAAAGTTATCTGGAATGGGATGGTGATAATTCATTTTTGTGTGTTATGATTTTAGTATTTCGTGAAATTATATGTATCATGATTTTATTTATAAATTATATTCCATTCTTTGGTTAGAAATTGGTGCGAATAATTCTTTCAAATTCATCATATAATTTTAATGTCATGTGAATTCATGTGTGAAATTTCTAAGAAGTATTTAAAATGATATTTAGAATAAATTTTAAATTTTATTTTAATATGTTAATTTTTAATCATGTTAATTTATTTTAATTTTTATTATAATGAAATAATTACATTTTTATGAATAATATAATTGTGTAACTTTACCTAACTTAATCCAAATTTATATTGTACTATAATGATATAATATTTTGGAACTTTATATTATAATATATATATAAAATTTTGTCTCATGAAACCCTGAAATAATGTAACACCTGACAAAAATGAACAATGAGAAATTAAAATTATATGAATATATATATTTTTTACTAGATAAAAAGAGAATAATCAATTTATATAATTACATATAATTAATTTTATCTGATTAATATTTTTTAAGGATTACGTTAATTTATCAATAATGTAAATGGATATTATAATAAAGTATGGGATCTTATATATAGAGGAAATATTTTTAATCAGAATAATAATAAAGTTACGAAAGTTTGAAATAAGGTATTTAATAATAAAAATTGTCCTTTTTAAAATAAATTTTAAAAAACGTATTGTACATTACAACAATAAATTAAATTTATCATATTAAATATATTATTATAATATCTAATATTAAAGTTAAAAAATTAACATATCAAAATTCAATTATTTATAAATTTATATAAAAAATATAAAAGACACCTGATGTTTAAAAATGTAATTTTTCAAATAAATAATGTTTTTCGTTATATATATTATTTTCAATTAAAGGATAAATATATAAATTTTATAATTTTAATTATAAAAATTATTTTGGTATTAAAAATATTAATATAAAATAATGGTTATTTTTTGTGTTTTTTCTGAAAATATTTTTTTTATGTGAATAAAAAAATATTTTTTTCCAAAATTGAAAATTTATTACATTATCAATATAAGAGAAAGAACTTGAGGATTATAAAAACATTTACTCTATTAAATCTATAATTCAGGATTAATATTTGTATTTTAAAATATTATTTTGAACTAGAAAACATTTTCTTCAAAATTTTATAACATAAGTAACATTTTATTCTAATGTAAGAAATTTTTTAGTATTTTATTTTAATTAAAAATTTAATGGGGATATATTATTTTTTAAGATTTGGAATCCACATATAAAATATTTTTATAGAAAAAAATTTATATCGTTAAATTAAATGAAATTGATAAATTTATACTACATATACATTTTATTCTTGAAATAAACTTTTTTTAAAAATAGTTTTCGATGTGTTATCCACCCTGATATTAGAACTAACATTCCTAAATTTTAGATTTTTTTTAAAAATGAATTCATATTTTAGATGAACTTTTCAAATAATGATGTAATCCAAATTTATTTATTTGGGATAAAACAATGATTATTAGGATTAGGTTTAAGTAACATGATAATTATGAAACTGTTATTTTAAAATATTTTTTTGGTTAAAATTGTGTAATTTTTTTTCTAATATTTCAAAAAATATATATTTTCAAAATGAATATGATAATTTTATCACCCATTTTATTAGTATGTAATGTTATTTGTTATTAAGAACACTTAATGGAGAAAGTAATATTTTTCAAAAAAACTGGTTTTTATCTTTTAATGATTTGACAAAAAAGTAAATTTAATATTAACTATAAATTTATCTATATTATAGGGAGCCTAAATTTATGTTTATACCCTAAACATTTTGTAACAATGTCTATATTATATTTGTAACAATATATAAACTACCGGGTTAAAAAGTAGTTACCAGGGTAAAACCAAAAAGGTATCATATAAAAAGTAATGTTTTAAAAGGAATAAGACAGGATTAAAATTATTTAAAAAATGAGCAGTGGAGGATTTATAGACCTTTTTCCACCCTAAAATTCATTATTTCTCACATTTGGATATATTATTCCTTTAATAGTGTCATTTTAACATTGACAAATAATGTGTGCTAATAAAATTTCCCCTTCTTTGATTCTAAAAGTGGACACTTCTACCCAATAATTACAAACTCATTCCATGTTATTAATTCTATAAATTTTTCAACATAAATCATCCACGATTACTATCTCCTTTCAAAATTATCAAGTCACAATTATTTATCATAATTGTTTTATTTTCAATGATGGTTTTAAGAGTATGTCAATATTACAAAAGATAGTATTACATACTCTATACATTTTCTTCTTTGAATTTATCTTTCTAAATATCACTAACCATCAAATAAGTGAGCTAAATAACATTAACAGAACTAATTCTATTATATTAATGCATTTAACATTATTTATTATATGTTCTTTATGATCATTTAAAAATTGAGATGGGGGGGTTGAATAGTTGGATGTATTTTTAATATTTTAAATTTTATGAAATTTGACCACTAAAAGATATTAAATTCAATGACTTATCAACATTGATAAAAACATTAAAAGAATGAAAATATTATAATGTAAATAGAGAAAACAAAACTTATAAGGTTTCAACTCACTGTGAGAACACAAATCATTGATCTCATGACTCTCGTCTGTCCATGGAAATTCAAAATTATAGAAAAGAGAATGAAAAATTGATCAAACACCATTTCTACGCATTCTATATTTTTATAGGTGTTACTGTATAGACTTAAATTAGTTTATAATTTTTTCCTAGAAAATTAATCAACAAGGAAATAGGTGAAACAAGGTAAATCATCTCCCACAAGATTCTTCCAAAAATCATTATCCTGTTTTCTCGATCAAAGATTGTTTATCTGTTGTATCCTTTTCTCTATACCATGTGACTCATTAAAACATTACCATGTTTATATCATATGTTTTTTCCGATTAATAAAACTACAACTCCAAAAACTCTTCCATGAAACACAATTTTTTTCTCCCAAAATGGAATCTATAAACTGAAAAATAAACCCAACGATCTGCTATAAACCACATTCTAGTATAATTCTTCAAATCCAAATAAATATCAAATGGAATATTAGGATAATATAACTTATAATGCATTTTATCACTTTTCAGATATGAATATCATCAACTACAGTTTCACTTTTCACCGTTTTATATTTGGTCTCTAATAATAGAAAAGGTGAGAACTCAATTTCACAATCTCAATAACTAATATATAAAAATGAATCATTCATGTTTCAATAAACATTTTTGTTATAATAAAATATCTTATAGGTCATTCATGATGCTTAAT
This sequence comes from Viscum album, assembly GCA_963277665.1. Lineage (NCBI taxonomy): Eukaryota > Viridiplantae > Streptophyta > Magnoliopsida > Santalales > Viscaceae > Viscum > Viscum album. The sequence goes on along the minus strand of OY728153.1, from coordinate 394,724,199 downwards.
GAATTATCTAGTGATCTAATGATTTCCCAATAATCCTTAAATATAGCTATTAAATAGTACAATTTAAAGAACAGTATTAGGTTCATCCAAATTTTGGAAAACTCTATCCATTTAATTGTTTTATTGATGAATTCATAATGAATTATCTATTCAGATAAATTATCTATTTAATAATTATTTCTAAACATTTATTCAACCGGTGACTGATGGCGTCATGAATTATTTTTTGATGGATGGACATTTATTGATATGGTCACATTCCCTCAACTCTAACCTCAGTTATTCTTTCTCATAAATGTTTGAATTGTAACTTTAAGATTTATTTTTTGACGATTGTCCATTATATTCCTCTTTTTCTAATGTAATTCCTTCATAAATTCATTTCCTAACATCTTTAACCACAGAAATTGCTTCTAGAAACATCATATAAACTACCTTTCCCTACAAATTTCACCTTATTTTGTTATGTAAACATGACACAATAGAATATGGTTGATTACATTGTTGAAAATTATAAAAAATTTAGTTTTATAAAACTTTATAGCTTTGGAACATATGTGTGGAAAGATGAATTAGTTGGATCATTTCTATAAATAGTATCTAATGATACATCTTTAAAATCTATATCCAAAACTCAACATCATTAAATTTCTATCTAGTACTCTACGTCCACAATTATTTTTTCCCACCTATGACATCACACATTTTTATAAAAAATGTCACTTGTGTTTACTTCATAAAAAACCCCAAATTAATATTCACTCAATTTTTATGAATAAACCACTATCTGGGATCATTATATTTCATGATGTTTTAAACATTTAAATAAATTTTAGCATCTTATAACTACACATGTAATTTTATTCACAATGTTAAGAAAATATATTATATTACTCTCATAAATTAACAACATCATAAAATAAATTTCATACAAATACTTATAGGAAAATTTTATAAAAATGATTTTATTAAATGTTATTAATAACACTCTTAACAAAATTACATTTTTTAAAAAAAAAATTATTTATAGTAAAAATCATAATGGGCCATCAATCTTTCCCTTTGTATTTTTTCACAATATTTTTTATGATAATTTAAAAACAATTTCATAACTCATATTTCCCCTTTTTTATTTGAATGAAAAAATATTTCTCAAGAGTTTTTAAAATTTATCAAATCACAACCTTTCTCACAGATAATTTCCTAACAAACACAATAATACAAGATAAACAAATGTTTCTAAGGAATTTCAACCCTCAATGATTTATTTCAGTTATGAAAATATTAAATCAACATCACTTTTACTTTCTCTATTTATCACTATAAATTTTTATTTATTTTTTTATATCCTCCTATTTTATTATGATAACAGATTTAGATTCATTTTAATAAAGTGTTGAACTTACTCTCCCACTTGTTCGGAATTAATTTACACTTCCATTTCCTATAAAAAGTTTTTGACTATCTCCACCTTTTGAAATGTAATCCAATGAATTGTGGTGGACATGAATATATATTTTTTGGAAGACTTTTGTTATGGATGGACATGAATTTTCTACCCTATTTAGAAAAATATCTTTTAGAATATCATTGGTTAAAATTCTATAAAAATGATATATTTAAAAAAAAAATCTACAGCTTGACTTATCCAAAATAAAATTTATCTGTTATGAAGTGATACTTTATATATATGTGTTTGTACCTATAATAATTTATCTTACATTTGGAATAATTAATTAGGCTATTTTATGATAGATAATCCTAAATAATTTTGACACTTTTATTCTAAAATATTCACAGTAATAATTCATCAAAATAATTTGTGTAAATTTATGAGTAGCACAACATATTCTTCTTCCCTTATCATTAATATAACTACAGTCCATTTCTTTATCTTCCAACTCACAAAACATTTATAGAAGAATTCTTTTTCCTAAACTAGATTTTCTATTGTTATAATTTATATCCCAATCAACATCATTATATCTAAAAAACATATATCCCATCATCAATTATACCACATATCATAAGTAGACATTTCTTTAACAAATCTGACAATGATTTTTGATGAAAACATATATGGTTCCTTTGTATCACACTGAAATCTATCACACATGATTAAATAATATAAAATTTATATTCTTTAGTAGTAAGATAGTGAAAATATCCTATCATCTTCTGAATATCATGATTATACAGAATTTTTCATTCCTTATTTTTTCTCACCATTAGGAAAATAGAAATACTTCTAGAAAATTCTATATAGTATATCATATGAAATGATTTTAACAAATCCTAATAACCTAATTATTATGAAATAAATATATGTATTTTAATTTTTAACTAGTAATTATAGAATGAAAGATAATTCTCCTAGAATTAAAATTTCAAATGTATCCTTTATTTTATTTAAAATAACATTACATGAATTTTCTATATCACATGAAATAATTATCTACTCAATATAAGAATTAAAAAACAGAGCACTAGAGTTCATCTCCTTCAGATATATGTTTTTATAAACATTCATTTTAAAAATATTCAACTTTTTTTGAGAAACAATCATGTTTTGAGTACCATAAAAATCAACCTTATTATAACTAATACATGTAATTATTCAAATAACACTCATTTCTTATGTAATTTTCATGTAATAAACCACATATTTTATCATTTAAAACATCTTCATAAATATCTCAATTTAGAATATCTAACTAAATATCAATAAAAAAGAATTTTTAACATTGATTTGTATACACTTATATAAACTTTGTTATCCCATCAAATAATCCAATAACACCTAGAGTTTCCCCAAAATTAACTCCTGAAACCTGTGAGAAACCCTTACAGACAATTTAATCATTGTTCCTCAAAACATCTCTGGGTTTATTCAACTTGTTTTTATACAGTCATCTATTCCCCATAAAATTATTTTCTATTAGTCATGGAAAATTTTCTAATGTTTTATTTCTATCAATTTTATATAATTCTTTAGTAATATGTTTTAATTGTTACTTATGTTCAACATCCTCTATAACTAATTATGAATCAACTATTAATATAAATGATGTATGATTTTGTAATCTCAATAATATTTTTCTCTAAACATGATATTTTTTACATCCAATTATGTTATCATATTATATATTTTTTTAGGGAATGTTATTTCAGATATTTTCTACCTATATCAATTTAATTATCAAATAATTCATATATTTCATCAGAAACCTATATTGTTACACATTTCTCTTCTATTTTTTTACTTTTCATTCAATATCATCAAATTTTCTCCCTCGACATTTTTCAATGACTTTTGATAAACAAGATAAGTATTAAATAAAATGATCATAATAGGAATCCATAAAAACATTTATATATTTATTCCTAAATTTTTCATTCATTGGGTGTGTATCCCATGAATATTACATTCACAATTTTTCTTCAAAATTTTCATGATCCTTATTATTTTATTATTTATAAGAAGATGTTTTCAAGAAAACATGAAATATTTCATTGAATATTTTTTATACCGCATTTAATAATAAGTCATGCTCAATTACAACTTTTACAATATTCTTTTATCCATGTACTACAGTAATAAAATATTCTCTCTAGAAAAACATAAAATGTTTATACTCATCCAGTATACTTAATCTCATTTTCACCAATTTTTTTATTTTAATCTCTTATGCCCAATTATGGTGAGTAGTTTATAGAGATATATATTTTTGTTTTATTGCATTGTTCTGCAGATAATATTTGATATAATTTCCTGTGTACACCTTTCTACTGTAAGATTGAAAATTCTATATATAAATAAAAACAACTCTTTAAACATCCCTTCTGAAATATCTAATAACTTTTTTAGCCTCTTCTTTTTGATTCATAAACAATATCTTTGTCCTTTTAATAATTTTATTAATAAATGTGACAAATTAAAATATTTGTTCATTGATTGATTCATCATTCGTATGAAAATATTAATATATATATGTTCAAGGGGCTTAAATGTTTTATTTTCAATTTTACTATTCCATTTTTTCACTATATCTTGTTTCTGACATGTATTTGAAATAACATCTAGTTTCATCATTAGTGATGATTGGTTTATTATAGAAATTTCATGTGAATGTGTGATCGTTTCTTTCATCCCATGATTCATTTGGAATTAAGACCATATTAATTTTCTCACTAAAAATTCAAGTAATAAAATATAAAAATTATTCAAATTTAAAATATAATTCCACTAGATGTCCCCCTAGTAAAAATTTCTCTATTTCCATACATTGGATGATATTAGAGTATTTCAAATATTATTAATTCTTTAATATTATATGATTTTTTAACACTTATTATGTTTTTTGAGCTCATCAATATATAATAATCATTGATTTTAGTTTCTCATCATTAATCTAAGTTGTTTGTATTACATTGGTTTTAATAGAACTAAAATTCCCAAATTAAATATTCCTCCATCATTTATTTAATATATTTAAAAATATATAAATCACCTATCATGGGTCCGGAATAATAACTACGGGAAATTTGTGGATTTTTTCTCTTCTTCCCATTTAAGGTTATCTCATGAAAAAAAATCTGTTTATTCAATATGATAATTTCCAATCTCTTTTTATTCTATAATAAAAAAATTAGAAAAGTTAATTGATATTATTTATCAACGTGACCTATACTCTCTGAAATTGAGATTTTGAAAATTAACTATCAGAAATGTTTCTCGTGGGTTTCTTAATGATAATATAATCATAATTTTAAAATATATGTACTCTAGTGTTTCACCCAATGTCAATAACTCAGGTGAAATATTCTTAAATAGTTTTTTATGTCTAATTCTAATATATTTTAACGTTATTTACCTTATTTTTAAATATTCTTCCTTTACTTTAGTGTATTACTAAAATATAATTCCTAGTTTTAATAATGTTAATTTATATGTTTTGAGACACTTCACATTCATAAATATATTTTTATACATATAATTTTTAATTTCATTTCATGATTTCCCATAATCCTCAATAATTAATTATTAAAATAAGTATATGGAGAATTTTTTCCAATGAGTGGAATCCTAATAAGCTAAATTTAAATAACCTCTAGTCCAACTGACAGAATATGTGGAATTATCTTTTTTGTTTAGAAATGATTATTTAATTCATAAAATATTAGAATACCACTTCTTTTTATGGTGTTGTAATTTTCCATGACAAGGATTAAATTGGTGAAACATCCATATAATGACACTTTATAGACATTTAGATCATTGATCAATTTAGAGGTGGTAAAATTAGTGATTATCCTATATTTATTACAATATTTTTTTTATATTTATCCAATGTGATGGGCTAGATTTATTTATTGGTGAACTCTTATAACAATATCATTGGCATAGAGATATAAGGAAGTAAACAAAGAACAAAAAATTTACAGTGATCATCATTAGTATGTTAATCTACTTTCTTCTCATGGAGACTATCTTAAGTCAATGGAAAATCATTATTAAATTGAAGTGAATACAACTTTGATCCAAATCCTATTAGATTCCTTTTACCTCTAATTGGATTTGATTATATTGACTCTAATTTGTTTATAATGTTTATCTTACAAAAATGATCAATATGAAATTATAGAGATAATTTTAAAGAACTTCTTGAATGTTTATTTAGAAATATCTTTCTAGTTTCCTCCATTCAATATTTTCAACCTATTCACCCTATTATACATCTATTTAATGTCTATATGGGGTGAATTAGTTAAATTAAACAAGATTTATAACCTAAATTATGACTGTTTATCAAAAATAAGGTTCCAAAAACACTACTCAAAAACATTATCTAGTTTTATATGTCTAAAATATCTAAACATATAACATTTCCCATACTATGATTGAAAAACTATTATGCACTATTTATGAATCCTAAATAAATATAAGTAGGAAAATCAGACTGATAAACATATTTAGTGTTTTATGTATTCATATATATGAAAATTTTAATGTACAAATGTACTTGAACACCCTTTATATAGGTTCTCCCAAAATATAAAATATTAGAACTCAATTTAACTTTCTCGCACACAAAAAAATCATAATGAATCTTTCCATCTTAAATTAATTTTTTGAGTCCTTCTCAACACTTCTAGAATATTAAAGAAGCTCTAGGATTTCTATAGTGATTACAACCATTCATAATTATCCTCAATCTCATGATGTTAACAAAAAAATTGAAACAATATCTTCAAAATCATTACATTTTGGGAAAACATCATCTTCTGAATTATTTTCTTGATGACTTCATATGAAAATCTTCATATAACTATTATTTTGTCTGATCAATCCTTCATAGCTATTCATCAATTGGTGACCAATGCACATAAGACATTATTTTTGGATGGATTTTTACTTTTTTATATTCACATTACCTTAGATTATACATTAGTTCTCTCTTACTATATATTATCATTTGGTGAAAACGTGAATCTTTGTCTAATGTATGTCCATATGATAGATATGTATCCAATGGTATTCCTTTTGATTCATATTTTTAATCTTATTCTTAAAAGTTGATCTTTTCAACATGAAACATCCAATGAACCATATATCCAGATAACTACATTGCCTTTTTCATGTAAACAAGAGCTAATTAAAGATAGTTGACTACATTATATCGACTTTTAATGACTATAGCCATATTTAAAATTATCTCTCTAGAACGTATTCCTTGAAGGTTTTGTTTGATATCTCAATATAGTAAATTGTGATTGATGATACATCGTCAATAATTCTTGGAAAACTTTTTCTAATACTATGTAACTTGAAATATTTTTCTATAAATATGTGACCATAAATTTGGGTCAACCACCTTCCAATTCGCATAATGTGTTTACAAAATAAAAAATGTGGGAACTTAATGAAAATAACAACTCTCCATTTGTTTTTATCTCACATTTCATGAAAATATATCCTCCATATGTCATGAAGATTCGTGGTGATAGAAACATTTTGGAATAGTTTATTATCTTCTATATTCATAATAAATTTAAATAACTATGTTAATAAAACACCATAACTACCTCACATCCTTCAAAAACAACATAACATATCACTCAAATAGAAATTTATTAATAATGTTTCATAACAAACATTGTATAATATTTTTAATAAAAATATAACAACAAAAGTAAATTATTTAATAATAAAAATAATTATTAGGAATGAATCAATATATATCTTCATATCCCATTCCATCCACATCGAAAAACCAAATACTATTAACAATGTCTTGTTGGGACTACCACCTCCAAAAAGTAATTTTATTTATTTTTCCACAAGAATTTAATACATTATCAAAACAACATTAAATCATAATAAAAAATTCAAAACAATAATATAATATAATTATTCTTATGTTTTGATTATATAATACAATTTCATGATCATAGAACCAATTGGGAAATTCTATGTATATGATTGGAGTTTGTTTAAACACTCACATATTTAACGGTAACAATCAATATTATGAATGAATATGGCAACAAAAATACAAAAATTATTATATGTTTAAACTAAAATCGTGATTGTTATAAATTTTTCAAATCATTATATTATGTATTTAACATATTATTAAAATATCATATATGATCTACAAAATTTTAGAAATAATCTAATATTGATTCTATTTTCATGAGAACATAAATAAAAACAATTAAATATATATCTATAAAATGATAATAAATGGTCATTATTAAATGAAATATAGAATAATAAGTTTACTAAAAAGAACCCAATAAAATAAATTTTATTATTTAGAAAGTAAGGATCAATTTTCACCCATTGAGACATATTTCACACTATACAACATGCTTTTTTTGGAATGACATATCTACTTTCACTTTTATATTTTGTATCATTATTATATTATATTTCATGACATTGGATTTTCAACTTCATGTACATTATATCATGTGATTCTAACTCAAAAATTATAATAGTTATAAGGGTTTATTGTCTCATATTCCATTTATTGAGATACATCTGTATTTATGTGCCTATTTTTGATTATATGATATATATGATTCTTATATGATTCATTAAACCATCAAATATCCTTCATTTATGGTATAATAAGTATAGGTTAAATCTATCTCTCATTTATTGGGTTTTAATTTAAATTGTACTCGGGATATTAGTGTTTTTATACATAAATTATTCCTCACTAAGTAAAAACTCTCAAAGTCATTATGATATTATAAAACACTTTTATGCATTAAATTAATTTTTTTTTTTGAGAATTTAATTTTTTTAACTCTGGATATTAAACTTTATATATATATCATACTCCAATAGTATGTACCCACCAAAATAAATATTTTACATTGGAATGAATAACTCATATTCTTTCTAATAGACTTTTCCCCCATGATAATATTTTTCCTTAGCACCAATGTTCTCCATTATTTTGGGAATTAAATTATTGATTATTTTTTATCATCTTTATAATTCAACTTCTTTATTTTCCGAATGAAAATATAATACACTTTTTATGATTTGGGTTCTGAACAAGGGTTTTTCAAAAATATTTTAAAAGGGGTTTCTATCCAATAAAAAATAAAATAATTTATCCTCCCCTCTATTTCTGTCAACAAAATTATTTTGTACTTTAAAAGACATCATTATTGGTTATTTTAGGAGAGTATGTTTTATATATTTTAGAAAAAATTTCTTCCAAAAAAATTGAAAATGAATTTTAAAAAATACTCGCCAGTTTTCCACATAGAATTTCAATATTATGATAAGAAAAAAACTCCTTTTATAAAATTTTCACAATAAACAATTTCCCATCATTTTGAATCCTATTTTCTATGATGCATGGTTTTATGATATATATTAATATTTAAGTATTCTATATGTTTTATTCAAATGGATTATCACTAAAAATGAACACTTTATTCATGATTCTTAATGTAAAATTATACTATTATTCTAAATGTATTCTTCATCAATTGATGGACTATTATCCTATTTTTTCAAAAAATAGAATTTATAAATATCAACGAGATAAATGATTCATCACATTATATTTATTTACTAATCATATTCAATATATAAATATTATTCTCCATCCAGTTAACTTCTAATTTGAAGAAAATATTTTTTATTCCATTTATTGAAGACTGTTCACATAGATGAAGTAAATCAATTGATTGTTTAAATTGAAAACTAAAATATTTACCTTTTATATATAAAGTGTAAATGAAATTCCCCAAATAATTTAATCTAAATGGTATTTACATTAAATGTTATATAATTTAATTCAATACACACTTTTTAACGATGTGTTTGTCACATTATGATTATTGATAGAATTATGGATGATTTTTTGGAATCAATTTTAAAGGGAAGCAAAACACATTTTATTTCCTTGTGTTCATTATGATATGACATGGGAATTGATTTTATGTGGAACTAAAACATAATAATGATGACAAGTATGTTCTTATAAATCCATCCAATTTATTTTTTTCTGTTTTCAATCTCATTAGATAATGTAGAATTGAACATCATATATATTTTCACAAACTAATGGGTGGGACTTCTTCAATATTATGAAAAACTGTAGGGTGATCGTTCTTAGATATTCTCAAAAATGAACGGGTGATACTTCATAGATATTATTATAAACTAAATAAGGATATTTCTTAGATATCATCAAAATATGATGTGATCTTATGGTTACCATTGTGCAATAGTTTTATGCTTATTCATATGTCTTTTCCATGATCTCATGGCTCATGTTTATTGATTTATCATTTGACACTCTATTGGATAAATTCATATGTAATTCTATAAAATATTTCATAACCCATGTTTTAGGATCTAATATTTTGGAGTTATAATTTAATTAAAAATCATTATTGTTCCCATATACTCATATTCTTCTTATTTACTATAATTTTTTTAATTAATTATGTTAACCCTTATTGAGAATTTAAATCATTCCCTTACCAATGTTTCCATTCCCCAATGTTTTGATTAAAATTAAAATTTATGATGTGATTAATAGATTATATTGTGTTTTTTGTAAATATTAAAGAATTATTATGGGTTATGTAGTGGTTGATATAGATGGAAAAGGTCCACTATTTGGGAAAGTCATGAGTTTTGTTTTTAAATTATTTTTCAAATTTTTTTTAAAACTCTAAACCCCAGTAGTTATTGTCATGAATTGTAATTAACTATTTTCTTTATATAATTTTATTGAGATGGTCAGGTCTATTTGTTGTTATAGTTGGTATCAATGTTGGTCTGAGATAAATTTGGATATTGTGATGTTATGAATCATGGATAATTTATGATTTAAAAATTCAGCCAATGGTTGATAATATATAGTTGATCATAATTCCAAAGCTGCAGATAATCCATTGGTTTATTTTAAGTGTTTTAAATTTTTTTATTGATTTGTATAAGATAACATTAACATATTTAACGGAAATGTCTATGAATAGGTTACTGTACATATATTTTTGTAATTGTTTGTGTTTTTTCCCCTGAAATGACATCCCAATATAGATACTACTTGTGGATACATGAACTGGAAGTGAAGTACATTTGGGAAATATCCATGAAAATTCAATATTGTGTGTTAACTCAATTTTCGCTTGGTGAATGAGAATGATGCCTAACCGTACACCTTGTGTGACAGTACTATGGAAGAATCTATAATTAGTTCATATTTTATTTTACAAAAATATTATTAATGATTGGAATTTGATTCTAACTAATTAGGTTGGAGATCTTAATATGAAAATATACATAGATAATTGAGTATTGAAAAAAGAGTAGTCATAAATTAATTGGAATGTATCATATGGTAAATATGATGGTGTGATAGGGGAAGACTAAATCATATTTATGTATTTACAATCATATATTATAAATTATCATAACCATTTTTTTTGTATTTAGAAAAAGTAAGCTCAAAAAAATAATGTTTGGAACGATGTATCTCTAGAAACCACTATGGCTTATAACCAAATAAGGTAGAATCCATAAATGTATTATAATATTATCATATGAATGTTATTATTGAAATTTTTAGCTTCACAGTCTCAAAATAAGTGGTTGGTAGTAAGTATGATTGAAACTGATTTCTGATAAATTTTTCAATTTTTATTAGTGACTAATATTCCTCAATGATATTTCGGGATACTATAAAACTCAAGAGGATTTTGAAAAATATAAAAGGAATAATTTTTAGTATAATTTATTTCATGGTTGTTTAAAAATATTTTAAAAGTAATTAGTAACATTGATAAGTGAATTTATAAAAAAGTTATATTTATAGGGATAACTATTTAATAACATACGACTAATGAAAATATATATCATATGATTATTATATGTTTGATTATGATCTAATAAAAGGTTGGTTGACTTTTGGGAAATTTGTTTAGATAGTATAGATACACATTGAAATGATTATTAATTAAATGAAATTGTGATAAATGATATTTTTAGTGATGCATATCTAGTTTTTTATTATTAGGTATATTTTCAATTGTGAAACTTTATGGACACAACGTCAATTAAAATCGTTATTTTTTCAGGGATTATATGAATTATTTATGGTTTAATTTCACATTGATTAATATGTATCATGGAATGTTATTTCATTTATTGTATATGAATAGGTTATATAAATAATAGGTTGTATTATTGTATTAATGATAAATTTATTTTTTTCAATTAATAATTAGCTTGATATAATCTATGATTGTAAGGTAGATATAATATTTAATGTTATTTCACAAATTATGAATATAATAGGAATTATTTATTATAATTTAATCACTTTTTAATAATTAATATTATAGGGACACGTTAATAAACTTGGCCCTAGTAGCCTAAATCTAGTATCTACATTTTTAAATAGGTATATGATATGCAAAAATACACCTTGAATGACGAAAGAGTTTAGTAGACATACAAGAAAATATATATACAATATTCCAATAATATATTTTTTAAAAAATTAAAACATTTTTCTAAAGAATAGCATTATTCCTTCTAGAATATTCTCGGATATGATATAAAATAAACATCATTGATTTTTTTTGGAAAGCAAATAAAATAAGGGTGAGCTCAAATTCTCAGTAAGGGTTAAGTGCTATGGAATATATCATGAATAAATATGTATAATAAACATGAAATGGTAAATAAATGTTTATATATATTATCTAAATAATATGACAATCATAACAAGATATATCATAATCAATATATGAATGCAAAAAAATTACCATACATATCATAAAATCAACAAAGTAAGAATTAAATACATCCATAGATCATATCATATCAAAAATAAAATATATAATATGAAAAAATATAATCAACGTGGAAATCTAAATAATTAAAAATAAAATCTATTTAATCAATAAAGTGTGTTTGAGTTTCATCCACAGATAATATCATGGAAAAAATATAACAGATAAGAAGAGAAGACATAATCAATATAGGAATGTAAATATATAAAAAAATCCATTTAATATATAAAATTAGAATTAAATTCATATAATGATAATATCATTGTTAAAATATCCCGTATAATAATAAAAAATTATTAATAAAGGATATTCATGATTATTGGATGATGTGTTCTCATGAAATTTTTACCTCTATCATCAAGAAATTTCACAAGATGGTTTAAACTATTTGTAGAAAACTATTTAATGATAGATTGGTGATTTTCCACATGTTATTACAAATTCATCGATGAGATATATAATTCCAGGCTCCGTCGGTCACTTCATCTCTAAATCATTCCTTATATATTGAATAATCGATTTAATTCACGAAGAATGTTCATTTTCATTAAATATCCATGTCGATTAAATAATGATGTTTTATCAATATTTACCTAGATAAAAATAAAATATTAGATATATAATGCAATATATATAAACGATATACAATTTAAGAAATAAATATAACCACTATAAATAATATGGTTAGTAAGGTTAACTTAAATGTCCAATAATCACATGAATGTAAATAAATAACAATAATGTTAATGAATACAAAAATAAATCAAATAACTGAATCCCAATATTATTCTTTGAAAATTTAATCATGACCCATCTAGTTGAAGAATAATGATGGAAACAATACAACATATCCAAATGTCTTATATATAAAATAATGGTTTTTTATTAATGAATCAAAATTCCATAAAAATATCTTTAAAATAATTTTTGGAGAATATATAAATTTACTTTTGAAAGTAGTCATTATTAAATAACATTTAACAAGAAAATCAATATTTTTTTTGTAAATAAAAAATAATAATTATAAGAAAATCAAATATAAAATTGATTGGTCATGATGACTAGAAATTCTATTTACATCATACATGCTAAAAAATGATTCCTTTAACTTTTTTAAGAAAATAAATTTTTGAAATATTATGAAACTTATATAGAGATTATCATCAATAATTTTTTTAAAAGTAATTCTGGGTAAAATTTTATTTAATAAATCATTGGGAAAGTGTTAAAACATTTTAGAAATCATTTTTAGAAAACATAATTTGGGAAGAAAAATACATTCGACCGAAGAGAGAAATTTTTTTGTATTTTCTTTAAAAAAAATTAATTTATTATAGGTAGAAAAGGAAGGTAAAATGGTGATTTTAATTGAAAATATCATGAATAACAAGTCGGTAATAAAAATAAGAAGTTCCCTTTAACTGGAATTCCAGAATAAACATTCTGGATTGGAATGGTATATTAGAATAAACCCTTAAAATTATAATAAGTTTGAAGTTAGAATCAATCAATGACTCAATTATATGTATAAAATATTAATACACATAAAAAATAGGAAATGAAACATATTATAATCTATATTCATTACATAAATAATCATATACTATATAATATGATGACTAAGTAATTTAACATGATGGAATGAAACTGAGTTACTAAATTCTCTACCACTTAGAATATTTTATGTTAAATTAACATTGACGAAATAAAATGAATTGCAACATAAAATAATATTAATTATTAATTAATCATTATTTTACTTATCAATGGGTCAGTATGTACACCATATAAAACCAATTATGTACTCACTAAAAAACATTGGCTCGATGAAGGGAAATTTTGAAGAAGTCCCTAACCCCGAGTTCACATCATCACATACATTATTTATCATCATGTAAAATAAAGGTAATAAAATTATTTACAATAATAAGAAAATTTGTAAACATCTATATTCTATATATTTTAAATTACACCATATTATATACAATTAATTAATCAATTTAGTTAATGTTTCTTCATTCAATGTTATTTCAATTATGTTTCAAAAATAACATTGGTATGTTTTCTATTGGTTTAAGAGTTAATTATTTTAACATATACATAATAATAATCAAGAAATAATTATCAAATTTAGAAATAAATTATAATTTTATGACCAGTAATTATTATTTTTCTCATAAATGAATTATGTTTTCATTATGGAGATGATATGTCGTGTATATAAATGTGTAGCATTTTAATTTTTTCAATTATCATTATTGAAATGAGGTATGGAATATATTATATTTACAGAATCGTAAAAATATCACAAAAATATTATTTATTTTAATTTTATTATATATTTCATCTATGTTGTGTTGTGAGGAAATGAGAGTCAAATCATTTGGGGAATATGGTAATCCACACATTCATGAATGATGTTATCATTTTCAGTGACAAAAATGGTAAGAAATAAAATTATATATTTGATTTTAATAATGATAAATATTTCATATATATAATTATTATTTCATTTATATCACATATATTCATTAATAATAACCTTATTACCTTCCATGTAAAGTGTTTGTGAAAAACAAAGCACATCACTTTGATAGGCAGTATTCCACCATACACTGGAGTGTCATTATTGCAGCCCCTACGGAATGAAACATAAAAAAGGTATACATGATATAATAAAAAATATGTATAGATATATTATAAATAACATATCTTTACTTTATATCCATCATTAAACCCAACTCTGAGTGGTGTTGATGGATAATGTGTCACATCGGTTTGTGTTGTGATAGTCCACTGTACCCAAGAGCGATGTAATTTTTTTTACCAATTGATGGAAGTGGGGATGTATATAGGTAATTAAATAATCATAACAGAATCAAATTATCTAGAAGAAACATTTTGTATTATATAATTATTAATTGACAATATTTTATTGAGTTTGAAGAATAAATAAAACGAACACCTATAGTAAGGAATTCTACCTCTTCTTAGACCACCTATTTTAGATTATACATAAAGTATTCCATTAAAATGTTTCAAAAATAAATTTATTATTTTATGAGGTTATAGAATTTTTTATGTATGTTAGTTAATTATTGGATAAACTAAACAGTTTTAAAAATGTGAATAATGGAAGAGAGATGGTGTCCTTTTATAAGTGAGGTGTGTGTCACAATTGTAAATTTTTAAAAGAAAAAAAAATATCAATTTTTATCACCATCCAAAAGGGTAAAAATGGATTATTTTGGGGTATTATACATTAATAATACATAATATTTCCATAAAAATTTTATATAAGTTTTTAGCTTATTTTAAACCTTATCGTTTTACTTTAAACCTCGTTAAACTCATTTTTACCTTTCTAGTGGTAATTAATTTTTATAGTTATAAAAATTCACTATATGACAAATTTATTTGATAATTTTATAAAATTTAAATTATTATTATTAAAAATATATAATACATGTTTTCAAATGAAATTTTTATACATTCAAAATTAAATTAAAAAAACATGTAGACACGGTGAAATGGTTGGCTTTCAAAGAGATAATTCTTATAAGTATTGAATGACTGTAAATTAAAATGGAAAATAAAATTTATGTAGATAAAATAAATTAGATAAATTTTAATATTTTTTTCATATTTAACTCAGAAAGAAATTAATTTTTTTAAACAATATAAACAAAACAGTATTTTTAAGTAAAATCAGTATTTTCACTATTTATCAAAAAATAAACTTATTAGAAAATTCCCAAAACATATCCCAAGTAAAATTTTGATATTATTATTTAAAAAATTATTATAAATTATTTTTTTTAACTCCTGATAAATTAATATTGTTTATAAAGGATTAAGAATTGACAAAATTATCTTCCGTAAAAAATAATTGTTTAGAAAACATTTTTTTTCAAAAAAATGATTCATATTTTATTTCAAAAAAATCACAATCATTTATTTTATTTTAAAAAATTATGAACCATATAAATATTTAATTTGATTTATTACTATACATAACTATTAATTTAACAACTAGGTTATAATGGTACAATTTATTATAGTTCATTTAGACTTGTCGTTGCATATTATGCTATATATTGATGAAATTTAAATTTAATAAAATATATTTTAGGAGTTTTTAATCTTATTATTGTGTGTATCACACTCTACCAGATATTTTTTTTATAATTTGATAATGTCACATTTTCCCTTGATTTGAAAAATGTTTTCCTTGTATTTTGATATTATGCTCAGAAAACAAGTGTTATTATATGAAAATTCCATTATTGAAAACCCACATCCTATAAAGGTATAAAAATCATTATAATAATTGAGAAAGTAATATATAAAGGTCACATGAACTAAAATGATACTAGTGTTTTATGTGTGAGGATTCTAGTGGAATGTGAATATATGGACTTGGAAGAAAATCATAAATTATAATAAAAATGATATAGATACATGATCACATGAAAGTGAAAAATTAGTTGAAAGTTATACCCATAAAAACCATAAATATGTGATGATTTAAAAGTTTATTTGATTCAGTAGATATGAATATAATAGGATAATATTTTTTGTTAAGATCATTATCCATATAGTTTATTAAATCTTTTTCTCTCTATGAATATAATGAAATATACTTATGAAATACATTTTAATAACACAATAAAAATTTCATCCTTTTCTTTTTCTTTGATAAATTTAAAATTCATTTCTTAATACTTGGTATTAATATCAATGAAATAGTTTTTATGGTTGATGCACTAAAATTCACTTATAACAGATCGTAATATCTATATAAGAGTGAAAAGTTATTCTGTAAGTCTTTATCGATTTTACAAAACCAATTTTGTTAGATGATTTTATCCTATATTATACATTAATATGTAAACCACAATAGTAACACCATTATTTCATCAATAATATTTATTTTTAAAATCATTTAATTAAAAAATAGTGACATATGAACCAGATTTCCTCGTAATCCAATTGAAGGTGTTAAACCCTTATCAACCATCTGTTATAGGTACAAGCCAATTTGTAAAGGTCAAAAATAAAATAAAAATAATATAAAAGATAAAACCTAAAGGATATAAGTACCAATAAACATATTCCCACAAAAATTACGTGTATTATTCCTTAAATAAATCATTTACTAAAAAATATTCTAATGATGTAGGTTGTACTCCCATAAATGTTATCCAAACAAAATATCCTCACTATTTTTAAACTCCCATAACATAAATACTAAATGTTGTGTTTAATATATTGAAGATATTATCAATTTTAGACACATATATCCATAATGGAATTCATAACTCTAAATTTGATAAAGAAATCCATGCTTCTAAAATTTAACACAATATTTTTATAATTTATAAGTCTTATCATTAAATTTTAATTAGTAATTTTTTTTATCAAATTTACTTTTTTTAATAATGATACATAAAAACATCAACCATTTAATATCAATATTGGTCATTCTTTATTCATTGGGATAACCTTCATATTAATTAATTTAGTGGAATATTGTTTTGGTGTTCTTTTTTAAGACAATGAATTATAAATGGATCCATATGATATGATTTATTTCCTTCCATTTTACTCTTCAATTTTCCTTGTAAATTATTTTTTATTTACCTTATTCTGAACACATTTATAATTTTACCATTCTATTTAGATGCATTCATTATTTTCTCTTTCCAAATATCTCACATGATTGAAATTGGGCCTTTTTTTCTCCACAGTCTCTGCTACTCAAGCTCTTAAAAAACTACATCATTCTCTTGTTTTGTAAATCCAATTGTTTCTAATCATATAGGCAGTTACCCTCATTTTATGATAATTTATTTGGAATAATCCTAATATTTTTCACTCCTATAATTATCCCATTTGGTTAATCCTAGTAACAAAATTCTCACTCATGTTCTCGATTTACACAATTTCTTCAGGTTGCATCTATTAACTAAAACCAAATCCATAGTGTGAGAATTAATAATAATATTCTGTTAACTATATAATAATTTTTATGATGTTTTAATCAATTTTTTTTTAAAATAATACACATTATTTTTATTATAGGATATTTAGTGTCATCATCTATTCAAATCCTTAATAACATTTGTAAAGAAACTTTAATTTTACTAAAATATTCAGAAAGACTTTCAATTTATGCATGTAGTAATGCCAATTTTTATGTACCATGTGAAAATTGGGTCAATTATAATGTTACCTTTTCAAATTTATTTCTCGAACCTATATCACATCTATAACCACATCTACATGTATTATCCAGATAGGGATATATTTATAGTAAAACCAAAG
Organism: Viscum album; assembly: GCA_963277665.1. Lineage (NCBI taxonomy): Eukaryota > Viridiplantae > Streptophyta > Magnoliopsida > Santalales > Viscaceae > Viscum > Viscum album. The sequence goes on along the minus strand of OY728153.1, from coordinate 394,705,533 downwards.
AAAGTATACCTAACAATAATAGTATGATATTCTTCTATTCTTATCCTCAATTTATATCATCGGTTTATGATCCATAATCTATGCTTTCCTACATATTGGTTATGTGGTTTCTACTAAAAATCATTTAATACAAACATTACTGACCCTAACCCCAGTATCATGGATCTAGTTTTTACATTTTTTACATTGTCATAAAACACAATGTGTTACATACCAAATTACAGAATAGTTTAAATATCTTGGTAAACTAGTTACATACATTATTACATGAATAAAATATATAACATAATATAAAACATAATGTTTTTGATAATAATTTAATTCTATCAATCATATTACTGAATATAATTCCTAGTATGCATATGATATTACTAGGATATGAAGCAAAAAAAGGGTGTACTCAATTACTAAGTAAGGGTCATATACAGTGGAATCTATCATGAATATATAAGTATAATGTATACTAAAAGGTAAATAATTGATCACATGTTTAATTTAATAACATGAATACCATGATAAGATAATCCATAATAAATATTTCATGTTAAATAACTGAACACAAATTTCGTTTAATAAATAAATATAGAATGAAATGCATCCATATATAACATCAGTTTTAAAATCACTTTGAAAATAAGATAAGTAATAACATATATGAAATAGTAAATAATTGAAAACATGTTCCATTTAATGAATAAACTAATAATAATATGGATCTTGAGATAATATCATTTTGATGAACATTGGTATAATAAGATAAGTATTAATCAATATGGAAAGTAAAATAAAGAAAATCACATAAAATTTAATTTATTAATATGTGATTGAAACACATCCAGATATAATATAATTAAAAAATAACAAGGATAATAATAACTGAAATCATAATGACATAAATTATTTATTATTGGACATTATGTTATTAGACATATAATACCACTACCATCATTACCTATCACAAGACAGTTTAAACTCTCTGAATAAAATGGTTTAATTCTAGCTTGCTCATTTTCCTAATGAGATCGCTAATTCATCAAGGGGATATGTAATTCTAGAAACAACCCATCAGAACATGTCCAAATCATTCTATTGATATCAAATAATGTATCTAATTTAAGAAAAATGTTCATATTGTCAAATATCTGAATTGAATAAGGAATACATATTTTTCAATACTTCACCAGATATGAAAATAACATTTAATGTAGAAAAACATATTTGAAAATGATATATGTTTTATGAAATAAACACATCCATAGTAAATGATATGGATATATAGGGGAAATTTAATATCCAATGATCCTAAGAATGTGTATATTTTAATGAAAAGTTAATGACTACCAAAATTAATAAAGTAAATAAATTTCTGATCTATCTATAGTCAAATTAATCAAAAACCATCCAGAGTAAGAATAACGGTGTTATAAACCCATCATATCCATAATGTGGTATATATTAAATAAATGGTGATTATGGTTGATGAATATAAATACAATAAAAATATCGTTAAATACATTCTTCAGGAAAATATCATATTCATTTTGGTAATAACTATTTAAAACATAAATTTCATAAAACATTTTTAATATAATTTTTAACTAAATATTTAATCATACAATTTTTCTTTAAAACCAATATTATTTAGTGATGGCAGAAAATTCTATACATGCAAGACAACTTAAAATAAATTATCCTTCTTCTTTATTAATAAAATATAAAGGGTCATTGTTTAGAAATAGATATGATCATTCGTTTCAAAAATGTTTTAAAAATGGAAAATTAACTTAAATAAATCATTTTTTTAAATGTTAAAAACATTTATTATTATTTTTAAAGATGATTTAGGAAGAAAATTGATTTTTAACAAAATAGGGAAATAAATTCCAGTTTTCATAAAAATAGTATTTAAATTATTTTAAATTGACCAGTGTAAAAAAAGTGGGAATATTTTTTAAAAATATCACGAATAACCCTATAATAATTAAATTAATTTTTTTAGAAGATAGTTAAATAATTTACTTTAACTCAAATCAAAGAATAAACAATTTCAAAAACAATTTTTTTCAAATAAACCCTTATAATTATCATAAAGATGAAGTGAAAATTAATCAATGAGTTAATTATGTGTGAAAAAATTAATCCATACAAAAAAAAAGTGGAATATAAAATATGGTATTAAAAATTCATTATGCATATATTCATATAATATTTAAGAATATGAACTAGTTATAAATCAAAATGAAATTAAATTTACTTATGAAATTCTCTACCACTTCGTAACATTTTGTTAAAATACCCTTATATTAAGTAATTATAATTCAATCTTAAAATTCAATGAATTATTACATATTAATTATATTTAATGTATATAGTGTATAATTTTCACCATATAAAAAAATATGTGCACAACTATAAAATAATCATCAATGAAGTGAAATTGAGATGATGTATTTTATATTTTGCCTCAATAAACACATATATTAATTTTTTCCCTGTATACAAACATCATTTTTTAATTAATTTATTAAGAATTTTTTTAAATTATTCTTTTTATTAGAATTTTTTCAAATTAATGTAAAATTATATAATCTATTATGATTATGTCATGTGTTTTGGTGATGTTTGTCTTTTGTGTTAGAAATGACTTCAGTAGGTCGACTAATAATTGAAGGGATCATTATTTGAACATATAAATAATAACAACCATTATTTGATAATAATATTTATTCATCAAATATAATTTGAAGACCAATCATGAGTTATGGTTTTGAGAAATGATCTATATTACGCTTGTGGATATGGTAGGTCGAACATATGAATGATTAACGTTTCCATTTTAGAATGATCATTATGGAAATGAGCTAAGTAATATTTTATAATTACAAAATAATAATACTAATATCATAAATATGATATTATTTAAATATATATATATATATATATATATTATTTATATTATGTGGTTATGAAAATAGAGTCAAATCTTTCATGAAGGTGGTGGTCCGCAAATACATGAACAATGTTTTCATATTTGAGATATTCAACATATGAGAAGAAATGATATCTTATCTTTCAAGAATAATGATTATTTAATGATTATTATAATTATTTAATTTATATAACATATATTAATTAACTTTAAGCACATTTTCTTCCATGTAGAGAATTTTATAAAAATGAATTATATAGCATTATGAGGCTGTAGTCTCCGTACACATTAGTAACATAATCAATGCCCCTACAGAATGAAAATTTAGAATTTTATATATGAAATTTTTAATAAATAGGTATAATTATATTTTAAATATCAAATATATCCTTTATATCCATAATCATAATAAATTGTTTGATTTGTTCATCGAAATTGTGTCACACTGGTGTGTGAGGTGGTAGTCCATCGTACACACAAACAATAATACAGTTTTCTATTTGAGGGAAGAGGGGATGCATATATGTCATGAACATAATATAATACATAATGTTTTTTGTGGGAGATATATTTTTATTATATATTCATAAATAAATACTATTTTATATAGGTGGAGGAAGAAATAAAACAAACCAACATAATTAGAAATTTTAAATCTTATCAGGCCACCTCTTTTATCATTATATAAATATTTTCCCTCAAATCAATTAAATTAAAAAGGTATATAGGGTGAGGGGATGGAATTTAGGATTTTTTTTGTTTTTTTTTTGAAACTTATGGGTTTTAACTTGTGAAAAAATATTGGATGGGTGGCCATTTCTAAGTGAAGAAAGTGGCACACTTGTAATATTTGAAAATAAAAAGGTGTACTGACATTTTTCACATGAAAAATTATCCAATATAGATTATTTTCTATCAGTAGATATTATAATACCAAAATATTTACATAAAATATATTTTAGACATGTTTGTAGGTCATTTTAGCCCTCCCCTTTTCTATTCAACCGTAGGTAAACCCATTTTTCATTATTCTTTGTAAAAAATAATTATTGTATTCAAACATCATTTTATCAAAATTTATTTTTATTTATAGTATAATATAAATTATTTTTATTACAAATATTTAATCCATTTTACCAAAATTAATTATCATAAGTGGATAAATTTATTTTTAAAATTAAACCTATAAAAGTGATGAGAATTTGGGTTTTCAAAGTAAAATTCTCATAAGTATCAAAATTGTTTACATAGATATTGAATATATAATTGATACCAATTACCTAAATTAGATATATTTTAATATAATTTGTCTATGAAAACCTTATAAACATTTAAAAATTTAATTTCACTTTTTAAATAAATTATATGAGAAGGACGTTTTCAATAAATATCTGTATTTTTTAATATTCATCAAAAAAATAAAGCGTTCCAAAAATAATAATAAAATTAACCCTAATATGAAATTGATATTATATATTCAAAAATTAATTTAATTTTATAACCTAAATTTTAAAAAATGTTTCAAACATTAATCTTATCATAAGTGCACAAGAAGTGATGAAACTATATTATTTTTTAAAACTAGTTTTACAGAAATCATTTCTTTTTTATATCAAATGGTTCGTAAATTATATATAATTAATAGATATAAATTTTCATTTTATTATATATATGACATAAAATATTCAAAATTTTGTAAGCAATATTCATACCCTCCAATTAAATATTTAGGTTTTAATGATATAATATATTACAGTTCATTGAGACTTAGTGTTGCATGTTACATAAGCTATCAATGAGATTAAATTTATAGAAATAATTTTTTTGGGGTTTTAAGATTTTTTTTACAGAAAATATTATATCAAATTGAATTTTATTCTTTGAGAATTTTTTTTTTATAGTTATAATTTATTTAATGTGGGAATGATGTATATACAAGAGATTTTTGACCCTTAAATTAATAAAATTATTAATGTATTCTGTCACACACAACACTGAACTGGTGAAGCAATAACCTAAAAATAACCCTTAAATATTCATATTATATCAATGATATAATCATTATAATATAAGAATTATTCATTAAAAATAATTTCATGTTATTAATTTTCTATAAAAAAATTCTAAAAAAGAAGAAATTTAATGAACCATTTTAAAATTTGTTTTTTATTTTACATTAATAAATTTTAATGTTCTCAGAAAAAATATTAATATAATAAGTAAAATTTTGATTTATAAACAAATATTAATATATTCAATTATTTAAGAATTTATATGAAATAATATTAAAGACACTCAATGTATAAAAATGTATTTTTTTAATCATAAAAGTATGTCTTTATATTTTGTATTCTCATTCTAATGATAAATTTATTAATTTGGTAACTTCATTTAAAAAATTAATTAATTTTTAAGTTAATAATTTTAATATTATATGATAATTATATATTTTTAATTTTTATGATAATTGATATTTTACATAATATTTAAGAATAATGTTTTTATAAAAATTTTAATCATAATGAATTTATAATTATAAGAGAAAAGAATGATGTTTTTTAGAAAATTTAAATTTTAAAAAGGGATTATTTTAGGATTACTAATATGTATTTTAAAATATTACTATGAACTTAGAAAAAATATTTTAATTTTTTTAGATCATAAATAACATTTTTTTCTCAATTTAAGAAATTATTTTCAATCATTCATTTTAATAAAATATTTTAATGGTAATATTCAGTTTTTGGTAGCTTTAGAAGCCACATAATTCTATTCTCTTGAAAAATTATTTATATCATGATTATATATAGAATTGATAAATTTAATATTATCATAACTTATAATCTTAAAAACAAACTTATCTAAAAATGGTTTTGAGGAGTTATGTGTTCAAATATTAAAATAAAATTTTCTAAATCATGAAATTTTATTTGCTAAAAATATTATCTTATTATAGATAATCATTTTCATATTATAAAAAAATTAAATTTTTTAGTAATTAAGCAATTATAACTGGGATAAAAGTTAATATCCTTGATAATGATAAAATTGTTATTTTTAGATAATTTATTTTATTAATGATGTTAAATATTTTAATAATAAAAAAATTATATATTTTATATATTTAATAATATATTTTGTTTTTACATGTTTTGATTATTTTATAACTCATTTTACTGTGAATTAGTTTTTTATAATATTAAAAACTATTAATCAATGAAAATCATTTTCAACAAAATAATTTTTTACTATATTAATTTTTTTTAAAATAAATTATTTTATTATCTATAAATTTAATTAATCTATAGAGACCATAAATTTATATTATAAAAAAATTCTAAAAAAGGTTTCCTTTATATTTTTAATAAAATATAAAATATTATGGTGAAAACGGGCTACTATAGTAAAAACCAAAATGGTAAAATGTAAAAAAGGATGTGTCAAACAACTTAAAAAATGTTTATAACATGTAGTTAAATGGGTGTATGGTGGATTATTGAAATTATACCACCAAAACAATATTTTTTCTCAATTTGTTTTCTTTTGATCCTTTTTTAGAATTATTCCATTATTAAAAATAATTTAAGTCCACAAAAGTACCTTTTTCAAAACATATTAAAGAGAAAACTTCTACCCATTGATGTGACACCAATTACCAATAATTAATTATTTATAATCTAGGATATCTATTCACTAAAATTTACGTTAATTTTCACAAGCACCTGGTCTCATTAAGTTATCATATTCCCTTTATTTCAAAGGATACTTTCAAGAAAATGTTTTAGGAACCGAAGTGGGTATTACTAACTCCTTAACATTTCTTCTTAATATTTCTCCAAAAACCCTACCATAAAAATATTACAAAATGAAATCAATTTTAAATTTATAGTAATATTTTTTTATATTAATGTAAAAATAGTTAATTTTTTCTTTTCCATACATTTATAAAAATAAAAAATGTTAATATTGCATTTTGAGGATTACAACCTCCATGAATTAACATTTTTCATTTTTCCACATGATAATCAATAATAATAATAATAACATGAAATATTATCCACCAAAAAATATAATATCATAATTAATAAATTATAATGATATTAAAGACTTCTATAACTATATACACCTATATGGATATAACAGGATCGTGTTTGTTTTTTTAACCACCCACTTTAATAATTTTGTAAAAAAAACTTATGGATGAATTTGGTAAACTCAATACTAAAATTATTATAATTTAATAATAAAATATAAACTTTTTGATGTTTCTAAAAATATTATATTAAATATTTATCTTCTTGTTGAAATATCATCTTTGGTCATGAAAATTACCAAAATACTCAAACACCGATTACATTTTCTCTTAAACATATGAAAAAACTATTTAATAAATAAATATAACCTAAAAATAAATTTTAAATATTAAATTTAATATATATTATAAATTTTCTTAGAAATAAATCATATAAATATTGGATTATTCATGAATTTATGAGAATGTGCAGAATTACTCTTTAATATGGTTATGGTTTTGTGTCTTAATTTTTACCCCTTCAGAGTTATTTTAAATTATACATTATGTTTTATTTACAATTTTGTATCTAATAATCATTTAATATTTTTTGAAATAATATAATTATATTTTAATATATATTTTGTTTAATTCTATTTTCATTCTCTTATGGTTTTTTACAAAAAAATAAAAACCTCATAAGGGTTTGTTGTGTCAAATTATTTTATTTGAGATATGTTGTTATTAAGAACCTAATTTTATTTAAATAGAATAAATTATTATTATTTGATTAATTAATCCACGAATTAAAATTAAATAATCATATTATAATATTTATTTTAGTCCCTCTATCTTTCAATTGGGTTCGATTTAAATTCTACTCAAGCTGTAATAGTTTTAACAACTCAAATTCATTCTCCCTGAGTCATAAATTCTCTACCATGTTATTATATTCTAAAGAAAATTTTTCTATTTAATTAAATTTTTCTATATTAATTTATCTTATTATCTTTTTTATTTAATTCATTCCATCAATATCATCTTCATTGATGAAATTCCTTATCCAATAAATTGTTTAATTTGAATGATTAACTCTCATTCCCTCTAACATTTATTTTCATTCATGTTAACATTTTCCTTAAATCTAATTTTCTCCTATATTTGTGGGGAATATAATATAGATTAATTTATATTATCCATATAATTGAATTTAACTATTTTAAAATAGAATATCAAATAAGATTTATGAATTTTGTTTTAATAAGGTTTTTAAAAATAGTTACAAAGGAGTTTTCATCATTTAAAAGCTTATTTTTTTATTCAATATGAAAACATGATATCATTTCCAATAGTATATTATTTTATATTCTAAAAAGTTATTTTCTTAATATATCTCATGTTTTTTATTTATAAAATTATTTTAAAATGATTTTTCAAATGAAACTGGTGATTTTGTCAGGTAAAATTAAAAAACAAAAAAAATAAAATATACTTGTTTTTAAATAGTTTTCATAATAACAGACATTCCATTATTTTAATTGGTATTTCCCAGGATTCATTGTTTAAAAAATTAAATTAAATTAAATTTATTATATAATTTTAACTTTAAATGGTTTTCAAGGATAAAATATCATTTTCATTACGATAAATGAATATTCTAATATTATTTTAAAATTATTAACCATCTACTAATTTTTTAATTTTGTTTGTTTTTTATAATGATAAATGTTAAATACCTATAATATAAATGATCTACCATAGCATATACCCTATTCTTTAATTCCATTTATTGAAGGATTTTCACCTAGATGAAAAACATCGACTAATTAGAAATATCATTGACTAAACCATATACCATTTATCAGTACCATATAAATTCCACATATCATATAATTTTAATTTATGGGAATTTACAAAAAAATGTTACCAAATATCTTTATATACACATTTATTTTAAGGGTTTAATGGAATTTGGAAGCACCCATTTATGTGATTTCAATTGAAAAATATCTGAAACCTATATTATCTTCATATATTCATTATGATTTGGTGAATAAATTGTTTTTATGTGGTACTCATATTTATGGATTATGGTAAGTGGGGTTCTATATTCCCATCATATTAATTAGTTTATTTTTTAAAATATCATACAATAATATCACGCAGGCCTTCTTTTTATATACTCACAAACTAATGGGTGAACCATTATAGATATTCTCAGAAATGTATGGATTATATTTCATGAACTTGCTCAAAAACTAAAGGGTTATCCTTCATTGATATGGCTGAATGCTACTGTATGTTCCTTCCAAGATATTCTCATAATACGATTATACCTTCAGATTAATTTTTGGGCATATGTTTATTCTTCTTATAATTATTATATTGATATGTTTGGGATCATGTTTATTAAATTATGTTTCCATGGTCCCTTGACTCATATACAATATTATTTTTTATCATTTTACATGACTCGTGTTTCATAATCTAAGCTTCTTATGTATAATTTTATTATGTAAATTGATTATAATTATTTACTCATCTTATGATCACTTATGGTCATTACATTCATTATTTAATGTTTACCATTAATATTCATATGATCTCATCCACTTCATATGCTTATGTTTCCCTAGATTATTAGAAAACATAATATGTATGATTTTACTAGAATATTTTCTTCTATAGGAATTTTTTGGTAAATTATGAATAATTGTTAAGGGTTTTGAAGTTGATTATATTGTGGTTAAAATTTCCTTTAATTAGAAAAAAAGATATTAGTTCGTTAATATTTTTTCATAGATCCCAAAATAACTAAACAAAAATAGTATTTGAAATATTTTTAATTAGACATTTTTATTATTTTGTTTTGTTTAGACAGTAATGTAAGTAGGGGTTACCATTTTGATAAATTTATTAGAATATATTTTATAAATGTATGAAATTTTGGTGTAATTATAATGTTAATAATGAAATAATTATATTTTAAATGAATCATTTCATAGTGCTGTAACAATTAATAAAAAAATATTTTAATGACTTTTTTAACCATCAGTCATAGGTAATAGTATTCTATAGGTATGTATATGTGGAAATTATTTTAGTTTTAACATAAAAATATATTTTACTTAAAATATAGATATGGGTGTTTTGGTAGGGTTAGATAGTTATTTCCCAGTTCAGTGGTGGGGTATTTTGGGTATAAGTTTTGAGAAGAACTAGAGATTTACCTCAACTATGTTTAATTAATTGAATTTATTTTTGTAAAAGTAATGGTTAGTTCATTGTATTAATGTTTTTTTAGAATGAAGAAATGTTATATTTATAACTTTTTTAGTTTAGTCTATCAGTTTGGAAAGATTTGATATGACGAATAGTGATTTTATTGTGAGGGTGTGTAGAGAAACATAATTATAAGGACACTAGTCGGTTATAATTATGTGATATTTTTACCATTTAGATGAGTGAAAAATGTAATCTTTTTGATATATCGGTCACATTTAGAATAATCAATGATATAAATATATTCGTTAACCAACATTAGGAGATGGATTAGGATCCTTCAATAATATAAATTAACAAGACGATATCTAATTCATTTTTAAATGAACTGGTTATATTTGAATATTACATGTGTGTAATAATAAATATAGAAGTTTATGTATGTATTTAGTAGTGATTTTAGAGATCGAGAGAATAAATAGATGATAATTTGGGATATATTTCAATAGAATACTCTTTATAATGTATTATCTTGAAATAAAACATCATCAAAGGACACAAACATTAACATATATTATATTTATTGGTGAATCAAAAATAATGAAAAGTAAAAAAAATTTCATATTATTTTTCATTTTAATAACCATGGAAAGGAACAAATTTATGAAGTTTTTCTTTTAGATTTAGCATCATGATATCTTATATGTGAATGTTATTACATTATTTTTTTAACACTAAAGAAATTTAGACAATAATGGTTTATTAATAGTTGTAGGAATATTTACACCTCTTGATTTTATAGAGAGTGATGGGGTGGATTGGTCAAGGTTTAAGTTGTGTAATGAAATTTGAGATATTATATGTTTTACATGTTAAAGCAGTGGGTTTAAAAATCATTAAATAAGAGTAACTACCCTTGGAAAAAAAATATAACATTGAAGGATAAGACCAATAATAAATTAATGTATTAAAGAATCAAAAATATATATTAATTCATGTTATATGTTTTTATTAAAAATATCTATTATAGAGGAGATGCATATCTCTTATTGGGAATTCATAGTATAAAATACAATGAAACCCTATAATCTAGTGTAGAGGCTCATAGTGTATAATAGTTATGTTATTCAAAATATGTGTGGTTAATAATATTAATATGGGGATAATGGAAATATATATAATCACTCTTGAAGATATAAAAATTGGTAAAATACAATGTTAGAGAGCATAACATTTATTTCAGAAACATGAACTCTCTCATGAGTAATGTGTGTGGAATTTCATGTGTGAAACTTTTAGAAAACCCATGTTGGAAACAATTTATATTCCATTTTAGATTTTTATTATAATAAATATTTATCCTTTTTAAAATATACGTATACTATATTTGAGTATTTATTGGTATAAATTAATGAGACTTGTGTCAAGTGGTAATTTGTTTGTAGGATATGACTTTTGGAATGTAATACTTTTGAATGGTTGGAGGAATACCCTAATCATTAATAATACAATAATTTGGTACTATATTTATAAATTACACAAGGGTTTATTATTTTTTGTGAATTTTCAATTATTGAATATGATAAATGATCTTGTATAAATATTGGGATGGAATCACATAGACTACATGTGTTTAGATGTCACTAACCATACCCTAGGGCCCGTATCGTGACTACACCAATCCCACATTCTATAGGTCAGGGGATGGTGACTAGTACCAAAGGCGTAATTCCCTAAAACAGAGAAGGCATTACCTTTATAAAACGTAAACACACACAACCAGAGTACATGCGGAAACAAACACTAAGTAAAAAAGCTGTATAACAAGTGTAATGAATGTAAAGGGTGGTGAGAATACAAACCCAACTGTAATGTACAAATACATCTGAAAGCAAGTACAACTGAAAAATGGACAAACAATTGAAAGATGAAATAATCACATGGATAATCCTCTGGGGTTCCTACTTGAAGGGTAGGTACAGATGGCCTCCACAGAACTCCATGTTCTTCTGGCTATATCATATACTGATACGTCGTATGGTCCTCCTCTATGTACCGTCCAGTGCTGGTGCTCTCGGCCTCTTCAGTGATGTCCGTCATCTACATCCAACACAACGAGGTGCGGTCATAGACCGTGCAGTTGTGAGTATAACGATACTCAGTAGGGACCCTGATACCCTCAAGGTCTTACAAAATCAAACAAGGATAAACAACAAAATATTAAATTAACGGATAACCATTACTTTGGTATATTCCTATACACAAACCTATGTTATCATGTAACCCATCTCAATCACGATGAAATCACAAAGGTCATTGACTCAACTCAAACCAATATTTTCATTCTTGAAACCATGACTGCTGGAAAAATCCTCCTCTGTATAGTACAGTGGGCTTGTCGTGACACCAAGGCCCTTCTCACTAACCCTGGACTATTGAGGTACTTCTCCTATCGAGTATCGCTGGTCTCCTGCCAACTAATAGGCACTCCATCCGATGTGGGTCTACCTCCAAATACCGGGCGCTCCCCCAATACCCTGCAGAGGTACTACTCCTGTCGATTACAGCGGGTCTGCTGCCAACTACCAGGAACTCATTCTGCCATGGGTCTACAGCCAAATACAGGGTGCTCCCCACTGGGCTAGTCGAATCACACTAAGTTGAAACGGTCAAGTAGTCATCAGGTCTATCAGCTACTAGGTCTCTGCACTCTGTCTGCTCATCACTGAAAGGATCCTCTCCACGAGCTACATGTTCGGACACATCCTTGGGGCTCGTGTCGTGACTACCCCAAGCCCGCCTTCCATAGGACAGGGGCTAGCGACTAGCACAAAGGCGTAATTCCTGGTAAAAAGGGAAGGCATTGCCTTTGTAAAGTAAACAAACAACACAGAGCAAGCAAGCAGTAGAAGTAAACATTAAAACAAACTGGGTACAACAGTAGGTGTGGAAAAGTAAGTGGGATAGAATACAAACCCAAACTGAAAGTAAAGTACAACTTTAAAGGGAAAACAACAACTGAAAGTAAAGCCACAACTTCAAGCCTCCCACTGGAAGTCCCACCTGAAGGGTGAGTATAGATAGCCTCCAAAACTCCTCGAGTCCAACCGTCCGCCCCGAGTACGTCGCCCCCAGTGGTCCACCTCCGGGTACCGACCTGCTCTGCAAGACTCAACTGCAATCAGTGATGTTTGTCGTCTGCAACCAACACAGTGTAGTGGGGGCATAGCCCGTGCAGGGGTGAGTATAAGCTACTCAGTAGGGACCTCGAGACCCCCTAAGGTCTCCCAGAATCCACAAGGGATAATCCACAAAGGAAAGATACAATCACGAAGTAACATCTGACACTGCATAGGTATATGCCCATACATATACCTAAGTCACCAATTCCAGTTCGCTCCAGCCTCCGAGCCCAAGAACAACCCAGTCCAAATAGGAAAGAAAAACGTAAATCCACACAGAAAATAAAAATGTATCCACACAGGAAAGCAAAACGTAATCTACACAGGATAGCATAACACAATCCACAAAAGAAATCAAAACAGGATTCAGATCACACAGGTATACTTCATTATCGAAACTGTAACTGCTGAAGAGCCCCATCTCTAGAGTGTACAGTGGTCCTTTCACGACTCCGAGGTACTGCCCACTAACCTAAGACTGCGGAGGTACTCCTCCTATCGAGTACTGTGGGCCTGATGCTACAACCAAGCGCTTCCCACCATGGGTCTGCCGCTATAACCAAGCGCTCCCCCTCACAGCCTCTAGAGGCACTCCTTCTGTTGAGTACCGTGGGTCTGCCGCTAAAACCAAGTGCTCCTCTTCCATGGGTCTACCGCTACAACCATGCTCTCCCCCTCATAACCTCTAGAGGTACTCCTTATGTTGAGTACCGCGGGTCTGCCACTACAACCAAGCACTCCTCCGCCATGGGTCTGCCACTACAACCAAGCGCTCCCCCTCTTAGCCTCCAAAGGTACTCCTTCTGTTGAGTACTGCGGGTCTGCCGCTACAACCAAGTGCTCCTCCACTGTGGGTCTGCCGCTACAACCAAGCGCTCCCCACTAGGCTATCTGAAACACACCGAGTCAATCGGTTAAGTAGTTGTCAGGTCTCATCCAGATACACAGTCTCCGTACTCCACACGCTCGTCTTCGGGAGGGTCCGCTCCATGAGATTTTGGTTGAAGGGGTCTCAACGCAGCAGATGGCGCGTCAATCGGACGCCCGGTCTATGAGTTATTAGCCTTTTTGTCCTAGGGGCCCCGTTGGTTTTGTGTACGAACACACCCGACCGCATCTCAACTGTTCCCCTAACTCACATAGGGTATAATCATAGGGACCGTTTCTCAACGTGATTACCAATGCCGCTGACGGTTCGTCAAACAGACGTCCAGTCTGAAAGTTATCAGCTTTTCCGTTCTAGGGAGCCTGTTGGATTTCGGGTACAATCCAACCCGGACATACTCCAACTACATCCAAAACTCAGGATAAGTATGCCAAAAGTTCCGTCTCATCAAGAGGAAATCAACGAGACATACAGCGCGTCAATTAGATGCACGGTCTGTGAGTTATTGGCTTTTTCGTTCAAGGGGCCCGGTTGGTTTCGTGAGAGAACCAACCCGACTGCACTTCGATGGCATCCAACCCTCGAGCAGAGTAAGCCAAAAGTTCCTTCTCACTTAGAGGAATCCATCAAAGTCTATGGCAAGCCAATCGGACGTCCGGAGCTCAAGTTATGAGAGTTTCTGCTCTAAGGGCCCGGTTGGTTTTGTGTACGAACCAACCCGGCCGAACCCAAAGTATTCTGAAACCTTAAGTGCGATATATCGAAATGACCGTCTCGATCCAAGGATCGTATCCCAACTGACGGCGCGTCGATCAGAAGAATGTAGCTCAAGATATGGGCAAAAGACCAAAGGAGGTCCGAAAACAGGGGGTCTGGGCTCGGACCGACCCCGCCCAACCCCCCATGGGTCGGCCCGAACCGGGTCGACCCGACTGGAGTCCGGGTTCAACCCCGATGGCGCGACCCGGACCGGCCCTGCCTGGGCGCTACCCGGATGGCACTGGCAGGGTGGCCAGCGGGTCGGCTTGGCCGTTACGGCCGAGCGAAGCGGGGGGCGCGCTGCCCCCGCGTGAAGGAGTCGCGGCACCGCGTGGGGCCGCCCTTGCCAGCGGACGTGGCCGGCTGCCACGTCCCGTCCCCCTCCGGTCCCGCACAGTCGTGGGACCACGCCCTGCTGTGACGGCTCCTTCCGGCGGCGCACCGGGTGCCGCCGGCACCGCCGTGCCGGCACGACGCGGCGGCGGGCTGCTCTGCGGACCGCCGGACGAGTTCCGGTGGTCAAAACTGCATGTCATATTCGCCAAAGGCCCTCCTGGGGTCCATCCTTCACTACGAGGACCTCACATCGCCCGTGTGGCTTACCTTGTCATCGCCTGCCAATCCGCACAGCAAGAACAAAAGGACGGTGGGTTCGGACTTGTTTATTGGTCCGCACCCTCCGCGTTAGTGGTTTTAAAAGTATCACAACAAATATTTAAACGAACCACGGATATAATCACATAGATTAAAATGAACAACAACCCCTACCTCAACATTTTCATCGAACATGAGTTCGTCGCAGAATTAACCGTCTCGGAAGAGGAGGATCGTCGGCGTCGCGGTACACGACGTCGCGTCGTCGATCTCCGAGGGTTCGGCGCTCTATGTCGCCCTTCGTCGGAGGTCGTCGTTCTTCATCAGCGACAATACGTTCTTCGCGTTTTTCACGTTCTTCGCGAAGGAGGATAAAGATCTTCAAGCTTTAGAGTTTCTCCAAATCCTCTCAACAAGCCACCCTCATGTAAAATAGGTGTTGGTCTTATTTTATTCCCATGCCAAAAATTAGAAATTCAAAGTTAAGAAACGAAAAATTAATTCGATGAATTAATTGTAACGACATTAATGCCTAATTAATAGGGGAGTTTAGTATTTATGAAAACGCACCAGTTGACTTTATTTAAAAGAGGTTTTTGCGGGTGAATTACTTAGAGGGGAAGAAACGATGGGGCTCGTGCGGGCCCCACCACACAAATATCCTACCAAGTGGGTAGGATATCGTGGATCCCACCTTATCCGCTTAACCTGGCGTAAGTGGCTTTAAGTGGCTTTAAGTGAAATAAAATAAAGTGTCACGCCACCTTTATTTTATTTCTTAACTTAACCCCAAAAATTAAAAACCACACCCGAGCAAATGTAACTCCGGAAAAGGCATTTCTAAGCAAATATCAGCGCCACGATTCCATCAGTGCCCTCAGAATTCGATTCCGAGCACCAGTTCAAAATTCCGAAAACCCCGCTCGTTCGTTCACTGAACATACCCCAAATAAACTTTGTAAAATGATTCCGGGCACACCCGGCCTCAGAATCAGGTGCCATCAGAAACTGCGTTCTTGTAAAATTCCAATGAAAATTAAGAAAAAAAATTTCCTTGAATTTTACGGGCCTTACATCACTCCCACCTTAGGGATTTATGTCCCTGTAAAGATACATCATAAACTAGAGAACAAAAGTGGGAACTGAGCATGCATCTGAGCCTCCCGCTCCCAAGTGTTTTCCTAGAGGTTCCTATGCTTCCATCTGATGTGCACTAGAGGAATCGATCGTCCATGTAGGACTCGCACCTGTCGATCCTCGATCTCTATTGGGACCTTCGCAAATGTTGTCCCAGCATCAACATCCAGCTCCCCATGGTCAATGATATGCGTCGGGTCATGCAGGTATCTCCTCAGCTGAGATACCTAGAAGATGTCATGCACCCGGTGCAACTGAGGTGGTAGGGACAGGTGATAAGCCACCTAGCCAACCCTGTTGAGGACCAAGAAAGGTCCATTAAACCTCGGTGATACCTTGTCGCCTCGGCCACATCTCCGTATCTCACGTCGAGGTGAGACCCGTAAGGGAAATGTGGTCACCAACCTCGAACTTTAGTGGTCTCTGCCCCCCGTCAGCAGAAGGCTTTTGTCGGCTATGAGCTTTCCTCATCCGCTCTTGGATTACATGGACCGTTCTGGTCCTATAAAAGCTACTGAAATTTCTTCTTTACTGATAAGAGAAATCCAGTCTTATCTCCTGGATGAACCACGTTCTTCGCCTAATACAGTCAATCCCGACATGGATGATACTAATCCATCCCAAGGATGACGTCGTAAGGCCTCGACGCTACTACTAAGATATCTGACTATTTCTCTCACCTCCAAGGGTTGAGTCACACTGTCGGCATCTGTGTGTGGTCCCTGGGTCTCCTACAGTAGGTATCTCAATTGAGGGTTAAGTCAACGTGTTTTTTTAAACCGGAACCTCTTAGTAACAACCAAAAGTGAGGACAGGAAGGTAAATTCCATAAGAAAGGTGTCTTTTTATTACTGTATCTCAAAGTACAAAGACACAAAGCACCTACAAACAAACATCAACAGAGCTAGAAGCAACATGTACAAAAGTCTCCAGGTCTGGAGATAGTCCCGCTCCTATCCATCTGCTCACTGAGCTCCATGATCGTAGGCCTCAGCTGCCTTCAGCTGAGCTCTCTCGCGTCCACCTGTTACCTACGGTCGTGGTGGACCTCCTCGTGGTGGTGGTGGAAATACATCGAAGCGTTGTCCACCTCTAGCTGTAGGGCCAGCTCCCCTATGACGGTCTCCTGCTCCATGCGGTCCGCATCGATCAAACCTCTACCTCTGCCTGGGAGGTCCTTCGCTCATCTCCTGGTCATCTGTATGGTGGATCAGATAGTCACGAGCCATGTGACCAACCCCGCCGTAGGATCAACACTTCTCGTTCATGGTTAGTCATTATCTACCCCGAGTGCCTCGCACAAACGATCCTGTGTCATGCGGTCGACCACCTTTAGGTCTAGTCCTCTCGGACCTCTGCATCATCTGTCTACTGCCTGCTGCAGATGACTCTGCCGCATGCCGGCTAGTGGTGGGTCCTGCTGTTGGAGACTGATTAGCAAGGAAACTCTCCACCAAGAGGGCTCGCTCCAACTCCCCTACCTGTGTCGGAATGATTGAGAAACAACTGAAGCTCTGATCACTCGCCTGAGCCCCTGCTCGAAAGTTTGGGCCCTAAATAATGGGTCTAGTACCATGTCCGTCGAATAGCGCGGTAGATCGGTAAACCTCTCGTGGTACTGGGCTACTGTCATGCTTCCCTTCCGAAGTTGTAGCAGCTCCTGGATGCGCACCGCTCGGAGGGTGGCTGGGAAAAACTCTGAGCAAAAAAGGATCTCAAAGTCTGTCCAAAGGAGAGATGCCTCGTCGTGCACCTAGAGCATCAAGCTCCACCATCTGCCTGCTTCCGTGTGCAGGAGGATCGCTGCAAGGACCACTATAAGGTCAGCTAGTGTCCCTACCAAACAGAAAACTCGCACAATAGCCTCCAGCCAATCCTCAGCTTCCTGAGGGTCTGTCTCTCCATAAAAACTGGGCGGTCGCTGATGCTGAAACTCGTGCAGTGCACTAAGGAGACATGCATCATCAGCGGCTAGGGCCGATAGCATCAGTGGCTTAGAGGTTAGCGGTACCGCCGGTGCCTCCGCTGTCAAAGGGCCCTGTACCGAGGCCTCGTCGCTCGGTGGGCTGTCTTCACGCACAACTTTCGGAACCCTAGATGGATGTTGTCGTGGGGCCATCATGAAAAGAAATGGGTGCACCACAGTCAAACAGTATACCTGGTGAGCTGACATTAAGTAATCACAAAGAAAAACTGAACCCACATACAATAAATGTTTTCACGCATTAAGTCAGAAATCAGAAGTCAGGGTCCTAGTGTACGGATACATCTGCCGCCGCACCATCACTGGACTCCCTGGACTGATAACAACACCCAATACGCTTAACACTATTGGTTCAATGAAAAACGATCAGAGTCCAAAGTTCTGCGGTACAACCGAACTCCTCTGATACCAATTTGTCACGACCCGTCCTCGGGCCCCGTGCTATGAGTTCCCTAATCCCACCTTCCATAGGCCAGAGGCTGGTGACTAGAACCAAGGCGTAATTCCCAGTAAAAAGGGAAAGCATTGCCTTTGTAAAGTAAACAAACACCACCGAGCAAGAAAGCAGTAGAAGTAAAAATTAAAACAAACTGGGTACCGTAGTAGGTGTGGAAAAGTAAGTGGGCCAGAATACAAACCCAAACTGAAAGTAAAGTACAATTCGAAAGGGAAAACATCAACTGAAAGTAAAGCCGCAACGTCGAGCCGCCCACTGGAAGTCCCACCTGAAAATTTAGTACAGATAGCCTCCACAGCTCCTCGGGTCCAACCATCTGCCGCGAGTAAGTCCCACCCAGTGGTCCACCTCTAGGTACCGACCTGCTCCGCAAGCCTCAACTTCGATCAGCGTTGTCCGTCATCTGTAACCAACACAATGTAGTGCGGGAATAGCCCATGCAGGGGTGAGAATAAGCTACTCAGTAGGGACCCCGAGACCCCCGATGGTCTCCCAGAATCCACAAGGGATAATCCACAAAATAAACATACAATCATGAAGTAACATTCGACACTGCATAGGTATATGTCCATACATATACCTAAGTCACCAATTCCAGTTCGCTCCAGACTCCGAGCCGAAGCACAACCCAGTCCACACAGGAAAGAAAAACGTAAATCCACACAGGAAAGAAAAACTTATCCACACAAGAACGCAAAACTTAATCCACACAGGATAGCACAACACAATCCACAAAGGAATTCAAAATAGGATTCAGCTCACATAGGTATACTAAATTATCGAAATTGTAACTGCTAAAGAGCCCCATCTCTGGAGTGTACAGTGGACCTGTCACGACTCCGAGGTAATACCCACTAACCTAGGACTGCTGAGGTACTACTCCTGTCGAGTACTATGGGTCTGCTGCTACAACCAAGCGCTTTCCACCATGGGTCTGCCGCTATAACCAAGCGCTCCCCCTCATAGCCTCTAGAGGTACTTCTTCTGTTGAGTGCCACGGGTTAGCCACTACAACCAAGGGCTCCTCCACCGTGGGTCTGCCGCTACAACCATGTGCTCCCCCTCATAGCCTCCAGAGGTACTCCTTCTGTTGAGTACCACAGGTCTACCACTACAACCAAGCGCTTCTCCGATGTGGGTCTGCCGCTACAACCAAGTGCTCCCTCTCATAGCCTCCAGAGGTACTCCTTCTGTTGAGTACCACAGGTCTGCCGCTACAACCAAGCTCTCCTCCGCTGTGGGTCTTCCACTACAATGAAGCTCTCCCCACTGGGCTATCTGAAACACACCAAGTCAATCGGTCATGCAGTCATCAGGTCTCAGCTGGCTACACTGTCTCTGTACTCCGCACGCTCGTCTCCGGGAGGGTCCGCTCCACGAGCTACTGGTCGATACTACAAGTATCACATGTCCCACAAATAAGTATCTCAAAGTACCGCCTCGTTGTAGGGGTCTCAACGCAGCAGATGGTGTGTCAATCGGACGCCTGGCCTGTGAGTTATTAGCCTTTTTGTCCTAGGGGCCTGGTTGGTTTCATGTACGAACCCACCCGATCGCATCTCAACTATACCTCGAAATCACATAGTGTATAATAATAGTGATCGTTTCTCAATGTGATTACCTACGCCACTGACGGTTCGTCAAACGGACGTCCATTCTGAAAGTTATCAGCTCTTCCGTTCCAGGGGGCCAGTTGGATTTCGGGTACAATCCAACCCGGCCATACTTAAACTGCATCCAAAACATAGGAGAAGTATGCCAAAAGTTCTATCTCATCAATAGGAAATCAACAAGATAGACCGCGCATCAATCGGACACCCGGTCTGTGAGTTATTGGCTTTTTCTTTCTAGGGGCCCGCTTGGTTTCATGAGCGAACTAACCCAACCGCACTCCGACAGCATCCAACCCTCTAGCGGAGTCAGCCAAAAGATCAGTCTCACTTAGAGTAATCCATCAAAGTCAATGACACGTCAATCGGACTTCCAGAGCTCAAGTTATGATCGTTTCCACTCCAAGGGCCTGGTTTGTTTTGTGTACGAACCAACCCAGTAGAACCCCAAGTATTTCGACACCTTCAGTGCAATATACTGAAACGACCGCCACGATCCAAGGATCTCATTGCACTTGACGATTCATCAATCGGAAGCCTGTAGCTCAAGATATGGGCAAAAGACCGAAGGAGGTCCGAAAACTGGGGGTCTGGGCCCGGACCGACCCGGACCAACCCCCCTGGGTCGGCCCGAACCGGGCAACCGGACCCGGGTCCGGGTCCGACCCGGATGGCGCGACCCATCCCGGCCTGGGCATGACCCGGCTGGCACTGGCCAGGTGGCCAGCGGGTCGGATCGGCCGTTACGGCCAAGCGAAGCGGGGGGCGCGCTGCCCCCACATGAAGGAGTCGCGACCATGCGTGGGGCCGCCCTTGCCAGGGACGCGACCGGCTGCCAAGTCCCGTCCCCCTCCGGTCCCGCATGGTCGCGGGACCGCACCCTGCCATCTCGGCTTCAGCCGCGACGGTTCCTTCCGGCGGTGCGCCGGGCGCCGCCGCCTCCAGCCGCCGTGTCGGCGCGGCGCACTGGTGGTCAGAACTGTGTGGTGTCTTCGCCAAAGGCCCTCCCGGGGTCCGTCCTTCACTGCGAGGACCTCACATCGCCAGTGCGGCTTACCTTGTCATCGCCCGCCAATCCGCACACCAAGAACCAAAGGACGATGGGTTCAGACTTGTTTTGTTAGTGCGCACCCACCACGTTAGTGGTTTTAAAAGTCTCACAACAAATATTTAAACGAACCACGAATATAATCACATAGATTAAAATGAACAACATCCTCTACCTCAACGTTGTCGTCGAACATGAGTTCGTCGGGGAATTAACCATCGCAGAAGTAGAGTATCGTCGGCGTCGCGGTACACGACATCGCGTCGTCGATCTCCGAGGGTTCAACACTCTTCATCACCCTTTGTCGGAGGCCGGCGTTCTTTGTCGGCGATGATGCATTCATCGCGTTCTTCGGGTTCTTCACGAAGGAGGATGAAGATTTTCAAGCTTTAGAGTTTCTACAAATAATCTCAACAGGCCACCCTTAAGTAAGACAAGTGTTGGTCTTATTTTATTCCCATGCCAACAATTAGAAATTCAAAGTTAAGAAATGAACAATTAATTCGATGAATTAATTATAACGACTTAACTGCCTAATTAATAGGGGCGTTTAGTATTTAAGAAAACACACCATTAGAATTTATTTAAAATCGTTTTTCACGGGTGTGTTACTTAGAGGGGATGAAATGGTGGGGCTCATGTGGGCCCCACCTCACAAATACCCTACCAAGTGGGTAGGATATCGTGGGTCCTAACTTATCCGCTTATCCTGGCATAAGTGGCTTTAAGTGGGTTTAAGTGAAATAAAATAAAGTGTCATGCCACCTTTATTTTATTTCTTAACTTAACCCCAAAAATTAAAAACCACACCCGAGAAAACGCAACTCCGGAAAAGGCGTTTCTAAGAAAATACCGGCGCTGCGATTCCATCGGTGCCCTCGGAATTCGATTCCAAGCACCGGTTCAAAAGTTAGAAAACCTTGCTTGTTCGTTCATTAAACGTAGCCGAGCTAAACTTCGAAAAATGATTCTGGGCACACCGGGCCTCGGAATCATGTGATGTCAGAAACTGCGTTCTTGTAAAATTCCAAAAAAAATTAAGAAAAAACATTTCCTTGATTTTTATGGGTCGTTACACTACAGGTCGATACTCCAATTGTCATGAAGTCTCATGTAGGAGTATTTCAAAGGACCTCCATGTCATAAGGGTCTCAACGCAATAGACGGTGTGTCAATCGGACGCCCAGTCGGTGAGTTATTAACATTTTTGTCCCGAGGGCCTGGTGGGATTTCTGTACAAACCTACCTGACCGGGACTCAACTATACCCCAAACTCCAGTGGGGTATAATCAAAGGGGCGATATACTCCAAGAATACTGGCTCCGCTGACAGTTCTTCAAACGGACGTCCGTTATCAATGATATAGTCCAAGAAGGAAATGGGTCAGTAAAGGGCCCAGGTCGGGTACAACCCGGTCAGATCGACTCGGCCCAAACTAGTCTGCGATGAAGAGGTCTGGATCGAACTGGTCAAACTTGCTGGGTCTGACTCATCCCATTATGTAGGTCATCTTGCTCTGTTTTGTCCCGATCCGCTGGGCCTGGCCAAGCGGACTGCCCGGGTGGTTCGGCCCGGAAGTCGCCACGTAGGTGGCTCAGGGACTCTGCCCGGGAGACTAGGCTAGTTCGGCCAGTGACACCATGTAGGATGTTGAAGATTGGCTTGGGAGGCCGGTGGCCATGAGGCCAGCTGGTAGGTTGCACGAGGCGCGGGCCGGCCGGCTGGGCACCGGGCGGGGTGCAGTATGCCACAGGGCATGCCGCCAGAAGGGGCCGCAGGCAGGGGTGTGGGGGGGACGGGCAGCACTTTGGGGCATGGGCAGGGCACCAGCGGAGCCTGGAAGCACGTCTGGGTAGCGGGGATCTTACCGGCAGGGCCGGGCAGCGCACCGAGGGTGCGGGCAGCGCTCTTGGGGCACGGGTAGCACGCTGAGGGCACTAGCAGTGTGCCGAGGGCGTGGGTAGCTTACCAGGGGTGCGGGCAGTGTGCCGGCGGGGCACTGGCTGCGCACAGGGTGTGCAACTGGTAGGTAGGTCGGGCGCCGCTTGGCCGGTGATGTTCGACATGGAGCACCAGTGTGCCGCAGGGGTGGCGCAATTCGTGGAGTATGCGGGTAGCGTGACCTCGTTGTTGCCTCCTTCGTCGCCTTTCCGTTGAATGCCATAAGAGAGAAGAAATTTGATGGAAGATGTCAGGCCGTGTTAACTTGTCCTGAATCCTCCGCATTTAAGGTGATAACAAATGGCTTTCTAGTAGAACTACCACTGTTATTCATTTTTGTGAAAGGAAGAACAAGGTGAAAAATTCATACTTTTAAAAAAAAATCAAACCCCTACATTGCTTGATGATTTATCGTTGACAATGTCATGGGAAAAAGGCGGCATCATTTTGTTGACATCGGGAAAGATGAATCCAAGGATGGAATCAGTGTTCTTTGTGGGTGACGCTTCCCTTTCTTGCCCTAGTCGAATAAGGAAGAAGAAGTTCATCGATGTTCTTCATGTTCATCGCATTTTTCCTTGGATGACCAGTTCTTCGTTGAAAGCTTTTTCCAACAATCACACAGGAAGAGAAATGCCAACCCAAAATAAAATAATCATCTGTCTATTATTTTTAGTGTTGACACATAATTCAAAAGGGTGAATTAATAACCCGACTTTACCCAATTAAATCACGTGCATTGGCCAAAAAAATTAGAGGGGTTTGGTTCATTAAGGTGGGGAAATGTGGATAGTCTCTCCCTCATTAATGAGGGAGAGTTGAGAGGTTATGGTATCCTCTCATTAATGAGTGGTCGAGTGGCCTCATGTAGTCCCCAACATATTTAACCTCACTTGGGAGGTTGGATTCAAGTGGGCCCCACCATCATAACCTCTCATGGGTGGTTAGGGTGTGGCGGTCCCACCACCAACTCCCATGTGAAGATTCCAACTACTCACACTCACATGGCGGATAGAATAAAATAAATTGTGGCTATACATTATTTTATTATTATTTTTATAAATAGCCAAAAACTAACTTTTATTCTCGACCATCCGCCGTCGAGGTGAAAGTTTTCTTAAGCGAATATCGGCGCTGCAAGTTCAACAGTGCTCTCAGATTTCAATTTCTAGCACCGGTTCAAAAGTTATAAAAAACCACTCGTATGTTTACTGAAAGTACCCAACCAAAACCTTAGAAATTGATTCTGGACACAATGGGGCTCAGAATCAAGTGTCGTAAGAAACTGCAGACTTATAAAATTCAAATGTATAAAAAAAATGCTACGGGAAATCTGGGTCTTTAAAGTAGAATTTTAATGTATTCCTAAAAAAATGATCTATTAAAGTATCATTTAACTCTTCAAACATGTATTGGATATGGTTGAAATTACTTTTTTATTATCCATCTCATTCATGTTAAAATATTTGGGTTTTATGTTTCAGATTGTAAGGTGATGAATAAATTTTTTGTTCAAGTTGTAATAATTATTTATGAATGAGGAAAATTTACTGATTTTAATATTAGATAATGTATAATATCTTGGATGTAATTTATCTTAAACAAGACAATTAAAAAAATTCAATAAGTTCAAAATAAATTAATGGATCACATGTTAAAGAGTAAGATATTCCTTGTCTATATGTCTCAATGTTATGAAATATGAAAAATGAATGTGGATTGGATATAAAAAGTTAAGTGAAAATATGAATTGTTGTCATATTCAGATGAAAATGGTGTTTTTTGCATTTGGAAAATAGGACGTGCTCAAAATTGTTCCATTATACATATTGAAAATAGAGAATATTCTACTTGATGTTCATATGTACAATTTGTTAAAGTATTGGAGTTAAAATCTAATATAAATACATCCACAAGAACATTCTTGAAAATCCATTCAATTGGAAATTAATTTTAAAATCAAAATATTCAATATATTGGTGATTCATATCCATATTATATCCAAGATATTGTAATCAAGATGATGGGGATGTCGTTGAACTATTAAGGATCCAATCACATGGGGTCAATAGAAAGAGTTAATGTTTTCCATGAGGATATGACTGGATAGCTTATAGGAAGAAGCCTTGGAGTATGAAGATTGAGGAATTATTATTGAATTTGAAATGTATTGATGAATTGGAATTAATTTATATAAAATTTAATATTTGTTTGAAGCTGGATAAGGTATGAAGGTTCTACACTTATAAGTATTAAGGTTTGTTTACTCTAAATAGTTAGGGAATAGTATAAATAGTTTCATCCTTATAAAGATTCCTTGGATGTTGATTTAAAGAGATAAAAAAACCTAATATATAATTTTAGAAATCCCCAAATACATTTTGAGTAGCTAAGAGTTTATTTGAAGAAATTCTAGAAGCACTGTTTCATGATAAAAAATAAAATATGGATTTATATTTTATTGAGGCTAGAAAGTGATTTTCTGGAGCCACATAAGGTAATATATAAATATAGGTAAGAACTAAAAATCCAATTATCTTAGGTTGATATATATTAGTAATTTAATTCACACAAGTTAAATATTTTGAGTTCACAAGATATATTTTATTAAACACAGGAGATCTTATAAAATAATATACTTTTGAAAAAAATTATTGAGAAACATATAAAAACATTAACTACGTGTAAGATGTCACAAGTGTCCTAAGATAATTCTTCCATGTAAATGTGGTGTGTGGAAGAAATGAAAATACAATTTAACTTGAAATTGGTGTATATGAGAATCCCTTAAGTTAAATGATCATATGAAGAGAATAAATTGAGCTATATAGATAATTTAAATTATGCGCATGCTATGTTTTTCTTAATTTATATAGTGTAAATAATTATGAAACTAATATTATAATGAATGTTAATGTTCATTATGGATCAAACATCATAATTAAACACATGATCAGTGTTCTTATTGAAATCAATAGAGTTTCTAGTAGGGGAAAATTTGTGATGTCTTGACATGTGTTCCAAGACACATAATGGCATTCCATGACACCCTAAAAATATAGAAATATCAATTAATATAAACGGTTTGGATATCCTAGAATATTATAATTTATAGAAATACATCAATATTTTAAATGTATCACATTATAAAGAAATATGTCATTATATTTATTTGTATAATTAATTTGAATGTCACATTGAACCAAAGATTTATATTTATAAAAGATCTATATTTGAGGGAGTTTGAATATAATAATGAAATGATGATAATAATAATAAACTCTATCTATATAAATATATATGAATATAGAATATAGATATGAGATTCGTGACTGTGCGATCACTAAAGATATTCAACAATTAATAAACAAATAATGATGGCTAGGATATAATAGAATAACATATTTTTGGTCTTATGTATCAAATAAATGAAAAACATTTTGAAATATTATTTTGATATATCAAAGAACAATAATAAGAAGAAGATGAGGAGGAGGATGAAAGAATATGGTTGAAGCTATTGTTGATCAAATCCATGTACAAGTGGTTTAAAAGTTCATCCTAAAACATCATACTAATAAATGATAATTAATGTTTAGGTTTGTATATATATATTGTGAGTGAGGTATGAATTTTAATCATTCAGTATATGAGGGGCTCAAAAGAATTCTGTTTATATTTATTCCAAGAGGAGAAAGTCCATTCATACATACAATGGGACAACCAACCCTCACATTATATATATATATATATATTGTTATTTATAGGATAAAAAATCATGATCAAAACCATGCGTAATTTTTTTTGGATAATATTATGGAATTCATGTATCTTGGAAGATAACAATTTGTTAGTAATGGTGTAGTCATCAATAGGGAGGTGAACCTCAATAAAAAATTCTTATATTATCTTATGTTGCTTTCATACACTATATCCACAAACTGAAAAAAGTTTATTCAATGATAGAGATATTATATCAATAGATAAGTTAATATGAAGTTTAGTGGTAAAAGTGAAATTGGGTTAAAATTAAAACCACATTGATTCAACCCTCCCTCTTAGTGTGGAAAGACTAATGAAACCCTAAACATTTGTTTTGGAGATGGTCATACCTCTATTTGAATTATATTTTCTAATTTTTTTACATAATATATATTTCAAATGGATATATAAATTAAAAATTTGATGAAGCATGTGATTCCCACATCAAATAAACAATTAATAAATTCCAACTGATACATTTAAAAAAATGAATAAAATAGAGTTAATAATGTTAAGAAAAGACTCATCAAGGAACGAGAAGTCTCTACTATATAAAGGTAATCAAAGTGAGAGTATTTTTTTAGAATTTTTTATAATTTTTCTATTAAAAATAGTGGTCAAAAAAAGGAAAATATTTAACCCAAGGAGGTGTAAAATCCATTTACTATTATAGGAATATATAAAATAAATTTACTATACATAGAAACAAAATATCATGTGGTGGAATGACTTGACATTAATTATATAAAACTATATTTTCACATATTTTATTATATATATATTAATAATAAATACAAAATCACTCATTTCAATATTTTTCTTTTGTAGAGCGAAAAATTTATTGAGATGATAAAAATTTAGAGTACACATAGAATGAATCAATCGGTGATAAAAGTTAAGTCCCATGTAACGGCCCTAATGATTTCATTTCATATATTTGGTAAATTTTTTCTAGTATGTAGTGATAGATAATAAACAATATAGATCACTATCAAATAGTGAATAATATTATCAAATAAAGACTATTTATTTTTGTTGTTCCCACCAAACTAGATGGAGTCACAAGTGTAATTAATGGGTAGAATAGATAAAGATGGTTCATATTTCAAGATGATTGGATCAAGAAAATAAAATATATTGATGAAGGAATAAAAAATATTGGACAAATAATGCAGGAATATGATGAAGTGATTTATAGATAAAATTATCGACATGAGGTCACGTATGAGATGGTTAATGAACCTGGCAATTTGTTTCATGAAAATAGAAAAATACATAAGGATCAAGATAAGGAGTTATAAAAAACATTTTAATGAAAAAAATAATATGTGATGAGAAATTCAAATTGAATATAAAATTCATGTAGATTTTTATTAAATTTAAAAATCTAGAATAAGTATAATATATTTATTCTCATTATGTTGAGAGGAATGTAGCATCAATGAAAAATATTTATAAGGAAAAGTATAATGAACACCCTCTATATATGATTAAAAAAATTCTAATATGATATAGTGATCTGCCTAATGTCTAAACTAATGGAAACATACCATACACATAAAAAATATAAACTACGAAAAAAAATTTGTATAAAAAATGTAAAGCCAAGATAAAAATATATAGAAGTAACGAAAAATTAAGGTGATAAGAATATTACCATCATTTCAAGGAAGTATGAAAGTGTTTTTATAAAATAATTTCCCCTAAAATAATCCGAACAACCTTTTGTAAATGATAATTAATATAAATCAACCAGTTTTAAATAATTATAGAACACAATGTTCAAATTAACCACGGTTTTTTGGTAATTTTAATTTATGTAATATATTTTGGTATATGAAACTATATTGTTTGTAAAATCCACAAATTCTAGATATAAAAACACATGATACCTAATTTATAGGGAAAAAATTCTGAGAAGAAGAATCAACCATCGATAGTGAAAACTATTTTTAAGAAAAAGTATTCTGAATATTTTGAATCATATATGGATTTTATAATAGATACAGAAACAATGAAAAAACATGAAAATTTAAATCATCCAATAATTAAAGAAGATGAATGAGAATAGCATTAATAATAATTATAAGAGTGCATATAAGAATACATTAGGATAAATCAAGAGAAAAATTAACAAGACAATATAACCAAGAAGTCAAAAAAGTAGTCGCACCCGAAGGTAGAAATAAAATTTCAACTTGTTAAAATGAGGAAATATCATGGAAACATAGAATTAAGTCATGAATATTTGAGTTGGAAGGATAATCCTAGAATATAATAATATAATAATCCCTGGGATAAATAAACAGAAAGAGATAGTGAAGTGAACACCAAAAATGAAATGTGGAAAACAAAAATTAATGTTCATTTTCTTATGTGTGTTAGGAATTTACACCATATAATTTGGAAAAGGTGATAGAATCGGAATTCCAATAAAATGGAAAAAATAAAGGGAAATAAAAGATTCCACAAGATGATGAAATTGAATTTCATGATAGGTTTTTAATAGGAAAGAACTCTATAATAGCATGCACAATTATTTGTTTCAAATGTCCTAGATATGATTAATCCTTTTGTTTTATAATCAATTTTTTTTAGAACTGAGAATCAGAATGAAGATATTATTGTTTTATTAGTCCAATATGGTGTTTTAGAATGAGTTTCAAAGCATGGGAGATGACCTGAGTGTCTCATATGCCACCGAAGGTATAGATAAGGGCCCAAGACTACTGAAAGTTGTTGTAAAACCCTATTTACATCATGAATAAGGTAATGGAGGTGTGAATAGGGGTTTTGTAAGGACAAGAGAGTTTTTAATTGGAAAACATGTTAAAAAGATACTTCCTAATCATTCATTGTGTGACACATAGTTTCAAACCATGATAAAAGTAAATCAGGACCATAATTGGTTTTTTCTCAGAAATTCATGACGCGAATCCATTTTTTATCTTGTAAACTTCACTTGGATTACTTGAAAGAATATTTAATTTTATTTTATTTAACTTTTACCCTCTAATATAATCATTATAATCCTCCTACATGAAATGTGATTGGAATAGTATATTTTAACCTATGAGAGATCCTCAAATATCATTCTTTCATAGATTAAGGTGTCATTCATTACAATGAATCACTCTTGGTATGTGTTTTCTACTATAATCACTTGGTTTCTATATTAACATTAAATTAATATTTATTGTGGGTTTATTCATATTGTATAAATTGAAGGTAATTTTCAAAGGATGTGGAAGGAATTATTTTAGGATGTTGAGGTTGTTGATATGAATCGAAGAATAATTTCACACTTTGGTAAATGCACACATTTAATGGAAATTTCATGGAAAGTATGTCATAGGCTTAAAAATAAGTTAAAACAATTTAATTAATTATATTTGTTTGTGACAACATGGTAATTAATTTTCATTGTTTGATTTCAGACGAACATGATAGACCTTCAATCGGTTGTTGTTCACGGTTTCAGATATGTAGTGGCAATTAATAAGCCTACCAAAATGAATAATTTAAAACCTTAAATGTGGTTTCCCCTTGCATAAATTTAGTTAATAATAATTTATATTTAAATAAAAAATTTGAATAACTAACATAAATATTAGAAATTGCGTTTATTTTTAGAGGACAAGTTGAATAAAGAACTCAGATAATTATATTGGGATTATTATCACATAGAGTTAACATTATTTGATGTAGGTGGTAATGTGTACCCATCCAATTAGGTTTTAATCAAATTTATTGGAATGTTTTATGTGGTTTCCCCCTTTTGTAAGAATGACCCTCATTTCCATATTGAGTTATGAATAATAATATTTATTTGTTAATTAGTGAGTATTTAGCCATAATTATTTAATGGAACCTCTCCTAATATGACTATTATAAGAACCTAGGGCCTCAACACACCCATGTTCTTTATCTTTATGCCAGCTGATGATGGCTGAGGATTGCATAGATATGAGTGATGTTCACATCATGGAAAAGTTGTGGTGTTTTGATGTGATATATCGGACCACAGTCACATGATACCATGTTTGATGCAAAGATCACATGTGTGTGGTGTGTGCAGCCCTACGAGACAATATATATTTTTTATTACTTGAGTATTATTTGTTATCATAATAAAACATGTTTGATTCTTATCACAAATGTAGCTAATATGACTCATGATAATATTCAATCAATTGTTAATATGTTCACTCGATTTTTATGACATGATACATGTATTGGAATAAATTTTTTATCATACATGATTTTGAATTACATGTGGTTGAATGTGTATATAATGAGACCTTTTAGGTTGTTTTATTCCTTGAGTATTCGGGTTTAGATTTTTTTCCATGTATGATTATGATCACATGTAACTTTATGTTTCTATTAATACTTATGATGTTATCTTATTCAATGGTTTCATTTTATAATCTTCCTAGTTATGTATGATTATATGTCTCTAGAAGACTCATTTTCGGTGTAGAGAATATGATTACTATCATGACATGATATTCCCTTTGAGTGGTTATTTGCATGAAATATGATGACAGTGATAATGAACACAACCATATCATTGATATATGATGATTAAATGTATTTCATGTTTAGGATGCACTCTAGGACACTTAAAAAATACCATGTATTATATTTCTCATGGATTACTAGTGAATTTATTGTAACATGATTACTTGATGTCTGTATGATGATTAGTTGCATGACATGTATGGTGAAAAGAGGAAACTAGGTACCATGTACACATGAAAACATGATGATATCAATCTTCTATATTACTAGACTTGTGTCTAGTTTGGTTACCTATGACATCAAAAATTTATTTTTATTTATTAAATATGATATTAGTAAAGATGGTTTATTTCGAAGCATTGTAAGTTCACAACATCATAGCACATGGTTGTTTTTTCTTGTGTGTTCATGATGATTATATTCGATTCCCTGTATATATGTATTAACTCATTACTTTCAACTATTCTTATTAAATCCACATACACTATATCTTACTAGCTTGGTACTAGAACAAATTAGTGGTTTCCATCTATGTTTTACTCACACCCTTCTTGGTTAGTAATGGATCTTTGTTAACCATGTAGAGATCATATATTGCAAGTACTGGTTGGGTTGTGGCCCATGTAGATCATCTAACAGGATATATTGCTAGTAATTTTGGATACCGAAAGAATATTAAGATTGGACTTGGAGTATATGCACTTTTAATTTGTTCTTATCTTATTTATATAATTTATGGGGCCTAGGATTGATCAATAACTTTTACATGGTGAGTCTATTATTGACACATACATTAAAACTTTTGTTATATTATTTGCTTTCACTTACTCTGATTGTATACTATTTATATTCTAGGACTTTTATTTGACATGTTTTTACTATTATTGATAGTATATTCTCACCGTGTTTCCACTTGAGTCCCTCACTACTTATTGGAAGCCTCTATAATATGTTAATGTGTGCCTGACACCATGCATCATTCCAAAACAAACTTGATGATTCTAGTTAGGATGATAAAAAAAATTTAATAGAGTATATGATATCTTCCTTTTCCAATTTTGAGGATTTTAAAGACATATGACATTAGAATGTATTAAATATTTTTATGAAACTCAAATAGGGGAACTATAAAAATCATTTCCAAGGGAATCATGGGTTTCTAGTGCATGGGATTTATGTTTTTGGTTTTATTTTTTATCACATGTTTTCAACTAATGTGATGAACATGGATATTGAGGTTCTGATTTCACATGTATTTCACTCTTGGTTGTGTCAAAAATTGGTGTTCCATGGATCATATTTGGAATGTATTTTTTCATGAAATATTCAATTCTATTGTGTGGTTGTATTAACCCCTATGAATGTATATTTTAAATTTTGGGTCAATGAGACATTGGTGTGGTTTTTGTAGGAGATGGTGGTGGTGGGGATGATGATAGTTATGGTTATGTAGTTTTTATAATAAAAATGGTACAATGAAGATGTTTTTGTTTTCATTCATTATAGACATTATTAAGAACCTTTTACAAGAATACAATTGATCAATATGGAGGATAAAGTGTCCTATTGTAGCCTATATGGAGTTATCCATCTACAACCTGGTAGCATACTAATTAACCAAACATAGTGTATATGGACTCTCTACATGACTAGTTTACTGGAAATGTTGTGGTGGAATTTATTAATATATATAATTTTATGAAATTATATTATTTTCAATACTTAATAAAAATGTGTAGTAGTTTTGAAAGACCGTATGGGCTTATAAATATGACTCTATTTACATGACATAAGGTTCCATGTCCTAAATCAAAAATACCAATGGGATTATATTCCCTATAAAATAATAATGTAGGTTAAATTGAAAGGGTATAACTCATTGATGGAATTTCCATTTTCATGTGTGAATCCATTGGAAGGAATAGCCAAAGTTTTTTTTAAGCTATCTTGCATCCCGCAATTATTAACCACCATGAATTCAAGTAATAATGTAACAAGGTATAGTATTAAGAGCATTGTTTTGGAAAGACAGCCTGTCCTATGACCCATGAGACTGAATATGGGTGTAGAAACATTGTGGTAATGTGCTAGATTTATAAAAAAAGAGCATCATTAGTTCTTGAGTTTTAGGTTATTTTTTCTTATGATGCATGGAACAATGTCAAAGTAAGTGCCTGAAACTCCTAACAGAGTGTATCTTGTTTGAGGTAAGAATTTTTTTATTTTTTATTAATGAATGTCTCTGATTCATGAGTTTTCACGAGGAAGTTATTCATAGGTCGATTGAACTGTAGAGTGTGGCCTAATGAGCTGACCATTTTGGATATTTTTGGTTCTGTGGATGAACCCAGTGGAGATAGTGTTAAATGATAAATGAAGAATTATGTTCTGTGATAACCTGATGGATAGAAACCATTAAATTGTTTACAAATATCATATGGATAGATTCCCATTGGGCAAATTTTATGTAGTTTTATATGTGGTTGATTTTTTTTACAGATAATGGATTAGGGTACCATTGTATAGTCAACACAACTATTATATCACTTGAGATGTAATGCATTAATGTAGGTTCCTTCATTATGGGATATGAAATTTTGTATGGAGGTCATAAACTATACATAAACTACTAGAAAATGTTATACACAACATGAATGGATTTTGGAATTTATTAATGTTCATTTGTGAAATCTAGGTATATGTATTATATGGTGTTTTCCTTGATGAATGATTGATCATATGCACACTCATATACATCATGTTTGATGATGATTAGTGTTGGGCTGGGTATGAAAATGATTTCATTTTTTGTGAAAATAACTGTACTCTTATGGTGGAGTGAATCAACCTATCACATGTGTAAATTACATCTCTTGTGGAAAATGTAATAGTTTTATAAGATTATCCATTAGACAATCATAGTGACTCTTTAAAATGATTTGTATTGGGCCTAAGAGAATTTTCATCCAAATTAAATTCTTAATGAGAATTTAGAAGTGGTTCAAGGTGTATAATGTATGTGGACTAATTACAATGGAGTGAAATTAGTTTGTTATTAGAGTGATTCATATCATTAGTGTGTTGAGGCACAACAGAGCCATGTGGACGATGTAAGTAGGGGAAGAATGAATTTGTAGGTTTTAAATAAGATTTTGTTTAGAGTTCATTAAAGATGTTAGACCAGAAAAACTATTCTTATGAGGAAAATAATAAAATTATTTAGGGATTTATGGATGGAATGTTTCATAAAATGGGGACGTTTCTAGGATTAATACTATAAAAGTACCGACTGGTGTTCCACTAGAACCTAAATGTTGTGGGTTGGAACAACATCAATAAAATAATTTTTAGAATGTATTTGGTTGTTAAAATAATCTAGTATAATTCATGGAAGGTAAGATTATTCATGTTATGTTATATAATATAGACTCATTGTCTTTGTTTGGAATCATGAATGAGGTGTGGAAGTTGACTACCAACTCATCTGTTGTATTAATCATGAGAGATAAACAGAACAACATTTGTAATTTCATTATACCATTATATATTTTGAATCTTATTGTGATTATTATAGTGGGTAGAAGCCTTATTATATAATAGTAATCTATTGATGATCATATAGTGTTCTGTCTTCAATATAAGTCTTAATACTGGTCTCAAGGATTGAGGATAATGATTTTTTTATCATATTCTAGTGTTATCTATTGGGTCATGAAGTATTGAAATTATGGGAATTTCGGCTGGGCAATATATTTAGGAAATGTTTAGAATACAAAGATGTATAACATGATAAATCCTTGTAAAATGTGATGGTACTAGATCAAGAAGTGTGTCTCTCATGATACCACAACTTCTTCAATATGAGAATTTATACAGTTGGGAGTTTATAATGACATGCATTTTTATGTGTTTTAAATTTCACATGGATGTTTGATACGTTCATTTTTTGGAAGGGTAATTTTGGATAACGAAGAATCAGAATGACATATTGGGTGTTTGAGACTTTCAAAATGGTGCTTTCATTGGGTTTCAAGGCATGAGAGATGACTCATGGGTCTAAGAGGCCACTTAATGTATGGCCAGTGGATCGAGAGTAGTGAAATGTATTGAATCATCCAATTAAAAAAATAAATTAGGTATTCAGGATGTGAACAAGTTTTTTGGATATCAATAGTGGTTTTAAGATAGGAAATTGGTACTTGAACTCTATACTTTAGAAATTAAGCCATGAAATAATGTGTCACACTATAAAACATGGTATCCTAGACCTGAGAGGGTGTTTTCCAAAAAAACAACTCACAACATGGAATAATTATTCATGAAATGAAATTTTACTATACAGTTTTATGATGTTCTTAAAGATACAAGATCAATCATTAAACCTCATATATGAACCCAAGAATCCCCTTTGGTGAAATTGAAATAGAATTGGAGGTTTTCACCTTCAAGAGAACCTTTGATCTTTTTAATTGACTGGTTGAGTTTATATTCACTATGATAGACAACCACAAATAATTTGGTTTCCCTTGTAATAACATAATAAATATTCTCTATTTAAATTCATATTGAAAAGGGGTTGATCCCAATTAAAGAAATAATATAAAAATTCCACTAGATCTTCATTGAAGGGTCGGAGTAAGATGCGACTATTGATCAACATGGAATGTCAATGACACATGAAGATGAATATATACCATTGACATGAGTTTCAATCATGATATACCAATGATTGAATTAATCCTGAGATTCAAATTCAATATTAATAAATTGTGTATTGTTGTGTCATTATATAATAGGATTTTTACCAGTTTATTGTCATATGAATGTGACAAACATTCCATGGATGGTTTTGGTTGTTCAAAATAGGTTGTGACTTTTATTTATTCTTGCAGAATGTGTTCCTATATCCCTCTATTATGTGTTCTTATTGTATTCATTAATTTAATTATTATGTTGTTATATTTTTATTATTTTGGAATTCATTACCATGATATAGTAACATGTGCTGATCGATTGTGGTTGAATGGAATTGGGTGATTCATACAAAGTTGTTGGGCTTTGCATGGAATTTATTTTACTCTATTTGAAGTAGGTAGTCTTCTGTATTGTTCACTTTTTATTTATACTAATTTATTGGAATATGTTATGAGTTTCACCACCTTTGGTGAACAACCAAGATTTTAATAATGAGGTATGACTAATAATAATAATATTTACTAATTAATTAATAATGATTTAGTAATAATTAATTAAAGGAACCATGCCTAATGGAAATAGATAAATTACAAAGGGCACTGACAGACCCTAATTCACAAGCTTGATACCTTTCCTCAAAGATTGAGGCCAAACCACGTATGATCGTCATGTACTATATGGAAACACTAAGGTGATTTCATATGAAACATCTGACCATAATCCTTATATTCCATTTTTAATACCTATATCACTTTTCTTGGGTGTGTCTATAATAATGATACCATGTATTTGAATATACAATGAGTATTCTTAGATATACTTATATATCATGTTTTATAGCAATTTTTTTTGTATGTCATATAAATCATTATAATGTTTCATGATGTATTTATATATGAACTCTATTTCCATGTTTGCAGTGGTTGGATTGGAATAACTTGTTGATCATCCATGATTTTGATTGCATGTGTGTGTGTGTGTGTTTTTTTTTGATACCCTTTCTGATGTTTTGTGCAATTAGTTTGACTATGGAACATGTTGTTATTTTTTCAATGATGGTGATATTTAGATATACATTTATACTAATACATATGATGTTATGTCATGTAATTCATTCCTCAAAAATTATACAATTTTATATATGATACCATGAATTAAGAGGTATCATACTAGGTGGTCCAAATAGGTTGAATATCGTGATATGATTTTCCCATAGAGGGGGTTTGCACATGACATTTGATGATTTACATAATTAACCTAAACATTGGGTGGACATAAACTATTTTCATCAACTCTATCTTGATGTTACACTTCAAAATGACTAATAAATGCTGAGTACAACATTTCTAAAATATGCCAACTATATTCCAAGGAACACAAATACTTGAATATTAAAGGATGTGAAGTAGGATGACATACATAGCGACTAGGGGAAACTTTGTGGTATTATAAATTATTTTTGACGATGTGAGCTACTGGTTTACAAGACATGTGTATTTTTTTATTACTCCAATATATCTTGGTTATTCATCAAACATATATTTGATACAGGTATGATCAGGGTTGGTCAAGTCATGGTAAGTGCATGAAATGTCTGCACATAGTTGTTATTTCATGTCTGTGAGGGGTGATTATATTCTATGTTTAATATATATTTATTTACATTTTTAATTTTTTCCAAACATATCACATGCATGTAAAATGGAAATTACTAGTTGGTAATTTGACTACAACGGTGGTGTCATACTGAGTTATACTCACACTTTTCATGGGTGGCCATGGATCCGGGGTACACGAGCATCACATTATATTTTCATATATATCATTTGATAAGTCTCAGGTGTAACATAATGACCCAACGTCCAATTAAACTATACCCACATTGGTGGGACAACAAGCTTCAAGTGCACCTCCCAATATACCAAAGGCTTCTAATAGGAAATGTGGGAGTATAGGTTTTATGGTGGGGAGAATATACCGTCTTATCATAGTTTTATTGTGGAAATAATCATAAATATACAAAAAAAGAATAATATGTAAAATGATAAAATAAATAAGAACTGAATGAAAAAACGACCACATATCCGAGAATAACACACAATAATGAAATGATTGTGTCATATACATGGATGCATGGAATGTTAATAAAAAAAGTGAATTGTGTTCTTAAATATATAATAATTCTATATAAAAGTAAAAAAATGAAAAAAAAGTAATGCACTAGCATCTCTAGCATATGTTTGGTCATCTTCCCCTAATCTCCAACAATAGGTAATGAATAGTAAAGACTAGTGTCACTATTTTTTCCCTTTTCAGTAGCTATACAAAAATAATATTCTTGGGTAATGGAAGAGGTATGAGTAGGGTATGATATAAAATCCCAAAAGGCCACTACCAATGGTTTCTAGAAGTAATCCAATATGCATCTAAAATAAAACAATGTGTATGTATAAAGAAAATAATAGAAAATTTAGAATAAATAAATGACATAATGAGCAGGTTTTTAAAGGAAATCTAACATCTATACATACAAAAGATCATGCCTATAATGGGTGATTGTAAAATATATATATATAGGAGTAAATTATAAATTATATTTATATATTTTATTGACCTATATAGACCATTTATGTGCAGACGTAGGTGGCCATATACCAAGAATACTAGGTGTTTCCTAGACCACATAATAACTCAAGCATCCATGCCCAATATAAATGAGCATATGAGTTCAATAAATAGGGTACAATCCCCCTATCTCATAATTGTGCAATAATTCAGGCTATTCACTTGAGAGGGTGAGTGTTCCATCATGTCAACCCGAGAAGAAAGGGATGTGGTGTGTAGTTCCAACAATCGAAATAGTTTCAATGGAGTGAGATGTAATAGTCAACACATAATTTAAGGGTGTATAAAACAATCAATCCCAATAGAACCCACAACAACATACCAAAACATATATTAATGATTAATCATAATCATTAGGTAATACATGTAGCATTAGCCCTCGTGGATCTCACTGTTTTTCTCCCATTACAATAATGAAATATAATTTAGAAAGATAATTTAATAATGCCTAATAAAATGAAATTTCCATACCACCCATTATATTCCATTACATATATATCAATCATTTAATTCAGCAATGTATGACAATCACATTTTTAGGGATCGAGGATTAATTTTTATGGTACTAAGGCTAATAAAGAAACTACCTACATTGGAAATTCCAATTATAATTTGTTTTAAGAACCTATTAGGTTATTTGGATTCATTAAAAAATTATATAATAGCAAAAAATCCTTTTCTGGACCAAGCCAAATTCTTAGTGGGAATTGAAATAAATTGAAAAATTTACTGTAAATGATCATTTATGTTGTATGATCTAAGTGGTCCACATAGATGATGTCGACATCCTATAATCTATCGAACAAGGATATATGAGTGTATATCAAGGTGTGTAAATCAATTCAACATAACAAACACAACTAAATGGTGATCCATAGAAAAGGATAGTGTGGTTTAAAATGAAATGTCATTGAAAACACAAATATTCTAGTGAAAAATGATAAGACCAACTACCATAGGGTCGTTGATGAATCCACATCTCATGCTAGCCTCATCTTTAAAGTAAGTTAGAAAAAATATATCAAACAACTTCATAACCTGAAAAAAATTGAAAAATAGATTTCAAAAATATATTGAAATGGATTTGATGATAAAATGAAATCTGAAATGGGAGATTATAGATACTACTCATATAGATCTGATGCTTTTGATGTATCTTGATTCAAATCATAGATGCATGAGTTATTTGAAAGCCAAGATTGAAGGGGGAGTAGGATCACAATAGGAAGAAATATACTCATCCAATAGAATACAAATTAAGGAAAGAATGAAATGATAAATTTATTTAGTTGGGGGAACAAGATATTTCCCTAAATAAACAATGGTTTAGGTTTTTTCACATTTTTGACAAACTATGCCGCAACAGTGTCCATGACACTTTCCCAATAGATACCCCAAATGGTTTAGATGTACAGTTTCCCAACCAATGTAAAAATGATGTAAAATCCCACTATCACATTTCTATAGTTCTCTGTATAGTTGTGTGGATATAGTCACATGGATTAAGACAAACTTCAGAATTTACTGATCTTATCCTTGATCTAGTTCTTTATAATTTTATTCATCATTATTAAAAGATGACTGTCATAGTGGAGTTTGTATCATGAATACATTAAAATTTCATTGAAAAAGTCTATCATGAATAAATCTACATATGGATGGAAGAAACAATTCATTAGAGCCACAAAATAGAAGGAAATTTGTGAGATTGAATAACATGGAGTTATAATCATATAGTTCATAAATGTTATAGAAAGGTATGTGAGGAATGTCTGGTAACCGTACATAGACCTAATGATTGAAAAACTACAGGGATATCATTTAAAATACTTTCACAACTCTTAGTTGACTAATGTTATTTCCTGGTCTAGGTAGAGTATACCAA
This sequence comes from Viscum album, assembly GCA_963277665.1. Lineage (NCBI taxonomy): Eukaryota > Viridiplantae > Streptophyta > Magnoliopsida > Santalales > Viscaceae > Viscum > Viscum album. The sequence goes on along the minus strand of OY728153.1, from coordinate 394,664,281 downwards.
TTCTTTAACATGAGATTGTTCAAATGATGGTAACCTAGAAAATGCTTGAGGGTGCCATCTATCTACATAGAAGAAAAGACCAGTGAAACCCAATCCCAAGTGATAGTGCATAAAAATCCTTTATCCTTTAGATCCTAAATTTGCTTCTTGAGTTCTAGAAGCTTTATAGGCAACATCATATAATGTAAAATGGTCATTGGTGCTACACCTAGAACAATCCTGATAGAAAACTCTACCTATCACACTAGCGGCGAACAATAAAAGTTTTTATGAATTATCACCTTGAAACACTCCACAAAAGTGGGAAAAAAGTCGTTCATAACCCCTGAAGATTCACGAAAAAACTAGTGATCTGCACTGTCACACAACATATCCTTCTTTACTCTAGTCTCGGCCGTATAGCTTTCACATCCTGTTCTCCCTTATGAATATGTCTACCAACCTCTATTGATTTAACCATAACACTCTACTGATAGAAATATATACCATCCCAATAGAGGGAATAATTGGTCCATCCTGATTGTTACATCTAATACCATATGGTTGATGATGAAAACATTCCAAACAAATAGGTATCCCTTATCTCAACGGGGTAGACCATACAACTTTTGAATGCCTTTTTGTTTGATACCTAATGGGATATAAAGAATAATAACTCCAAATTAGTTCTCGATCGTGGGGCCCAAACATCCCATAATATCCACAGATATAAAAAAGTGAGATGTGCCTATGTAAATAAAACAGACACTAATTTGGAGGCTACGTGAATAGTACCTTTAAAATTAGATGGTCTTGAACTATTCTCCTTCGGTATAGGATAGATAATATGTAACATTCTTATTTCATGTCCTTGATTCACTACCTAATTGTTATGAGCACGTATGCACTACTGGTACTGAGAATCATGAGTCTGACTATCCCTACATAGACCACCACCTCATTTTGATTTGTTGGTGGTATTTTAGATTCTTTCCTAGAATGATCCTACTAGCCCTGCTTTAGAACATGGGTAGTAGTGTATACTCTCTCCCTAGGAACTGATGGGAATGGTCTATAGAAATGTTGGATATGGCCCATCCTGCTGCAACCTCTACATTCCACTGGATCTCGTAAGCTCTGAGGATTCTTATTTCTAGACTTCCAACACTAATAAAATTTTAGAAAGATATTAGCTTGAGGATCCAAACTACTGATACCACTAGGAGTATCTTCAAAGCATATCGTTCCCCTAGAAGTGTGAACACTAATAGCTATTGGTATTGAACCAACATGGCTCACAATATTAGGTTCCTTTATATACTTCTCTATGATATGGGCTTGGTTGAAAATTTTAGAAACCAACTTCAATCCAAAGACATTGATCTATGACTTGACTGTGTAAACCATCCCATCCTCAAATCCCATAGTGGTGAAAATATCATCACCCACTAGAGTAGTAGATAACTGATGCTTCTTAGTGAAATTGTGAAGCGCTAAATCTAGAGATCTAAATTCTATATATAAAAATGATATTTAGTTGTATTTTTTAATTTAAAAAAGAATAATACACAAATAATATTACTGAATCAGAAATTTTTTCATCTTGGTTATGGATAATTATATATATTTATTGCGATTTTAAAAAACTATAAAAAAATATATCTAAATGTCTTCTTGTTTACTGCCTCCTTAATAAAATACACATCACAAATAAATTACACAAAATCTGTTAAATGTTCATTTAAAACAAATGGTGGACATTAATTTTGCCATTAATATTTTTTAATAATCAGTGGTACGTGTTTTCATTAAAATATACCATTCAATATAATTGATATATTGAAATAGGTTTTCAAAACACTATAAAATTAAATGATAATTTTATTTTGGAAAAAACCATTAATTCTAAAATTAATAATTTTATGAACCCATTATTTAAATTTCCCCATTTGAAAATAGTTATCTTTATTGGATAATCATGATACCCAATAGGAAAAAATAAAACCATAAGGCCAATGAGTTGTGTCTCATATTGGACAAAATCCTATTAATGTTATGGTTTTACACCTTATGTCATATCTTAATATTTGAGACACTATTTTAAATTTTACAAAAATATTTTAACTGTATTTCCGTTCTCACTCATAACCAAACAAAATCACAAATCATAAGTAAATTATTCTTACTGAAGAAAAAATTCATACCATAGTATTAATAATTTCCAATATCATTGAGGTGAAACCCATACCTTCAAATTAATATTTTTATTTTAATAATAGAATAATAAAATGGTGAATAAATTTAAAACAATTACATACACTAAGTGGATAAAATGTAAATAATATTTTTAGATAATGGACATAACTAAATTATGAGTTAAATACAAGGATGGGAAGTTATATTTTTTGTAATGTAATGAAAATAGTTTTTCAGAATTAGCACATAAAATGATAACACTTATCATTTTCAATTAATTAATACACATAAAATGATAGTTAGAAAATTGATATCATCTCTCATGGAGATATTATTTTAAAAAGAATCAATTTTAATATTAAAAAAATTATATAATTTTTGTTATTTTTCAAAAATATCTTATTAAATAATTTACGGATTCTTTTCATGAATTTCATTTATCCTTAGAATTTATTAAATCAATATTTCCATACAAAATAAAAATTTTGATTTCTAAAATAGAGATGATATTATTATGAAATTATTAAATGATTTTAATTAATTTTGAAGTAATAATACCCATACACACACACACAGACACATATATATAAGATAAATTACCCCTAAAAATAAATAAATTGAGATATTTATGTGAATTTACATAAAAAATATAAATTAAAATATAGTTTGATTGGTTTAAAATGAAATTTAAAACAATACATTTCATTAAAAATAATGTAAAAAAATAAAATTAATAATCCATATATTGAGAAATTGAAAATAAAATCAAAAATTTACCTAAAACTAGTTAGAAGTTTGCTGGGTATAAGAACAAATGATAGAAAGAAGGAGGTTATAACATGGAGAAATAGTTTATGTGTTTTAAGGTGTGAAAAAATTACTTTTTAAATAATGTAAGGTTTTAAATCACAATAAAAATTCATTAATAAGAAATAATTATAAATGAAATCAACAATTTAAATCGATCATGTGTCTTTATTTTTATCATCCAGGTGGGGTGATTAATTTAAATTGATTGATTATATATATATATATATATATTATTATTTCATGTTGATTTACCTGAAAATAACAATAAAAATTGGGAAAATCAAATTCAAATGTGGTTATCTATTTGATCTTATAAATTTTCATATGAAATATAGATTTTGGTATACAGAGATTCCTTAAAAACACACGAATAGAGAAGATAAAGTCATAGATTCAGTTTTCATTATAATTTCATTATGTAATTTATAAGAGATTCAATGTTGAACTACATCGCTATTTTGAATATGTATTCAAAGGTGGAGAGGTGGGACACAAATGTGGTGAGAGTATCTAGTTAAAGAAATTAAATCGGGGAAGAAAACCATTAGTATTGATCGAGGAAAGGAATGGATAAATTAGATGAGTCTAGTCTAATCAGATTATTATTATCCAATCCCACAAAAAAATTACCATAACATTCCAAATTTTAGGAATTTTGAGTGCAACATTATAATACAGGACTCAATGTATCCTCCTAGATGACATAAACACACACACTCTGGAAACAATATACAGGGGATCCGGTAGGAGCATCAACCAACACAATGCAAGGCTAGTCCATGACTCGAGGCCTTATATTTTTCTAGCCTCACTCTTTCTTAATCTAGGCTTTTACATCACTAAAACTACCATTTCCAAGTCCTTTTACTTAGTTTCTACCTAAAAAGTGGTGCATAGGCCTCCCTTGGGGACACATTGTACATAAAAAATTTTAAAATAATAAATTTCAACACATATGAAAAATATCAATGTATTATATATATATTACAACATCCATTACATCATTTACATGATTTTTTTTAAATATTAAATTTGTTATTAATATTTAAATATATTTATATATAATTATATTTTAATTAAATTCTCATGTTATAATAAAAATACTTTATAGTTGTAACTTATATAAAAAATCATTAAATGTCATTATCTATACAATAATTTTACAATTATAATTTTAATTTGATTTAATATTTGAAAACAAATTATGACTGTTTAGACTCAAATAGTAAAATTTTTTAAATGGTCAAAAAAATTAAATACCCATATCTAATGTGTATTAATAAAAAATCAAAATGTTCATTTCATTAATCCTAGTATGGTTATCTATGTCCTTCTAGATATCATTGTTTTTTCTATTATTTTCTACATGAATTTTTTATTTTTTGTAAATTCAGAGGAACTAGACTACACCATTGGCCTTCTTTTTTACTTGTTAGTGAAATAGTTATTTTTTTGTCTTGTAATGAGTTTTCTTTATTATTTTTGGTCTCTAGTTTTATAAGTATGTAATGTAATTAGTGTCTTACTTATAAAAATATTTATTATTTTTTTATTTTTTTAATAATTATTTAATAGGGTTTGAAAATAATAATAATAATTTTTTAACATAATTAAATCATTTTTTAGGATATTACATTATTACCCTTTAATTGAATTGTTCTGCCATAATTTTTTTGTATACACATCCACCATATTCTTCTTCAAAACATGGTGTTTCCTCCAAAACAAATTTTATAACATTATTATTTAGTAAAAATTAATATTATATCCATTAATTTATACCTTCACTAGAATCTCCATAGTTAGATATTATCATTAAAATGATGATTTCTTCCAATAAAACTGACCCTCAGTGTAGTTTTATGTTCTTTAATTTTTTTCAAAACCCCAAATAAAGAAACTACAATCAAACTCATGTACAAAGTGATAGGATCTTGAGACCTAGTCATTATGGGTGTAATTCCTAGAGATATCGTATAAGACATGATTTATATAAAACAATAAAACCTAATAATCATCAATAATTTCAACATATTTATGTATTCCATATATTCTTAAATAAAAAACATGACACATGATGGTTATGTGAAGTTCACCCTCTTCTACAGCTTCTATAAAATCCACTAATGACACAAACTATTTAGATAAGTTAATACATTTGAAAGGCCCTCTATATATTTTCCTTCACAAGCATAGAATTGAAGTTATGAGATAATGATGAAAAAAATATATGAAACCTTATCAATAAAGTAATTTGAGTATATCAGTTCTATTAGATATCTATAAAACAAATTAAAAATAGTTAGTGGTTTTCAAAGGGTTCAAAATCATTTGACTTTGATTTTAAAATTATATTCCCAATTAATTCATTTAGAAGATACAATGAGTGGTTCATGTTCTTTATTCATTCATATGAAAATATTTAAGAAATAATTTAATAAAAAAGGCATGAATAAATTGTCAATTTGTTCTAATTTTCCAAATATTATCTAGACCATCATTCTTATACCATTCATGAAGCCCTATACCTGAACATTCGAATTCAGTACATAAAAATGTTGTGTATTATAATTTATTAAAAAAACAAAACAAATTATCAGAGATGATAAAAAACCAAGTCTATTTCGAGTCAAGGTTTTAGATAATTAGGTACATTCATTATAAATTAATGAAAATGTAAAAAATAAATCAATCCAAAAATCATTATGGGTGATACCTCATTAATTAAATACACATCAAAATTTAATTTCACTAAACATAGGGAATGTAAATTTAAATACTATTTTGAGAATTATTTTTCCCAGTATGATGTTTAAAAAGAATTGTTATTTTTTTTTAAAACATATTTCATTTTCTAAAAAATTTATTTAGAAATAGGATTAAAAAATTTGAAAAATAATAAGATCAAAAATTTGGAAAAAAGAAAAGATTTCCAAAGTAATAATTTTTTTAATTTCACCATTTGAAAATAGTAATTTATATTGGTTAACTTTGACACTCAGCCGGCCCAAAATAATACCATAAATCCACTGATTCATATCTCAAATGGGGCAATATCCACTTTAGTATGTCAATTTACTCCACATAACATTTGATAGTCTAGTGCCAATTTTATGAAAACAATTTAATAGTCCTACCTTTCTCAATCATAATACATCAAAAAAATTTAAAAACTAAAAAAAAAATAATAATTACCGAAGGAAACATTCCTACCATAACATTATTATTTTTTAAAATCATTAAGGAGAAACATATACCTTTACATGATCATTAAAATTTTAAAAATATCATATGATAAATATTATAAAAATATAAAATAATTACATACTCTAAATGCATGAAATGTCAATGATATATTGAGATAGTTTCAATTTCTAAATTATGAGTCACATAAATTTATGTGTAAGGAAATGTTTTCATCTGAAATGATGATATTTATTTATAATTAAACCATAAAATGATAACATTTATCATTTTTATATAAATGATATTCATAAAATTATTTTCATTAAATGATATCATATCTCATGGATATTTTATTATGAAGTAATAAATTTAAAATTTAACAATAATAAAAATAAATATTTTGTAGTTTAAAATATCTTATGAAATAAATATATTACTTGTTGATTTTATTCATGGATTTCATTTATCCTTAAAAGGGTTTAAATCATCATTTTGAATGAAAATATAAATTTGGTCTTTTATAGAAGACTTGATATGATTCGAAAATTATTAAATATTTTTAGGAAAATGAATGTAATAATACCCTTAAACATATATATTTATAATGTGAGGATCATATGAATAATGGATCATGAATAAGGATAGGTTATGTTATCTCAATTTTCACCCATTGTGACATATTTCACATTATACAACATATTGTATTTAGAATGACATATCTACAGCCAGTTTTATATTTTGTATCATTATTATATTATATATCATGACATTGAATATTCAGCTTCATGTACATTATCTCATGTGATTAAAAATAAAGAATTATAAAAGTTATAAATTTTTATTGTCTCTTATTCCATTCATTGATACACATATGTATTTATGTGCCTATTTTTTTTTATATAATTTATATGATTCTCAAATGATTCATTAAACCATAAAATATCATTCATTTATGGTATAAGAAGTATAACGTAAATCTATCTCTCATTTATTTAATTTCAATTTATATTGCACTCAATATATAAATGTTTTTTATTCATAAATTCTTCCTCACTGAGTAAATAATTCTCAACGACATTATGATATTTTAATAAACATTTATCCATAAAATTAAATTTGTTTATGAGAATTTAAGTTTTTTATCTTTGGATGTTAAATTATATATATATATTATCTTTCATGAGTATGAACCTAGAAAAATAAAATTTTTACATTGGAATGAATAACTCTCATTCATTCCAATGGACTTTTCCTCCATGATAATATCTTTTCTTAGCACCAATTTTCACCATTCTTTTGGGATTTATGTTATTGATTATTTTCAATCATCTTTATAATTCAATTTCATTATTTTCTCGATGAAAATACAATACACGTTTTATGATGTGGGTTATGAACTATGGTATTTCAAAATATTTTAAATGGGTTTTCCATCCAATAAAAATAAAATAAGTTGTCTTCCTATCTATTTTTTATCATCAAAATAATTTTTTATTTTTAAATACACCATTATTGGGGATTTTATGAGAGTATTTTTTTAATATTTTATAGAACATTTCTTCCAAAAAATTGAAAATGAATATTAAAAAATACTCTTATCTTTTCCACATAGAATTTCTATATTAAAATAAGAAAAAAAATCCATTTATAACATTTTCACAATAAACAATTTCCAATAATTTTGAATCCTCTTTCCTATGATTCATGGTTTTATGATTTATATTACTATTTCATCATTATATATGTTTTATTAAAATGTATTATCACAAAAAACAAACACTTTATTCTTGATTTTTAATGTAAAATTATAATATTATTCTAATGGAATTATTTATCAACTGGTTGACTATTTACCAATTTTTTCACAAAATATAATTTATAAAAATCAATAAGATAAATGATTCATCACTTCCTATTTATTTAGAAATCATATTCACTATATAAATATTATTCTCCTTCCAGTTAATTTCTAATTTGAATACAATATGTTTTCCCATTTATTGAATAGTGTCCACAGAGATGCAGTAAATAAATTGATTGTTCAAATTGAAAACTAAACTATTTACCTTCTATATATACACTATAAATGACATTCACCACATAATTTTATCTAAATGGTATTTACATGAAATTTTACAAATTTTTTTTATACACACTTATTAACAATGGGTTTATCACATTATGATTATTGATATAATTGTGAACAATTTCCTTTTTTTATTCTAGTTTTAAAGAGAAGTAAACCCCATTTTATTTCCATGTATTCATTATGATATTATAAGGGAATTGATTTTATTTGGAAATAAAATGTATGAAGGATGATAAGTATGTTCTTATATATCCCTCCAATTCATTTTTTTGTATTATCAATCTCATTAGATAATATAGAATTGGGAATCATATATATTTTCACAAACTAATGGGTTGGACTTCATAGATATTTTGAAAAACCAAAAGGTGATACTTCTTAGATACTCTCATAAATGAACAGGTGATCCTTTATAGATATTCTTATAAACTAAATATTGATATTCCTTAGATACCATGACAATATGATGTGATCTTATGGTTACCTTTGTTCCATAGTTTAATGCTTACTTTTATGTATTTTCCATGCTCTCATGGCACATGTTTATTGATTTATGATTTCACACTCTATTGGATAAATTCTTATGCAATTCGATGAAATATTTCATAACACAAGTTTTATGATCTATTATTTATGGTTTATAATTTACTTAAATATTATGATTGTTCCCATATACTAATATTCTTCTCATTTATGATAATTTATTTTTATTAGTTATGTTAACCATTATTGAGCATTTATACCATTCTCTTACTAATGTTTCCATTCCCAAATGTTTTGATTTAAATTAATTTTTATGATGTGTTTAACAGATTATATTGTGTTGTGTTTTTTTAGTACATATTAAAGAATTATTATGGGTTAAGTAGTAGTTTATATAGACGGAAAGGTCAATTATGTGGGAATGTCATGAGTTTTGTTTTCAAATTATTTGTCAAAATTTTATAAAACACTAAAACCAAGAGGTCGTTGAAATGAATTATAACTAAGTATAAGAGAACATTAAAATATTTAATGTAAATGTTTATGAATAGGTTTCCATATAGATATTTTGTATTTTTTTTTGAGTTTTTGGTTTCCATGAAATGACATCCCAATATAGATACTACTAGTGGATACATGATCTGGAAGTCATGTACGTATGGGAAATAACAATGAAAACATAATACTACGTGTTAACTAAAAATTCACATGGTGAATTAAAATGATGTCGAACCATACTAGAAGTGTGACACTACTAGGGGATAATATAGAGTTAGTTCATATTTTCTTTTACAAAATATTATTAATGATTGGAGTTTCATTTTAATTAATTAGGTTGGAGGTCCTAATAGGAAAATGTATATTGATAATTAAGGATTGAAAAAAGATAAGTTCTAAATTAATAGTAATGTATCATATGGTAAATATGAGGATGTGATAGGGGAAGTCTACTTCATATTGATGTATTTACAATCATATATTATATATTTTCGTAACCATATTTATTTTGTATTTCAAAAATATGCTCACAAAAATAATGTTTGGAATAGTGTATATCTAGATACCATGATATCTTATAACCAAATAAGGAAGCATCTATATATGTATTATAATATTATTATATGAATGTTTTAATTGAAATTTTTAGCTTCATAGTCCCACAATATGTGGTGGGTAGTTAGTATAATTTAAATTGTTTGTTGATAAATTTAGAAATTTTCATTAGTGATTAATATTCATCAATGATATTCCGTGATTTTATAAAACTTATGCGGATTTTGAATAATATATAAGGATTAATTTTTAGTATCAGTTATTTAATGGCTTTTTAAACATATTATAAAATGAATTTGTAACATTGAAAAGTGAATTTAGAAAAAGGTATATTTATAGGGATAACTATTTAAGAACATATTTATAATCCAAATATATATCATATGATTATTATATTATTTATGAGGATCTCAAAAAAGATTGATTGATTTTTGGGGAAGTGGATTAGATAGTATTGATAAACTTATAATTGATTATTAATTAAATGAAATTGTGATAAATGATATTTTTAGTGATGCTTATCTATTTTTTTATTATTATATATATATTATAGTTTGAAACTTTATGGATGCGGTGTCTATGAAAATCGTTATTTTTTCAAGGAATGTATGATTTTTTATGGTTTAATTTCACATTGATTAATATGTATCAGGGAAAGTTATGTCATTTATTTTATATGAACATGTTATATTTATAATAGGATGTATTAATGTTTTAATGATAAATGTATTTTTTTAATAGATAATTAGCTTGATATAATCTAATATAGTAAGGTAGATGTCATATTAAATGTTATATCCAAATTTATGAATATTATAGGAATTATTTAATAGAATTTAATCACTATGTAATAATTAATATTATAGGGACACATTATTAAACCTAAACCCTGTAGCCTAGATCTAGTATCTACATTATTATATTGGTATATGATATATATAATTCCACCTTGATGGATTAAATAGTTTAGTAGTCATGCTAGAAAATACATATACATGATTCTAATAACAAATTTTAAAAAATATATAATCATTTTATAAAGAATAACATTATTCCTCCTAGAATAATCTGAGATATAAACTAAAATAAAATTCATTGATTATTTTGGAATGAAAATAAATTATGGGCGAGCTCAAATTCTCAGTAAGGGTTAAGTATAGTGGAATATATCATGAATTAATAATTATAATATACATGTAATGGTAAATAAATGAATATATATACTATCTAAATAAAATTTCTATCATAATAAGATAAAGCATAATTAATATATGAATGTCAAAATTACAATAAATATCATAAAATCATCAAACTGAGAATTAAATACATCCACATATCATATCATATCAAAACTCTAATAGAAAATATAAAAAAGGATAATCAATTTTGAAATCTAAATCATTAAAAATAAATTCTATTTAATCAATAAAGTGAGTTTGAATTTCTTCCACAGACAATATCATGGAAATAATATCATGGATAATAAGAGAATACATAATCAATATTGAAAGGAAAATAAATGAAAAAAATTCCATTTAATATCTAAAATTATAATTAAATTCATCTATTGATATTATTATTGTTAAAATATCCTTTATAATAATAAAAAAGTACTAATAAAGTATATTCTTGATTATTGGACATCATGTTATCATAAACATTTTATCGCTATCATCATGAAATTTCACATGGTGGTTTAAACTATTGGTAGAAAACTATTTAATGATAGATTGGGGATTTTCCTCATGATATTACAAATTCATCGAGGAGATATATAATTTTAGGTCCCACCAATCACTTCATCTCTAAATCATTCTTTATATATTGAATAATCGATTTAATTCAAAAATAATGTTCATCTTCATAAAATATCCATGTTGAGTAAATAATGAAGATTTATCAATATTTACGTATATAAACATAAAATATTAGATATATAATGAAATATATATAAACGATACATATTTTAAGAAATAAATATAACCATTATAAATAATATGGATATTTAGGTTAAATAAAATGTCCAATTATCACTTGAATTTGAATAAATAAAAATAATGTTAATGTCTACAAAAATAAAACAAGTAATTGAATCAAAATATTATTCTTTGAAAAAATAATCCTGACCTATCTAGTTGAAGAATAATGATGGAAACAATACAATATATCCACATGTCTTATATATAAAATTAAGGTCTTTTTTATTAATGATTTAAAATTCCATAAAATATCTTTAAAATAATTATTTAGGAATATATAATTTTACATTTGAAAATAGTCATTAATAAATAACATTTAATAAAAAAATTATATGGTTTTGTAAGTAAACAAATGAAATTATAAAAAATAAAAATAAAAAATTTATTGGTCATGATGACTAGATATTCCATATATGATATAAATGTTACAAAAAGATTCCTTTAACTTTTTTAGGAAAAAAATTGGGAAATATTAATAAAGTTATATAGATATAATCGTCAATAATTTTTTTTAAAAACATTCTGGGTGAAATTTTATTTAGTAAATCATTGGAAAAGTGTTAAAAACATTTTAGAAAAAAAAATTAGAAATAAAAAGTTTGGAAGAAAAATATTTTCAACCGAAGAGAGAAATTAGTTTGTATTTTCTTTAAAATAATTTAAATTATTTTAAGTTAAAGGGGAGGTCAAATAGTTATATTAATTGAATATATCATTAATAACAAGAGGGTAATAAAATTAACTTATTACCTTTAACTGGAATTCAAGAGTAAACATTATGGATTGGAATAAGATTATAAAATAAACCCTTAAAATGATAATAATTTTGAAGTTAGAATCAATCAATGACTCAATTACATGTATAATATATTAATACACATAAAAAATAGGAAATAAAACATAATATAATCCATATTCATTACATAAACAATATTATAACATATAATATGATGAATAAGTAATATTACATGATGGAAAGAAATTGTGTTACAAAATTCTCTACCACTTGGAAAATATTATGATTAATTAACTTTGATAAAATAAATAAAATTTCTGCATAAAATGATATTAATTAAAAATTAATCATGATTCTATATGTAAATGGGTTAGTATGTACACCATATAAAATAAATTATGTCCTCACTAAAAAACCCTTCCATGATGAAGGGAAATTGTGACGAAGTCCCTAAACATGAGTTCAAGTCATCACATTCATTATTTATCTTCATGTAAAATAATGTTTTTGAAATTATTTACATTAATAAGAAAATTTTTAAACATATATATTCCATATATTTTAAATAGCACCATATTATAAACAATTAATTAATTAATTTAGTTTATGATTCTTCATTCAATGTAATTTGAATTATGTTTCACAAATCACATTGGTATGTTGACTATTGGTTTAAGTGATAATAATTTCAACATATACATAATAATAATCAAAAAATAATTATCAAATTTATTAATAATTTATAAATTTAAGACCAATTATAATTTTTTCTCATAAATTAATTATGTTTTTAGGCTGGAGATGATATGTAGTATATATAAATTGGTAGCATTTTAGTTCTTTCAATTGTCATTATTGAAATAAGGTATTCAATATATTATATTTATGGAATCATAAAAATATTACAAATAAAAATTATTTATTTTAAATTTTCATTATATATATCATCTATGTGGTGTGGTGATGAAATGAGAGTCAAATCATTTGGGTAATATGGTAATGCACACATGCACGAACGATGATATCATCTTTCAGTGAGTAAAATGGTAAGAAATAAAATGATATAATTTATTCTAATAGAGAAACATATTTCATATAAATCATTATTATTTTATTTATATCACATTTATTCATTAAAAATAAACTTACTAAATTCCATGTAAAGCATTAGTGAGAAACGAAGCACGTCACTTTGACAGGCGGTAGTCCACCACACATTGGAGTGACATTATCGAAGCCCCTATGGAATGAAATGTAAAAAGGTATATATGATACAAGAAAAATATGTATAGTAATATTATAAAAATAATATATATACTTTATATCCATCATCATACCCAACCATGATTGTTGTGGATGGATAATGTGTCGCATCGGTTCGTGTTGCGGTAGTCCACTGTACCCAAGGGCGATGTAATTTTTTTACCATTTGATAGAAGTGTAGATGTATATAGGTAATTACATAAACATAATAGTATCAAATTATATGGTATAAAAATGTGTTATTATATAATTATTAATTTATAATTTTTTAATGTGTTTGAAGTATAAATAAAACAAACCCACATTGTTAGGAAATTTACCTCTATTATACGACCTCTTTATGATTATACATAAAGTATTTCATTAAAATATTTAAAAAAATTGATTATGGGATGAGGTTATATAATTTTTTATGTATTTTGGTTAATTATTGGATGAACTAAATGGTTTTGAACATGTGAATAATGGAGGAGAGATGGTTTCCTTTTTTAAGTGAGGAGAGTGTCACAGTTGTAATTTTTGAAAAGAAAATGGAATATCAACTTTTATCACCATCCAAAGGGGTCCAAAATGGATTATTATTGGGTATTATACATTAATAATACATAATATTTCCATAAAATGTTTTATATAAGTTTTTAGGTTATTTTAATACTCATCGTTTTACATTAACCCCCATTAAACTCTTTTTTACCTTTCTAGTGGTAATTAATTATTACAGTTTTGAAAATTCACAATATGAAAAATTAATCTGATCATATTATAAAATTTAAATTATTATTATTAAAAATATTTAATACATTTTTTAAAATAAAATTCATATACATTCGAAATTTAATAAAAAACTTGTGGAAATGATGAAATAGTTGGTTTTCAAAGAGATAATTCTTATAATTATGGGATTTTTTTAAATTTAAATTGAAAATAAAATTTATCAAAATAAAATAATTACTTAAATTTTAATATATATTTTATTTTTTAACTTAGAAACCAATTAATGTTTTTAAACAATATAAATGAAACTGTAATTTTAAGTAAAATAAACATTTTTACTATTTATCAAAAAAGAATATTATTAAAAAAGGCCCAAAATGTCACTCAAATAAAATTTTGATATTATTATTTAAGAAATTAATTTATATTTATAATTTTTTTAAACTATTGATAAATTAATTTTATTCATAAAAGTTTAAGATGTGACAAAATTATTTTCTTTAAAAAAATAATTGTTTAGAAAACATTTTGTTTTTCTAAAAAATCATTCTTATTTTATTTCAAAAAAATCACATTCATTTATTTTATTTTAAAAAATTATTAACCATATAAATATTTATTTTGAGTTAGTAAAATACATAATTATTAATTTAATGATTATATTATAATGGTATAATTATTTACAGTTCATTTAGACTCGTGGTTGCATGTTCTTCCGTATATTGAAGAAATTAAAATTTAATAAACTATATTTTTGGAGTTTTTAATCTCATTATTGTGTGTATCACACTCTATTTGATACAATATTCTTCTTTTTTAATTTGATTGTGTCACCATCTCCACTGATTAGAAATATTTTTTCCTTGTAATTTTATATTATTCTTAGAAAACAAGGGTTGTAATTTGAAAATTCAATTATTGAAAACCCACATCCTTAGAAGGTATAAAAATAATCATAATAATTGAGAATGGAATATATAACGGTCATATGAATTAAAATGATGTTATTATATATGTATAATAAAATTGGTGGAAATTGAATATATAGACTTGAAAGAAAATCATAAATAATTATAGAGTATAATATAGATACATCATCACTTGAAAGTGAAAAATTAGTGGAAAGTTAAACCCGTTAAACCATTAATATGTGATAATTTAAAATTTTATTTGATTCATTAGATATGAAGATTATAGGAAAATATTTTTTATCAAGATCATCTTCATTATAGTTAATTAAAAATTTTTCTATCTACGAATATAAGGAAATATACTAAATCAATACATTTTAAAAACATAATAAAAATTTCATCATTTGGTTTGGATTTGATAAATTTAAAATTCATAACTTAATTCCAGATATTAATATCAATGAAATGGTTTTTGGTTGATGCACTAAAATTCACTTATAACAGATCTTAATATCTATATAAGAGTGAAAAGTCTTTCTACATGTCTTTATATATTTTCCAAAACAAATATTATAAGATCATTTTATTCTATATTATAAATTAATCTATAAAGAACAATAGTAACACCATTATTTCATTAATAATATTAAATTATAAAATTATTTAATTAAAAAACAGTGACATATGAACCATATTTCCATGTAATCCAATAGAATTCATTAAACCCTTATCAACAATCAGTTATATCTACAAGAAAAATTGTAATAGTACAGAATAACATAAACATACTAGAAAAGATAAAACCTAAATGATACAAGTACCTTTAAACTTATTCCCACAAAATTTAAGTGTATTATTCCTTAAATAAAAAATTCAAAAAAATTATTCTAAAGAAGTAGGTTGTACTCCCATAATTGTTTTCCAAAGAAAATATCCTTACCCTTTTTTAAACTCCAATAACATAAATCCTAAATTGTGTGTGTAATATATTGAACATATGATCAATTTTAGACACGTAAATCTATAATAGAATTCGTAACTCTAAATTTGATAAATAAATCTATGCCTATAAAATTTAATAAAATATTTTTATGTCTTATAAGTATCATCACTAAAATTCCATTGGTAAAAATATATATATAATTTAATTTTTTAATAAAGATACATAAAAACATCAACCATTTGATATAAATATAGGTAATTTATTTTTCCATGGGATAACCTTTAGATGATGGGATTTAATTGAATAATTTTTAGGATTTCTATTTTTGAGATAATGAATTATAAATGGATCCCTATGAAGTGACTTATTTCCTTCCATTTTACTCTAAAATGTTCACTTTAAATAATTTTTTATTCCCAAATTCTCAACACATATATAATTTTACCACTCCATTTAGACACATTATTGTTTTTTCCTTTCCAAATATCTCACATGATTAAAATAGAGCCCTTTTACCTCCTCATTCTCTACCACTCAAGCTCTTAAAAAACTACATCATTCTCTTGTTTTGTGAGTCCAATTTTTTTGAATTGTATAGGTTATTACACTCCTTTCAGGATAATTTATTTGGAATAATCTTGATATTTTCCACTCCTATAGTTATCCAATATGGTTGATCCTACTAACTAAATTATCACTCATGTTCTCGATTTACACAATTTCTTCAGGTTCCATCTATTAACTAAAACCAAATCCATAGTGTAAGAAATAATCATCATAGTGGGATAACCGTATATTAATTTATAAAATTTTTTAATATTTTTTTTAAACTAATAGACATTATTTTTATACTATTACTTTCAATGTCATCATCTATTAAAATCCCTAATAATATTAGTAAGGAAAATTTGAATTTTTTGATAATATATTCAAAATGTAACAATTTATGCATGTAGTAATGACTTTTATTTGTACCAGGTGATATTTGGGACAATTATAATGTTCTCTTTTCAAATTTATTTCTCAAACCTATATCACTTCTAGAACAACATCTTCTTGTAGTATCCAAACAGGGATGTATTTCTAATAAAACCATAGAAAATATACATTATGATAATAGAATGATATTCTAATATTATTATCCTCAATTTATATCATAGGTTTATGATCCATAATGTATGTTTTCCTACATATTGTTTACATGTTTTCTACTAATCTTCATTTAATACAAACGTTAGTGACCCTAACCCTTATATCTTGTATCTTGTTTCTACATTTTTCACATTGGTATAAAACACCATGTGTTACATCCCAAATTAGAGAATATATTAAATATCTTGGTAAACTAGTTACATTATTTATTACTTGTATAAAATATATAACATAATATGAAACATAATGTTTTTTATTATAATGTAATTCCCTCAAGCATATCACTGAATATAATTCTTAGTACGCATCAGAGATTACTAGGAAATCAATCAAAATAAAGGTGAACTCAATTACTGACTAAGGGTCATGTACAGTGGAATATCCCTTGAATAAATAAGTATAATCAATAATAAAAGGTTAATAATTGATCACATGTTTTATTTAATAACACGAATACGTTGATAAGATAATCCATAATAAATATTTCATGTTAAATTACTGAACAAGCATTTCATTTAAGAAATAAATAGAGAATGAAATTCATCCATAGAAAACTTGATTTTAAAATCTCATTGATAATAAGATAAGTAATAATATATATGTCATGGTAAATAATTGAAAACATTTTCAATTTAATGAATAAACTAATAATAAAATGGAAATATAAATAATATCATTCTAAAAATCTTCTGTATAATAAGATAAGTCATAATCAATATGGAATGTAAAATAAATAAAATGACATAGAATTTAATTTATTAAAATGTTATTGAAATGAATCCAGATATAATATTATTGAAAAAATATCACGTATAAAAATAACTAAAATCTTAAAGACCTAAATTATTTACTATTAGAAATTATGTTATCAGAAATATGATAACTCTCCCATCAATAACTATCACAAGATAATTTAAACTATTAGTATAAACTGGTATAATGCTATCTATCTCATTTTCATAATGAGACTACTAATTCATCAAGGGGATATTCTATTCTAGAATCCACCCATCACAACATGTCCAAATAATTAATTTGATATCGAATAATATATTTAATTTATGAAAAATGTTCTTATAGTCAAATATCAGAATTGAATAAAGAATACATATTTTTCAATATTTCACCAGATATGAAAATAACAATTATTGTAGAACAACATATTTAAAAATGATATATGTTTTATGAAATAAACACATCTAGGGTAAATGATATGGTTATTTAGGGTAAATTTAATTTCCAATGATCCTATGAATGTGAATAATTAAATGAAAAGTTAATGACTACCAAAAAGAATAATGTAAATGAATTTATAGTCTATCTATAGTCAAATTAATCAAAAACCTTGCGGAGGAAGAATAACAGTGGTATTAACAGATCATATCCCCAATGTGGTATATATAAAATAAATAGTGATTATGGATGAGGAATATAAATACCATAAAATATCATTAAATATATTCATGTTGAAAATATCATATTCATTTTAATAATAACAATTTAAAACATAAACTTCACAAAACTTTTTAGAATAATTTTTTTACTAAAATTTAAATCCTAAAATTATTATTTAAGACATTTATTGTTCATGATAGAAGGAAATTATATACATGTAATACACCTTAAAATAAATATTCCTTTTAATTTTTTAATAAAATTGAAAGGGGGATTATTTTGAAATTGATATGGACATTCATTTAAAAAAGATTAAAAAATGGAAGAAGTATCTTAAATAAATAATTTTTAAAATGTTAAAAAAATATATTTTTCTAAACAGGATTTAGGAAGGAAATTCATTTCCAACAAAAAATGGAAAATATTCAAGTTTTATTTAGAAACGTTTTTCAATTATTTTAAATAGTATATAGTAAAAAAATGTGGTAATATTTTTCAAAAATATCATGAATAACCTTAACAGAATAAGAATAAATTTTTTTAGAAGATAATCATATTATTTCCTTTAACTGAAATTAACTTATAAACAACTTCAAAAAGAATAAGTCTTATAAAATAAACCCTTAAAATGATCAAGCAGATGAAGTGAAAATTAATCAATGAGTTAATTATGTTTGACAAAATTAAATCCATATAAAACAAGTGGAATATAACATAGAGTACTAAAAATTCATTACACATATATTTATAGAATATTTAAGAAAATGAAGTAGTTATATATCCCAATGAAAATAACATGACTTATGAAATTATCTACCACTTGGTAACATATAAGTAAAATAACCTTGTATTAAGTAATTATAATTCAATCTTAAAATTCAATGAATTATTAACTATTAATTATATTTAATGTAAATAGTGTAGAATTTTCACTATATAAAAAATATTTTCACCACAATAAAATATTCATCAATTAAGTGAAACTAAGATGATGTCCCTTACATTGTCTCTGAATAAACATATATATTTATTTTTTACCTGAATACAAAAATGTTTATTACTTAATTGATTAAGATTTTTTTAATTATTCATTTTATTTTCAATATGTTCAATTAACGTAAAATTATATAATCAATTATGATTATGTTGTGTGTTTCAGTGATGTTTGTCTTTTGTGCCAAAAATAACTTCAGTAGGTCGACAATTAATTAAAGGTGTCATTATTTGAACTTATAAAAAATAATAACCATGATATGATTATAATATTTTTCATCAAATATAATTTTAAGACCAATCATGAATTATGGTTTTGAGAAATGATCTATATTATGCTTGTGGATATGGTGGGTCGTACATACGAATGAGTGACGTTTCCATTTTACAATGATCGTTATGTAAATGAAATAAGTACTATTTTATAATTACATAATAATAATATCATAAATATTATATTATTTAATTAAATATTCTTATATATATTATCTATATTCTGTGGTGATGAAAAGAGAGTCACATCTATTCGTGAAGGTGGTGGTTCTCACATACATGAACAGTGTTTTCATATTTTAGTTATTCAACATGTGAGAAGAAATGATATCATATCTTTCAATAATGATGATAATTTCATGAGTATTATAATTATTTAATTTATATAACATTTATTCATTAACATTATCCGTATTTTATTCCAGGTAGAGAATTTGTTAAAAATGAATTATATCACTTTATGAGGATGTAGTCTCCGTACACATGAGCAATGTTATCGAAGCCCAAACAGAATAGAAATTTAAATTGATATATATATTATATTTTTGATAAATAGGTATAATTATATTATAAATATCAAATATATTCTTTATGAACATAATCACAATAAATCGTGAGAGGTGTTCATTGAAATTGTGTCACATTGGTTTGTGTGGTGGTAGTCAGTCAAACTCACAAACAACATTACAGTTTCACATTTGAGGGAAGAGGGGATATATATATGTCATGAAAATAATATAATAAATAATTGTTTTGTGGAAGATATATTTTTATTATATAATCATAAATGAAAAATATTTTATATAGGTGGATGAAGAAATAAAACAAACCAACACAATTAAAAATTTTACATCTTCTCGAACCACCTCTTTTATCATTATATAAATATTTTACCTAAAATAAAATAAATTAAAAAAGGACTATAGAGTGAGGGGATTTAATTTAGGATGTTATTTTGTTAGGTTTTGTTTGAAACATAAGGGTTTTAAATTTTGAAAAAAATAGTAGAGGGGTGGCCATTTGAAAGTGAATAAAGTGGCACACTTGTATATTTTGAAAAAAAGGTGTACCAACATTTTTAACATAAAAATAGTAAAATATAGATTATTTTCTATAATAAGAAATTAAAATACTGAAATATTTCAATAAAATATATGTTAGAAAAGTTGTTAGGTCATTTTAACCCTTCTATTTTCTGTTTAACCCTTGGTAAACCCATTTTTCCTTATTCATTGTAAACAATGATTACTGTATTCAAACATCACTATGATCAAAATTTATTTTTATTTATTGGATAACATAAATTATTCTTATTAAAAATATGTAATACATTTTACCAATATAAATTATAATAAGTGGATAAATTAACTTTTAAAATAAAGCCTATAAAAGTGATAAGAATTTGGGACTTCAAAGTAAAATTCTCATAAGTATTGAAATTTTTTACATTGAAATTAAAAATAAAATTTATACCAATGTCCTAAATTAGATAAATTTTAACATAATTTTTCAACGGTTATCTTATAAACTTTTTAAAATTTAATTTCACTTTGTAAATAAATTTAATGAGAAGGATGTTTTCAAAAAAATCTGTACTTTTTAATATTCATGAAAAAAATAAAGCATCCTAAAAATAATAATAAAATTAACCCTAATATGAAATTGATATTATATATTCAAAAATGAATTTAATTTTATAAACTAAATTTTTAAAAGGGTTCAACCCTTAATCTTATCATAAGTTCGCAAGATGTAATGAAACTGTGTTCATTTTAAAATCTAGTTTTCTAGAAATCATTTCATTTTTATATCAAATTGTTCATAATTTATTTATAATTAATAGATATAAAATTTCATTTTATTATATATATATATATAATAAAATTTTCATAATTTATTAAGTAATATTCATACCATTCAATAGAATATTTGGGTTGTAATGATATAATATATTATAGTTCATTGAGACTCAGGGTTTTATGTTACATAAGCTATCAAATAGAATAAATTTAATGAAAAAATATTTTTGGGGTTTTAATATTTTTTTTATAGAAAATATTCAATCAAATACAATTTTATTCTTTGATATTTTATGTTTTTTTATCGAAGTAGTTTATTTAATGGGGGAAGGATGGACATACATGAGATTTTAGAACCCCTAAATTAATAAAATCATTAATGGATTCTATCACACAAAACACTGAAATAATGAATAATATAATGAAAATGAACTCTTAAATATTCATATTATATCAATGATATAATCATTATTATAAAAAAATACATAAATAAAAATAATTCAAGTTATTATATTTCTATAAATCATATTCTAAAAATGATGGAAATTAAAGAACCATTTTAAAATGGGTTTTTTATTTTACATTATTAAATTTTAATGTTCTCAAAAAATATTAATATAATAAGTAAATAATGTATTTATAACCAAATATTTATATATTTAATTATTTAAATATTTATATGAAATAATATTAAATACAGTCAATGTATAAAAATGTATTTTTTAATCATTAAACTATGTCTTTATATTTGGTGTTATCATTCTAATAATAAATTTATTAATTTAGCAATTTCATGTAAATAAATAAATTAATTTTTTAATTAATAATTTAAATATTATACCATGATTATTTTTTTGTATTTTAGTGATAATTGATATTTAACATAATAATGAAGAATAATGTTTTTACAAATATTGTAATCATAATGAATTTATAATTATAAGAGAAAACATTGATGTTTTTTAGAGAATTTAATTTTTAAGGTCTTATTTTATGATTACTAATATGTATTTTAAAATATTAATATGAACATAGAAAAAATATTTTAATCATTTTAGATCATAAATAAAATTTTATTCTATTTAAAAAATGATTTTCAATCGTTCCATTTACTTCTGTATTTTAATGGTAATATTCAGTTTTTGGTAGCTTTAGAAGCCACATAAATCAATTTTTTTTGGAAAAATCATTATATCATGACGATATATGGAATTGATAAATTTTATATTAACCTAAATTATAATATTTAAAAAATACTTCTCTAAAAATTGTTTTGAGGAGTTATGTGTTGAAATATTAAAACAAATTTTTCTAAAAGATGAAATTTTATTTGCTAAAAATATTATCTTATTATAGATAAAAATTTTAATATTTTTGAAAATTTTTAATTTTTTTAGTAATCAAGAAATTATTACCGGGATTAATGTTAATTACCATGAAAATGATAAAATTTCAATTTGTAGATAATTTATTTTGTTAATGCTTTAAATTTTTTAATAATAAAAAAATTATATATTTTATATTTTCAATAAAATATTTTGTCTTTTACATGTTTCAATTATTTTATAACTCATTTTTTTTTGTAATTTGATTTATATAATTTTAAAAAAATAAATCCATAAAAATAAATTTGCAACAATTTTTTTTAATATATTTATTTTTTTGTTAAAAATTATTATCTATAAATTTAATTATTCCATATAGATCATAAATTTATATTATAACAAAAAAAATTAAAAATGTTTTCCTTATATTTTTAATAAAATATAAATTGTTATAGGTAAACTGGTTACTATGGTAAAAACCAAAATGGTAAAATGTAAAAAATGATGTGTCACAAGGCTTGAAAAATGTTTATAACATGTAGTTAAAAGGGAGGATGGGGGTTTATTGACATTATCCCACCAAAAAACATATTTTTTCCCAATTTTGTTGATGTTGACCCTTTTATTGTATCATGCCATTATTAAAAAATAATTTCTATTAACAGAAGTTCCTTTTCCAAAACATATTAAAGAGAAAACTTCTACCCATTCATGACACACCAATTACCAATAATAAATTCTTGATACCCTAGGATATCTATTAACTAAATTTTTACATTCATTTTCAGAAGTACCTAGTCTCATTATGTTATCATATCCCTTTATTTCAAAGGTTACATTCAAGATAATGTTTTAGGTACCGAAGCGGGTATTACTAACTCATTAACATTTCATCTTAATATTTCTCCTAAAACCCTATCATAAAAATATTATAAAATTAAATGAATATAATATTTGGATTAATATATATTTTATATTAATGTAGAAATAGTTATTTTTTCTTTTCCATACATTTATAAAAATAAAAGAATGTTTATCTTGCATTTTGTGGACTACGACCTCCATGAATTAACATTTTTCATTTTTCATATTGGTAATCAATAACTATAAAAATAAGATGAAATATTTTTCACCAAGAAATATAATATCATAATTAAAAAATTATAATGATATTAAAAACTACTATAACTATATACACTGATATGCATTTAAGAAGATCATGTTTGTAGTTTTTTTAACCACCCACTTGAATAATTTTGTGAAACAATTTCATGGTAGAATTTGGGAACCTAAATAATAATATTTCTATAATTTAAGAATAAAATAGTGAATTTTTCATGTTTTTGAATATATTATATTAAATATTTAACTTCTAGTTGAAATATCTTCTTTGGTTGTGACAATTATAAAAATACTCCAACACTGATTAGATTTTCTCTCACACAAAAGAAAAAACTATTTAATAAAAAAATATAACATAAAAATAAATGGTATATATTAAAGTAAATATATATTATAAATTTTCATAGAAATTAATCTAATAAAAATAGGATTATTCATGAATTTATGAGAATGTGAAGAATGACTCTTGAATATGGATATAGTTTCATGTCATAATTTTCACCCCTTTAGAGGTATTTTTAATTAAACACTATGTATTATTAATAATGATGTATCTAATGAACGTTTAATATTTTCTGAAATCATATTATTATATTTAATTATATATTTTGTTAAATCCATTTTCATTCTCTTATGGTTTTTTAACAAAAAAATTAAAAACGTAATAAGGGTTTGTTGTTCAAATTCTTTTAGATGAGATATATTGTTATTACAAACCTATTTTTATTTATATAGAATAAATTATTATTATTTGATTAATTAAACTATTAATTATGATTAAATAATCAAATTATAATATTTATGTTAGTCCTTATATATTTCAATTTGTTTCAATTTAAATGCTACTCAAGCTTTAATAGTTTTAGCAACTCAAATTCATTCTCCCTGAGTCATAAATTATCTACCTAGTTATTATATTCTAAAGAAAATTTATCGATTTAATTAAATTTTTATATATTAATTTATCTTATTATATATATTATTTAATTCATTCCATCAATATCATCTTCCTTGATAAAATACCTTATCAAAATAAATTGAATATTTTGAATGAATAACTCTCATTCCCTATAACATTAATTTTCTTTCACGTAATGTTTTTATTTATAGCTAATGTTCTCCTCAATTTTTTGGGACTATAATTTGGATTATTTTATATTATCCATATAATTTCATTTTCCTATTTTTAAATGGAACATGAAATTATATTTATGAGTTTTATTTTAATAGGTATTTTAAAAATAGTTACTAAGGAGTTTTCAATATTTAAAAATAAAATGTTTTATTCTCTATGAAAAAATGATTTCATTTTCAATAGTCCATTATTATAGATTCTAAAGAGTTAATGTTTTAATATATCTCATTTTTTTTACTTATAAAATTATTTTAAAATGAATTTTCAAAAGAAACAGTTCACTTTGTCACTAAGAATTACAAAATAAAAAAATATTATTGTTTCTAAATAGTTTTCACAGTAATAGAATTTCAATTATTTTAAATGTTAGTTCCCAGAATTCATGGTTTCAAAAATTAAAATAAATTTCAATTATTATATAATTTTAACTCTAAATGGTTTTCAAGGATAAAATATCATTTTCATTATGATAAATTAATATTCTACTGTTATTTTAAAATTATTTTCCATCTAATAATTCTTTATATTTTTTTTCAATAATGAGAAATGATAAATACCTATAAGATAAACGATATAGCAAAACCTATACCCTATTTTTAATTCCTTTTATTGAAGGATTTTCACCTAGATGCAAAACATCGACTAATTAGAAAAATTATTGACTAAACCACATACCTTTTATCAATACCATATAAATTCCTCATATTATATAATTTTAATTTTTGGGTATTTAACAAATATTTTACCAAATATCATAATATAAACAACTATTTTAAGCATTTAATGGAATTTTAAAGCACCCATCTATGTGATTTAATTTGAAAATTATGTGGAACCCATATTATTGCTATATATTCATTATGATGTGGTGAATGACTTGTTTTTATGTGGTACTCATATGTATGGATTATGGTATGTGGGGTTCTATATTCCCATCATATTCATTAGTCAATTTTTTAAATCTCATGCTATAATATCATGCGGGCCTTATTTTTATATTCTCACAAACTAAAGGGTGAACCTTTATAAATATACTCAAAAATTTATAGATGATATTTCATGAACAAGGTCAAAAAATAAATTGTGATCCTTCATTGATATGGAAGAAAGATAGTGTATATTCCATCTAAGATATTCTCATAATAAGACTATACCCTCAGATTATTTTTGAGACATAGTTTTATTCTAATTATTATTATTATTTTGTTCTGTTAGGGATCATGATTATTAAATTATGTTTCTATTGTCCCTTGATTTTATATATTATATTATTTTTTATCATTTTCCATGACTTGTGTTTCATTATCTAAGATTCTTATATATAATATTAACATATAAATTGATTATAATTATTTACTCATCTTATGATCACTTATGGTCATTAAATTTTTTATTTTATATTTACCATTAATATTCATATGATCTCATCCATTTCATAGGTTTATGTTTCCCTAGATTATTAATAAATTTAATATGTATGATGTTTCTAGAATAGTATCTTGTGTAGATATTTTTTTGGGAAATTATGAAGGCATATTAAGGAGTTTGAAGATGATTATATTTTGGTTTAAATTTCCTTTGATTAAAGAATATATGATATTAGTTATTTTAAATTTATTCTTATTTCCAAAAAAACTAAACCAAAATGGTATTTGAACTTTTTTAACAAACCTTTCTTATTATTTTATGTTGTTTAGATAATAATGTATGTAGGGGTTAACATTTTGATAAATTTATTAGGAAATATTTTATAAATGTAATTAAATTTTTGAATAATTATAATGTTTAGAATGAAATGATTATCTTTTAAATGAATCATTTATTAGTGGTGTAACAACTAATTGAACCATATTTTAATGAATTTTTTAACATTTAGTCATTGGTAGTAGTATTATATAGGTATTTATATGTGGAAATTATAATAGTTTTAACATATAACTATATGTTTCTTAATGTATAGATATGGTGGTTTTTTTAGGGCCAGATAGTGATTCCACAGTTTAGTGGTGAGGTATTTTAGGGTATACGTTTTGAGAAGAACTAGAGATTTACCTCATGTATGTATAATTAATTGAGCGTATTTGTGTAAAAGGAATGGTTAGTTTGTTGTATTAATGATTTATTTTTTAGAATGAATAAATGTGATATTTATAACCTTTTTAGTTTAGTCTATCAGTTCTGATAGATTTCATATGACTGCTAGTGATTTGATTATGAGGCTATATGCTGAAACATAGTTGTAAGGATAGTAGTTGGTTACAATTATGTGATATTTTTACCATTCAGATGAATGAAAAATGTAATCTTGTAGATATATTGATCACATTTATAAAAATACCTAATATATACATATTCTTTAACAATCATTAAGTGGTGGATTATGATCGTTGAATGATAAAAATTTACCAGATGATATCTAATTCATTTTTAAATGAACTGGTTATATTTTAATATTACATGTGTGTAATAATAAATCTAGAAGTTTTTGTATGTATCTAGTGAGTGATGCTAGAGATAGAGATAGGAAATAAAAGATCATTTGGGATATATTTCAATAAAATCCTCTTTATAATGTACTATCTTGATATAAAACATCTTCAAAGTAAAAGACATTAACATATATTATATTTCCTATAGAATCAATAATAATGAAAAGTAATTATTTTTTTATATTATTTTCCATTGTAATAACCCGGAAATAGAACAAATTTATGACATTTTTCTTTTAGATTTAGCTTCATGATTTCATATATGTGAATGTAATTACATTATTTTTTAAATATAATATTATTTAGACAATAATGGTTTATTAATAGTGTTAGAAATATTTACACCTCTTGATTTTATATTGATTGATGGGGTGGATTGGTCAAGGTTTTAATAGTTTAATGAAATTTGAGATATCATATGTTTTACATGAAAAATCAATGGGTGTAAAAATATTCAACTAAGAATAACTATCCTATGAAAAAATTATTACATTGAAGGATATGACCAATAAGAAATTAATGTCTTAAACAATCAAAAAAATTATTAATTCATGTTATAAGGTTTTATTAAAAATATTTATTATAGAGGAGACCAATATCTATCACTTGGAATTCATAGTATAAAATACCATGAAACCCTGTAATTTAGTGTATAGACTCATATTGTATAACAGTCATGTCATTCAAAATATATATGGTTAATAATATTTATACGGTGATAATGGAAGTATATATAATCACTCTTGAAGATATAAAATGGGAAAAATACAATGCTGGAGAGCATAGCTTTTATTTCATAAACTTGAACTCTCTCATGAGTAATGTGTGTGGAATTTCATGACTTAAAATTCTAGAAAACCCATTTTGGGAACAATCTATATTCCATTTTAGATTATTTTTAAAATCAATATTTTACCTTTTAAAAATATAATTATACTATATTTGATTATTTATTTGTATAAATTAACTAGAATTGGGTCCCGTGGTAATTTTTCTGTATAATATGTCTTTTGGAATGTAATAATATCATATGGTTAGAGGAATACCTAAATCCTTAATAATACTATAATTTGGTACTATATTTATAATTGACATAAGGGTTTATTATTTTTTTGTTAATTTTAAAATATAGAATATGATAAATGATCTTGTATAAATATTGGTATGGAACCAGATAGACCCCATGTGTTTAGAATTATAATGTATTCTTAAAAAATGATATGATAAAGTATCATTTCACTCTTCAAACTTGTATTGGATATGGTTGAAATGAATTCTTTATTAGCCATCTCATTCATGTTAAAATATTTGGGATTTATGATTTAGATTGTAAGGTGGTGAACCAAATATTTTTTGGAGTTGTAATCATTATTAATGAATGAGGGAAAATGTCTGATTTTAGTATTAGATAAAGTATAATATCATGGATGTAATTTATCTAAAACAAGACTATTAAAAAACTTCAATAAGTTCAGAATAAATTTATAGATCACATGTTAAAGGGTAAGATATTCATTGTCTAGATGTATCAGTGTAAAGAAATATAAAAACTGAATGTTTATTGGATATACAAAGTTAAGAGAAAATATGAATTGTTGTCATATTCAGATGAAAATGTTGTTTTTTGAATTTGAAAAATAATAAGTTCTAGAAATTATTCCATTATACATATTAAAAATGGAGAATATTCTTCATGAAGTTCATATGTATAATCTTTTTAAGTATTGGTGGTAAATTCTAATATAGACACATCCACATGAACATTCCTGAAAATCCATTCCATTTGAAATTATTTTTGATTTCAAAATATTCAATATATTGGTGATTCATATCCATATTATATCAAATATGAAGTAATCATGATGATGGTGCTGTTATTGAAATATTAAGGTTCCAATCACATGGGGTCAAAAGAGAGAGTTAATGTTTTCCCTGAAGATATGAATGGATAGCTTCTAGGAAGAAGCCTTGGAGTATGAAGATTGAGGAATTATTATTGACCTTAATGAAATGTATTCACGAATTGAAATTAATTTATATAAAATTTAATATATGTTTGAAGTTGGATAAGGTATGAAGGTTCTATACATATGAGTATCAATGTTTGATTACTCTAAATAATTGGGGAATAGTATAAAGAGTTTCATCCTTATAAAGATTCAGTGGATAATGATTTACAAAGATCATCAAAACCTAATATATGATTTGAGATTCCCCAAAAACAATTCGGGTAGCTAAGAGTTGATTTGAAGGAATTATAGAAGTACAGTTTCATGATAAAAAGAAAAATTTGAATTTATCTTATATTGAGGTTCCAAAGTGATTTTTTTGGATCCACACAAGGTAATATATCAATACAGGTAAAAACTAAAAATCCATTTATCTTAGGTTGATACATATTAGAAAATTAATTTACACGATTAAGATATTTTGAGTTCAAATGAAATATATTCTTAAACACGGGAGATCACATAAAATAATTTACTTATGAAAAACATTATTGAGCCACATATGAAAACATTAACTACGTGTAAGATGTTACGAGTGTCCTAAGATAATTCATCCTTGTAAATGGTGTCTGTGGAAAAAATTAAAATATAATTTAACATAAAATTGGTGTATATGTGGATCCCTTAAGATAATTTTTCTTAAGAGGCCCGAAG
This sequence comes from Viscum album, assembly GCA_963277665.1. Classification (NCBI taxonomy): domain Eukaryota; kingdom Viridiplantae; phylum Streptophyta; class Magnoliopsida; order Santalales; family Viscaceae; genus Viscum; species Viscum album. The sequence goes on along the minus strand of OY728153.1, from coordinate 394,633,593 downwards.
GGGGGGAGGTCAAGGTCTGTAGAAATTTTTTTGTAATGTTTTGGTAGGATTGTAGGTTTGGATTTCTAATTTGGTTGGAATGGATGTGTTTTATTGTGATGTTCTGGTTGTTCTGGTTGTCTGAGTTGGTCTGGCTTCTAGCATGTGGGGATTCTTGGTGATGGTTTGAATGGTTTGACGTATGGATATGTATTATGATGGTTTGATGCGGAAAATATGTTGGAATGGAGATGCACCTGGACTTGACATCATTGATCAGGCCTTTGAAGAGGTTTTGGAGATTGCTTTTCATCTTTGTAGTGCTTTACGGATTTGGATGTTTTAGAGGGTATGGCGTTTTCCATCGGATCGGGCATGTGCTTTGACACAGGAATGTTGCTTGTTGTTTACCTATGTAATGATAGAGAGCATTTCCACAATTTTATGTTGGGGAGGTGTGCTCTATTTTGTTTGTTTGGTTTGTCTCTATTGACCTTCGGGTGTGACTTGTTTTATTTCTATGATTTCTGTTTGGCTTCTACCCATTCATCCCTTAAAATGGGGATTGCTTATAATAAAACCATTAAAGTCCTACGGGCCATTGAATGGATTTGAAAATTTTGATTTCTTGAAATGTGTTCCATGACATATAATGAAATTTCATGACACCCTATAAATATAGAAATATCAATTAATATAAAAGGTGTGGATATCCTAGATAGTTATAATTTATAAAAATACATAAAAATTTAAAATATAAAACTTTATAATGAAATATGTTATTATATTGATTTGAATGATTAATTTGAATGACACATTGACCCAAAATATTTATATGTATAAATTATTTATATTTGAGTGAGTTTTAATATCATAATGAAATGATGATAATAATAATACAGTCTCTCTATATAAATATATATGAATATTGAATATAGAAATGAGTTTATTGACTGTGCAATCACAAAAGATATTAAACAATTAATAAACCAAAAAAGATGTCTATGATCCAAAATAATAACCTATTTTGGGTCTTAAGTATCAAATAAAATAAAAACATTTTGAAATTTTATTTCGATGTGTCAAAGAACAATAATAAAAAGAAGATGATGAGGAAGAGATAATATGGTTGAACCTATTGTTGATTAAATACATGTAAAAGTAGTTTAAAAATACAACCAAAAACATAATATTATTAAATTATAATGAATGTTTAGGATTTTATATGACTATTGTTAGTGAGGTATGATGTTTAATCATTCAGTATGTGAGGGGCTCAATAGAATTCTGTTTATATTTATTCAAAGAGGTGAAAGTACAATCATATATACAATGTGACAACAAACCCTCACTTTATCAAAATATTGTAATTTATAGGATAAAAATCATGATCAAAACCATACCTATTTTTTGGATAATATGAAGAAATTAATGTATCATGGATGATAACAATTGGTTAGTAATGATGTAGTCATCAATAGGGTGGTGACCCTCATTAAAAAATTCTTATATTATCTTCTGATGCATTAATACAGTATATCCTCAAACTGGCCAAAGGTTATTCAAAGATAGATATATTTGATCAATATATAAGTGAATATTTAGTTTAGGGATAAAATTGGAGTTGGTAAAAATTAAAACCACATTGATTCACCTCTACCTCTTATTGTGGATATACTAATGAAACCCTAAAAATATGTTTTGGAGAAGGTCAGACCTCTATTTGGATTATATTTTCTAATTTGTTTATATAATATATCATTCAAATGCATATATAAATTAAAAATTTGATGAAGCATGTGATTTACACATCAAAAAAATTATTAAATAAATTCACAGTGATATATTTAAGAAAATAATGAAAATATATTTAATAATGTTAAGAAAACACTCATTAAGGAAAGAGAAGTCTCTTCTATGATAATTTATTCAAAGTGAGAGTATTTTTGTTACAATTTTTTATAATTTATCTCTTAAATATGGTGGTCTGAAGTAGAATAATATTTATCCCAAGGAGGTGTAAAATCCATTTCTTCATTTATGAATACATACAAGAAAATAACTATACATAGAAACAAAATATCATGTGGTGGAATGACTAGAAATTAATTATATAAAACTGTATTTTCCTATAATTTATTATATCTTTGTTAATAAAAAATATGAAAACACTCTTTTCCATAATTTTCTTCTGGAGAGCGACGAATCAATTGAGTTGATAAAAATTATGATGAATCATAGAATGAATCAATCAGTGATAAAAGTGATGTCCTAAGTAACTTCCAAAAAGATATAATTTCAATTATTTGGGGAAAATTTTCTAGTATATAATGATAGATAACCAAAAATATAGATAACTATCAAATAATAGATAAGGTTTTCAAATAATGAATATAATTTTTTATTTTTCCCACCAAACTAGTTGGAGTCTTAAGTGAAATGAATTGGGAGCATGGAGAAGGATAGTTCATATTTCAAGATGACTACCTCAACAAAATAAAATTTTTGGAAGGAGAAACAAAAAAAATATTCGATAAATAATGAAATCATATGATGAAGTTATTTATAGATAAAATTTTCGACTTGAGGTCAGGTATGAGATGGTTAATGAACCTGGAAATTTGTTTCATAAAAATATAAAAATACATATAGGTCAAATTAAAGAGTTATAAAAATATTTTTATAAAAAGAATAATTTATAATGAGAAATTCATATTGAATATTAAATTCATGGAGATTTTTATTCAATTTAAAAATATATAATACGTATAATAAATTTATTCTCATTATGTTGAGAGGAATGTAGAATCCAAGAAATGTTTTTACAAGGAAACGTATAATGAAAGCCCTATATCTATGATTAAGAAGATTCTAATATGATATACTGATCAGTCTAATTTCGGAACAAATGGAAACGTACCATACACATAAAAAATATTAACTATGAAAAATATTTTTTTATAAACAGTGTAGAGAAAATTAAAAATATATATAAGTGACGAAAAATAAAGCTGATAAGAATATTACATTCATTTCATGGATGGATAAAAGTGTTTTTATAATATATTTTCCCCTAAAATAATCCTAACAACCTTATGTAAATGATAAAGATTATAAATCAATGAGTTTTAAAAAATTATATAACATGAAGCTCAAATTAACCATGTTTTTTTGGTTATTTTATTTGATGTAATATATTTCGGTATAGGAAAGAATATTGTTTATAAAATCAGATAATTCTAGATTGAAAAACAAATGAGGCCTACTTTATGGGAAAAAAATTCTCAGAAAAATAATCAACCATCGATAGGGAAAAATATTTTTTAAGAAAAATAACTTAGAATATTTAGAATCGTATATGGTTTTTGTAATAGAAGCAATCACAATGAAAAATAATAAAAATTAAAATCATCCAATAATTAATGAAGATAAATTATAATAGCACGAAACTTAATTATAAGAGTATATACAAGAAAATATTAGGATAAATCAAGAGAAAAATATACCAGAGAATATAACCAAGAAGTCAAAATAAAATGTCCTACCAGAAGGTAGAAATAAATTTTTTTTACTTGTTAAAAAGAGGACTTATCATGGACACGTTGAATAAATTCATAAATTGTTGAGTTGGAATGATAAACCTAGAATATGATAATATAATATTCCATGGGATAAATGAATAGACATAGATAGTGAAGTGAACACCAATAATGAAATGTGGAAAACAAAAATTAATGTTCATTTTCATATATTATGTTATAAAATACAACCATATAATCTGGAAAAAATAATTGAATTGAAATTACAATAAAATGGAACAACCAAAGGGAAATAAAAGATTCCATATGATGAAGAAATTGCATTTCATGATAAGTTTTTATTAATAATGAAATCTAAAACAATATGAATGATTATTTGATTCACATGTCCTCATTATGATTGAAAATTTTGTTTTATAATCAGTTCTTTTTTAGAACTGAGAATAAGAATGATGTAATGAGTGTTTTATCAGTCCCAAATTGTGTTTCAAAATGGGGTTCAAAGCATGGTTGATGACCTGAGAGTCCGATATGCCACCAAAGGTGTAAATAAGGGCCTAAAACTAATGAAAGTTCTTGTGAAACCCTATTTACATCATGTATAGGGCAATGGGGGTGCTTATAGGGATTTTTGGAAGAACCAAGAGGGTTTATAGTGGGAAAAAATGTTGAAAAACGACTTCCTAAACATTCATAGTGTGATACATAGTTTCACACAATGATAAATGGAAATCAGGCCCATAGTTGGTTTTTTCCCAGAAATTCATGATGTGAATCAATTTTTTAGCTTGTAAAATTCACTTGGATTATTTTAAAGAATATTTAATTTTATTTTATTGATATTTTACCCTAAAATTTCATCACTATAATCCTCTTACATGAAATGAGATTGGAATAGGATATTTTAAAATATGAGAGATCCTATGATATCATTCTTTCAATGATTGAGGTGTCATTCAATTAAATGAATCCCCATTGGTATGTGTTTTCTACTATAATCACTTGGGGTTTATTTTAACTTTAAATTAATTTTAATTGTGGGTTTCTCATATTGTATAAATTGAAGGTAAGATTCATAGGATGTGGAAGGAATTATTTAAGGATGTTGAGGTTGTTGATATGAATTGAAAGATAATTTCACTCTTTTGTAAATGCATGCAATTAATGGAAATTTCGGGGAAGGTATGTCATAGGTTGAAACATATTTTGTTTCCAATTTAATTAATTTTTTTGTTACCACATGATAATTATTTTTCATTGTTTGATTTCAAATGAACATGATAGACCTTCAATCAGTGGTTGTTCATGGTTTTAGTTATGCAGAGACATTCAGCAATCCATACACCATGTATTATTTTAAACATTTAATGTGGTTTCCCCTTGCATACATTTAGTTATTAATAAATTAGTTTTAAATAAAAAAAATGGAAGTATTAACCTAAATATTGGAAATTGTGGTGATTTTTAGAGGTTGAGTCGAATACAGAACTCAGATAATGACATTGGGATCTTCGTGGCATAGAGTTAACCTTATTTGATATAGGTGGTAATATATACTCAAAAAATTGGTTTTTAATCACATTTATTGGAATTTGTTATTTGGTCTTCCACCTTGGGATATTGACAATAAGTTTCATAATGTGTTATGAATAATAATATTTATTGTTTAATTTGTCAATATTTAGCCATAACTATTTAAGGAACAACTCTTAATGTGACTATTATATGTTCCTAGGGCCTCGACACACGCATGTTCCATGTCAATACACCACCTAATGATGGCTGAGGATTGATTACATATGAGTTAATTTCACATCATTGATATGTTGAGGTGTTTCGATGTGCTTTGTGGGACCATGGTCACATGAGACCATGATTGATGCATAGATCACATGTGTGTGGTGTGTGTAGCCCTTTGAGACAATTTATATTGATTATTCCTTGAGTATTCATTGTTATCATAATAAAACATGTTTGATTCTTATCACATATGTCGCTGATATGACTCATGAAAATATTCAATGATTTGTTAATATTGCCACTCGATTTTCATGATATGATACATGTATTGGCATAAATTGTTGATCATACATGATTTTGATTACATGTGGCTGCATTTTTAGATCATGAGACCATTTAGGATGATTTATTCCTTGAGTATTCATGTTTATATTTTCGTTCCATGTATGATTATGATCACATTTATCATTATATTTCTATCAATACATATGGTGTTATCTTATTCAATGGTTTTATTTTATAATCATCCTTATTATGTATGATTCTATGGCTGTAGAGGAATCATTTTCAGTTCATGGAATATGTTTACTATCATGACATGATTTTCCCTTCGAGTGGTTATTTTCATGAAATATGATGATAGTGGCAATGAACCTAACCATGTCATTGATATATTAGGAATACATGGATTTCATGTCGAGGATGAACTCAAGGACACCAAATAAATACAATGTTTTATATTTCTCATAGATTACTAGTGAATTTATTATAACATGATTACTTAAAGACTATATGATGATGAGTAGCATGACATGTATGGTGACAAGAGGAAACTGTGTACCATGTACACATGAAACCATGGAGATATCAAACTTATATATTACTATCCATGTTGCTAGTTTTGTTACTTATGACGTCAAATTTTTTATTTATTTATTATAGATGATATTATTAAGGAAGGTTTATTTGTTGGCATAGTAAGTGAATAACATCATAGCACGTGGTTGTTTTTTCTTATGTCTTAATGTTGATTATATTTAATTCCTTTTATATATGTATTAACTCAATACATTCAATTATGCTAATTAAATCCACAAACACTATAACTTAGTAGTTGGGTACTAGAACAAACTTGTGGTTTCCAAATGAGTTTTACTCACACCCATATTGGGTAGCAATGGAACTTGGATAACCATGTAGACCACTCATATTGTAAGTACTGGTTGGGTTGTAGCCCATGTAGATCATCTAATAGGGTAGATCACTCATCATTTGGATACGAGAGAATATTCAAATTGGACTGGGAGTATATACACTTTTAATTTGTTCTTATCATAATTATATAATTTATGGACCCCATGGTAGATCAATACCTTTTACATGGTGAGTCTATTATTTATAAATACATTCAAACTATTGTTATATTATTTTTTTCACTTACTCTGATTATATACTATTTATATTCTAGGACTTTTATATGACATTTTATACTGTTATTGATAATATATTCACACCATGTTTCCACTTGAGTCCCTCACTACTTATTGGAAGCCTCTAGAATATGTTAATATGCACCTACTGTCATGCGTCATTCCAACACAAAAATGATGATTCTGGTTAAGATGATAAAAAATTGTATTAGAGTATATGATATATTCTTTTTTAATTTTGAGTATTTTAATGATAGATGATATGAGAATGTATTCAATATTTTGATGAAACTCAGATAGGGGCATTATAAAAATAATTTCCAAGGGAATCATGGATTTTTGTGCATGGGATTGATGTTGTTGGTTTTCTTTTTTATCACATTTTTTCAACTAATGTGATGAACATGGATTTTGATGATTTGATTTCAAATGCATTGCACACATGGTTGTGTCAAAAAGTGGTGTACCATGGATCATATTTGGAATGTGTTTTTTCATGAAATATGAATTTCTAGTGTGTGATTGTATTAACCCCTATGAATGTATATATCAAATTTAGGGTCATTGAGACATTGGTGTGGTTTGTGTAGGAGATGGTGGTGGTGGGGATTTTTATAATTATGGTTATTTATTTTTTATATTCAAAATGGTACTATGAAGATGTTTTTTTTGTTTTCATACAGTAAAGGCCTTATCAAGAACCTTTTACAATTATTCAATGGATCAATCCAGAAGATAAACTATCCTATTGTATCCTATATGGAGTTATCCATCTACAACATGGTAGAATAATAATTTACCAAACTTGGTGTATATGGACTCTTGGCGAGGCTATTTTAATGGAAATGTTGTTGTGCAATTTACTTAGATAATTAATTTAATGAAATTATATGATTTTTAATCCTTGTTAAAAATGTGTCCTATATGTGAAAGACTGTATGGGATTATAAATGTGCCTCTATTTACAAGACATAATGTTCAATGTACTACATAAAAATAACTTTTGTGATTATATTCCCTATAAAGGAATAATATAGGTTAATATGAAAGGGTATTCTTCATTTATGGAATTTCCCTTTTCATGTGTGTATCCATAGGAAGTATTAGACAAAGGTATTTTCAAGTTATCTTGCATCCCTCAAGTATTAACCACCATGAATTCATGTAATCATGTTACAAGGTATGGTATTGGGATCATGGTGTTTATAATAAAGCTTTTCCTAAGACCCATGAGACTGAATGTGTATGTAGAAACATAGTGGTAATGTGTTAGATTTATAAAAAGAGAGATTATCACTAGTTCTTGAGTTTTAGGTTATTTTTTATTTTGATGCATGGAATAATGTCAAGGTAAGTGTCTAAAAGTCATAACATAATCAATCTTCTTTGAGGTAGTAATTTTTTTCTTTTTCATTGAATAAAGTCCTAGATTCATGAGTTTTCATGAGGAAGTTATGCATAGGTCGATTAAACTGTTGAGTGTGGCCTGATGAGCTGACCATTTTTTGATACTTCTTTGTTCTGTGGATGAACCTGGAGGAGCTAGTGTTATATTATAAATGATGAATTATGTTCAGGGAAAAACTTGTGGATAGAGACCATTAAATTTTTTATAAATTACATGAGGTGATACGCCCATTGGAATGTATTTATGGTGTTTTCTATGTGATGAAAAAATGTTATAGATAATGGATTAGGATACCGTTGTATAGTCAATTCAAATTTCATATCACTTGAGATGTCATGAATTAGTGTATATTCCTTCATGAGAGGATATGACCTTTTGAATCGAGGTCATAAACTACACATATACTACTAGATAATTTTATACACAACATGAATGAATTTTGGAATTTATTAGAGTTCATTTGTGCAATCCAGGTATATGTATTTATGGTGTTTTACGAGAAGAATGTTTGATCAGATGAACACACATAGTCATCAAATTTTATGATGACTAGTGGTGGGTTGTGTATGATAATGATTTCATTTTTTGTAAAAATAACGGTACTCTTATGGTGGAGAGAATCAACCTGTCACATGTTGAAATTGCCTCTCTTGTGGAAAAGTTCATAGTTTCTATACGATTAGCCATTCGACAATCATAGCGACTCCATAGAATGATGTGTAGTGGAACTAAGAGTATTTTCATACAAATTAAATTCTAAATGAGGATCCATAAGTGGTTCTAGGTGTATAATGAATGTAGACTATTGAATCCGGAGGGAAATCAGTTTGTTGTTAGAGTGATTCATATAATTAGTGTATTGAGGCACAACAGAGCCATGTGGATGATGTAAGTAGGGGATGAATCAACTGTATGTTTTCAATAATATTTGGATCAGAGTTCATTAATGAAGTTAGACCCAAAAAATGATTCTTATGAGGACCATAATAAAATTATTTAGGTCTTCATGGAAGGAATGTTTCATAAACTGTGGACCCTTCTAGGCATACGGCTGTAAAAGTTCCGACTGGTGTTCCACTAGAAACTAAATGTGGTGGGTTGGAACAAAATCAATAAATAAATTTTTAGAATGAATTTGGTTATTAAAATAATCTAATATAATTCATGGAAGGTAAGATTATTCATGATTCTTTCTATAATAGAGACTAATTGTCTTGGTTTAGAATCATGAATGAGTTGTGGAGGTTGACTAGCAACTCATCTCTTGCATTGATGGAAAGTGATTGACTGAACCACATTGGGAAGCCATTGTACCATTATAAAATTTAAAAGTTATAGTGGTTATTATAATTGGGATAATCCTAATTATATAATAGTAATCTATTTAGGATCAAATAGTGTTTTGTCTTCAATATATGTGTTAATACTAGTCTCAAGGATTGTGGAAAATGAATTTTTTTAACATATTCGTGTGTTTATCTATTGAGTCATGTAGTAGTGAAATTATGGGAATTTGGGGTGGGAAAAGTATTTAAGAAATTTTTGGAATTGAATGATGTATAACCTAATAAATCCTTGTGAAATGTGATAGTGGTAGATCAAGAGGCATGTTTCGCATGATACCATAACTTCTTCAATTTGAGAATTTATATGGCTGGGAGTTTATAATGACATGAGTTTTTATGTGTTTCAAATTTCACATGGATGTTTGATACGTTCATTTTTGGAAGGGATCTTTTGGATGAAAAAGAATCATACTGACATTTTGGGTGTTTGAGAATTCCAAAATAGTGTTTTAAATGGGTTTCAAGGAATGAGAGATAACTTGGGGGGTCTAGGAGGCCACTTAATGAGTGGCTAGTGGATCGAGACTTGTGAAAGGTATTGAATAATCCCATTAATAACATAAATTGGGTATTCATGATGTGAATAGGTTTTCTAGATCTCAATAGTGGTTTTAAGATAGGAAATTGGTACTCAAAGTATATACATGAGAAATTAAGTCATGAAATAATGTGTCACACTATGAAACGTGGTATCCTTGATCTGAGAGGGTTTTTTTCCAAAAAACAACTCACAACATGGAATAATGATCCATGATAAGAAGTTTTACTATATAATTTTATGACATTCTTAATGTCAGTAGACCAATCTTTAACACTCTTATTTGAACCCACGAACCCCCCTTGGTGAATTTAAAATATAATGGGAGGTTTTCACCTTAAAGAGAACCTTTAATCTTTTTACTTGACTCATTTTGTTGATATTTACTATGATAGACACCAAAAAAGCATGTGTTTTCCATTAAAATAACATAATAAATTTTTTCTATTTAAAATTATATTGAATAGGGTTTAATTACTATTAAATAAATAATATAAAAATTCCACTAGATCTTAATTTAATGGTCTATGGATGAAGAGGCTATTGATCTACAAGGAATGTCTATGCCACATGGTGAAGAATATATACCTCTGAAAATAGTTTCATTCAAGATATCCCAAAGGTGTAATTAATCTTTAGATTCCAATTTCATAATATTAAATTGTTTATTGTTGTGTCATTGTATAATAGTGTTTTTACTAGTTTATTGTCAGTGTGACAAAAATTCCATGGATGGATGTGGTTGTTCAAAATAGGATGTGACTTCTATTTAGTCTTATAGAATTTGTTCCTATATCCCTCTTTTTTTGGTTCTTAATGTATTTATTAATTTAATTTTTATGTAGTTATATTTTTATTATTTTGGAATTCGTGACCTTGAGATAGTAACATGGGTTGATCGATTTTGGTTGAATAGACTTGGGTGATTCATACAAAGTTGTTGTGCTTTGAATCGAATTTATTTTACTCTATTTTAGGTAGGTAATCTCATGTATTCTTCCCGTTTTTATTTATACTCGTTTATTGGAATATGTAATGATTTTCACAACCTTGAGAGAAAAACTTAGATTTTAATAATGAGTTATGAATATTAATAATAATACTGAATAATTAATTAATCATGATTTAGTAATAATTAATTAAAGGAACCAAGCCTAATTTAAATAGATAAATTACCAAGGGAACTGACAGACCCTAATTCACTAGCTTGGTACCCTTCCACAGTGATTATGGCCAAATCACATATGATTTTCATGTACTAAATGGAAACGTGGAGGTGATTTCATATAAAACATGGGACCTTAATCCTTATAGACCATTTTTAACACCTATATCACTCTTTTTGGGATTGTCTATACCAATGAGAACATGTATTTGAATATACAATGAGTATGATTAGATAGAATGATATATCATTTTATACCAATGAAATTTGTATCTCAAATAAATCATTAATATGATTCATGATGTATTTATATATGAACATTATTTCCATGATGTAATGGTTATATTGGAATAAATTTTGGTTTATCCATGATTTTGATTTCAATTGTGTGTGTGTGTGTCTTTTGATAGCCTTTATGATATTTTGTGCAATTAGTTTGACAATGTAAAATGTGGTTATTTTTTCAATGATGGTCGTATTTATCAATTCATATGTACTAATAATTATGATGTTATGTCACGTAATTCCTTCCTCATATGTTATATCATTTCATATATAATACCATGAATTTAGAGGAATCATTATAGGTGATCAATACAGGTTAAATATCATGAAATGATTTTCCATTAGAGGGGGTGTGTGCATGACATTTGATGATTTATATAATTAACCTAAACATTGGGTGGAGATAAGATATTTTTATCAACTCTATATTGATGTTTCACTTCAAGATGAATAATAAATGTTGATTACAACATTTATAGAAGACTCCAACTATATTCCAAGGAACATGACTACATTAATATTAAAGTATGTAAAGTAGGATGACATACATAGAGACTAGGGGACACTATATAGTATGTATGAATTATTTTATGAGGATGTGAGCAACTTCTTTAAAAGAAATGTGTATTTTTTGTTAATCCAATATATCTCAGTTATTCTTCACAAATATATTTGAATTAGGTATGCTCAGGGTTGGTCAAGGCCTGGTTAGTGCATGAAATCTCTGCACATAGTTGTTATTTCATGTCTGTGATGGGTGATTATATTCTATGTATTACATATATTAATTACATTTTACTTTTTGATAAACATATCACATGCACATATAATGGAAATTACTTGTTGTGAATTAGACTATAATGGTGGTGTCGTACTAGGTTATACTCACAATTTTCATGGGTGGCCATGGATCCTGGGTACATGAGCATCACATAATATTTGCTGGTATATATTGGGATAAGTCTGAGGCATAACGTCCTGACACGAGGTCCAATTAAACTATACCCTAAGTTAGTGGGACAACTTGCCTCAACTACACCACCCAATATACTAGAGGCTTCCAATAGGAAATGAGTGCATATATGTTATATTGTGGGGAGACTATACCCTCTTATCATAGTGGGATAATGGAAATAATGATAAATATACAATAATAGTATAATATGTAAAATGACAGAATAAATAATTAGTGAATGAACAAACCAAAAAATATATGAGAATGACATACAATAAACACATGACAGTGTCATATACATGGATGCATGTAATTTTAATATCAAAAAGGGAATTATGTTCATACATATAATATAATTCTATATAAAAGTAAAAAAAATGAAAAAAAATTTAATGCAATATCATCTCGCGCATATGCTCAGTCATCTTCCCATAATCATCAACTATAGGTAATGAATATCAAAGACCATTATCATTGTTATTTTCTATATCAATAGCTATAGAAAAAAAAATACTTGGGTAATAGAGGAGGGATGAGTAGGGTATGATATAAATTCCCAAAAGGATACTACCAATGGTTTCTAGAAGTAATCCAAGAAACACCTGTAATAAAACAATGTGTATGTATAAATAAAATAATAGACAATTTAGAACAAATAAATGACATCATGATCAGGTTTATAAAGGAAACCTAACATATATACCTATATCAGATCATGCCTATAATGAGTGATTGAATAATATATATATATATATATATAAGTAAATTATATATAATATTTATATATTTTATCGAGCTATATAGACTAAGTACGTTCAGATGTAAGGGGACATATACCAAGAATAGTAGGTGTTGTCTAGACCACAGAATAACTCTGGCATCCATTTCTCATATAAATGATCCTATAAGTTCACTAAATAGGGTACAAGCCCCTATCTCATAATCAGTGCAATAATTCAGGCTATTTACATGAGAGGGAGAGTGTTCCATCTTGTCAACACGAGAAGAAAGTTATGGGGTGTGTAGTGCCAACAATCCAAATAGTTCCAATGGTGTGAGATGTAATAGTCAACACCCAATGTTAGGGTATATAAAACAAACATTCCCAATAGTGCCCATAACAACATACCAAAATATATATCAAGGCTTAATAATAATCATTATGTAATACGTGAGGCATTAACTATTGTGAATATTATTGTTCTTATCCCATTCTAATAAGGAAATATAATTTAGAAATATAATTTAATAATTCCTAATATAATGATATGTCCTTACCACCCTTTATATTCCATTCCATATATATCAATGATTTAATTCACCAATGCATGGAAATCACATTTTTAGGGATCAAGGATTCATTTTTATGTTACTAAGGCAAATAATAAAAATACATACATGGGAAATTCCAATTATAATTTCTTATAAGAACTTAGTAGGTTCAATGGATTCACTAAAAAATTATGTAGCATGGGACAATCATTTTTTGGACCAATCCAAATTCTTATTGGGCATTTCAGTAAATTTAAAAATTAACTATAAATGTAAATATAAGTTTTAGGATATAAGGGGTCCACATAGATGATGCCAACATCCTATAATCTCTCAAACAATGATCAATGAGTGTATATCAAGGTGTTTAAATATATTCAATATAACAAATTCAACTAAATGACGATGCATATAAAAGGATATTTTTCTTAAAAATGATAAAGTGTTGAAAACACAAAAACACTTGTGAAAAATGATAAGACGAACTATCGTAGGGCTGTTGATGAATCCACATCTAATGTCAGCCTCATCATTAAAGTAAGTAAGAAGAAATCTATAAAACAATAAAATTACTTGAAAATTATATAAAAATAGATTTCAAAAAAATATTGAAATGGATATGATGATAATGTGAAATCTGAATGGGGTGATTATAGATACTATTAAGATGGATCTGTTTCTTCTGATGGATCTTGATTCGAATAATAGATGAAGGAGTTATTTGAATGCCAAGATTGATGGAGGAGTTGGATCACAAGTGGAGGAAATTTACTCATCCAATAGAATAAGAATGAAGGAAATAATGAAATGATAAATTTATTTAGTTGGGGGAACAAGATATTTCTCCAAAAAAATCAATGGATCATGGTTCTGCACATAGTTTTATAAACTATGCTCCAACTGTGTTCCCGCCACTTTCCCAATAGAAACCCTTATATTTTAGATGTATATTTTCCAAACCCATGTAAAAACCAAGTGAAATCCCACTATCACATTTCTATAGTTCTCTGTATGGTCGTGTGGCTATAGTCGAATGGATTAAGAAAAACTATGGAATTTACTGAGCTTATCCTTGATCTAGTTCTTTATAATTGTGTTCATAATTATTATAAGATGATTTTCATAGTGGTGTTTTTATCATGAATATAGTAAAATTTAATTGAAAAATACTATAATGAATAAATCATGATATGGGGGGAAGAAAAAATTCCTTAGAGCCTCAAAATAGAAGGTGAATTTGTGAGATCGAATAACATGGACTTATAATCATATAGTTCCTACATACTATAAAAAGGTATGTTAGGTATGTATGATGTCCTTCCATAGACCTTGTGATTTTCCAACTACAGTTCTATCTTTTAAAATACCCTCACACATCTTAGTTCGCTAAAGTTATTGTCTGGTGCCTAGTATTGAGTGTAGTTCACCAATATGGTCAGTCACATAACCTCAGGA
Source organism: Viscum album (assembly GCA_963277665.1). Taxonomy (NCBI): domain Eukaryota; kingdom Viridiplantae; phylum Streptophyta; class Magnoliopsida; order Santalales; family Viscaceae; genus Viscum; species Viscum album. Next base: position 394,618,481 of record OY728153.1, on the reverse strand, counting down.
ACACCTCCCCATATGTAAGAGGCATCAAACATGCATCGAGGGTCAGAAAAGTTGATCGTATAGATACTAAACCCTATTTTATCATAGTAACACTATATTAAAAAACAAAAAAAGAGGAAGAATATATATATAACAATTTAAAATACCAATAAATTGAGATAATCAAAGCATGAAATACAATATCAAAACTAACACATAAAACATCCCATTATAATGTATGTTTTATGTGTCGAAAATGACTAGTGAACATAATGAAACTGACAACTAGGAAGTGGGTCTCTAACCACATCTACCTCCCCCATCCATGATCCACCCCAAATCATTTATTTAACATAGGGTTTTATCTCATAATTGTCCAACTATAATGAATTTTATTTAGGTGGTGATCAGAAAACCTATGTTGGGTGTTCGTACAACTTATTAGGCCACCACCAATAGTGTTTAAAACAAATCCATTAAATTACAGGTTCATAGAGTTTGATTAAGAAATAATTACAATTCATAAGTAAAATGTTATCATATTATCAATTAATCATTATTAAACCACATAGATGACATTGTTCAGGAAGACAGAAGTACCTTAATTCGAGATCCAGCCCATGCTAGGTCTGAACAATGTTTGATATTCGATTCTTATTTTCTTCTAGCACATGGGATCACATTATTCTTGTCACCTCAATTTCCTTATTACTACCACATGCATACATAGTCCGATACCAATGTCTTGGGTGTAGAATTCCATGTTCAACACCCCATTTATCCAGACTACATGTATATTATGGGAATAAAACGACATGTCTAGAACCCCAAATGTCAATCATATATATATATATGTAATTGGTGAAAATCTTCATGTATAGAACCCCATTTATCAACCATTCATGATTTTTATATATATCACCCCATTTGGAAACCATGAATATATTTCATTGATGTATATAATTATGTCTACAACCACATTAATCAACCATGCATATATATAATTGGCATAGAGTGTCATATCTAGCACCTCATTAATCAACCATGAAAATATATCATCACATATCAAAATATCACATTGATCATGATTGATAAAAATTAATCATATTTTCACCATCAATGATTTTTTAATTCATAACATAAATAACCTGTATTCATCAATTAATTCCAAAACTAATTAGTCATTTCAAATTACATTAATTACATCGACAACTAATTAATATTATCTATCCCATTAATTAATTAACCACTAATTTAATTAAATATATTTGTATAAACATTTCAACAATTTATTAACAAAAAAAATCCATTAATTAATTTTAAAAAAATAATCATTTTACATCTCAACATACAGTAATTAATTAACAATTAATTATTGTGAAATTAACTATTTAGTATCCCTATAATTAATACAACAACAAATTATCCTTAATCCCTCATTTAAGTACTCTCACAATTATCCTATCAATTAATTAACCTAAATTCACATTTCAATAGTTAGATAATTAATTCATCAATTATTTATATTAATTTTACAATTTCAATTATTCCATAAAATCCCCAATTCCCCTGTTAATTAATTAACCATATTACTTTATTCACATTAGTAGTTATAATCACTAAAAATATATATAAGTTCTTAAAATGAAATAAATGAAATTGAATATAAGACTATTGGATTTGATTCATACGTCACCTAACTCAATTTTTTGATAATGATTTCTAATGTAAGAATCGACAATTTGAAGTTGATAAATTAATAACGCAATGAAGAATGATATTTTGATCCAAATTCTAAAACCAAGAAAATAATAATAATTTATTACAATATTAGATCTACATATATGTCATTTTGTGGATAAATTATTTTATTTTATCTAGAAAAAATAGTGGAAGAGAGGTTGATATTTAAATGAGAATAAATAACACACTAAGATTTTGTATATATTCATTCCACCTTTTGATTCACTAAGAACATAAATCGAGAAGGCTTGGAATCAATCAGGGGTGCCTCTAAAATTTTGAAAGAGATCCCAAGGTAGAATGAGTAAAGTTGTAGAAAAATAAATCGATAATTCAATACCACAACTTGTTTAATATAGCATGTTAGAAATTTACAAGTTGTTTAATATGATTGTCCATCATGTAAATGTTTTTAGTGGGAATTATATGGAAAACTCATTGATTCAAATTTATTTTATTATAACCCTCTAACAATTACATGGTGTATAATACATTTATATGGTATTTAAATGTTCTATTTCATATTTCTATGTCCCTTTTCCTCTTTAAAAACCCCAAACAATTTTTAAGGATTCTCCTCTCACTAAGAACACATAAAATAATTAAAACAATGTGCCTGGAAAATATGGGATCTCACACCGTAGGCCAAATATGATCAATACATTTTCTAAATAGAGAACATGTTTGGTATGTGGGAAATTTTTCCCTAATCATGGGAAATATATATGAAATCCAACTATAAATGTCTTTAGTTTTCTGGATAGTTGTTCCATTGGAGTCACATGGTTTCATAAAAAGTATAAATTTCCTAATTTTCCTCTTTATCACCACCCCCCCAAATTAGTAGAGACTATGCATGTTGGTCAACAAAGTGTCTATTAACTATGGTTCCATGTAATATTTCCCATTTTCCATAACATTGGGATATAAAATATCTATATATTCTCATGGGAACATTGTTAGGATGAGGTGTATGTTTTCCAATATTAACTCAGGGGTTTAAATTAAAAAAAATATTTGTACCTTCGAGAAATGATATATCTTTACATTAGGTTAAAAATCTGGTAGGAATGATTATTATGAGTTTAGAGACTAGGAGGATTTGTGGATTGGTGTAAGATTAGAGCTTCATAAAGTTTGATATTTTCATATTTTTACATGTGATTGGCCCAATGGGTGACTATTTCAATGGACATAGTGAGCCTACTGTTTCCCCATTCATTCATAAAATTAGTATGTTATTATTCTAAAATTACTCAGATTGCATTATTATTTCATGTTGTGTTATTTATTTTTTATTATACACTCATTTGAGTGTATAGTCTCCCCTTGTATCTAGTTGATAACCTTTCTGATATTCAAATGAATTTAGTATATAGGGAGTCAAGCATGAGGCTTGCTGGTTTTCATGATCAGACCCACAGATTCAGGTTGTGAGGATACAATCTCAATATGACAATAGTTGTTATTTAGAATGTAGGATATCAAACATCATGGAATTATGTTATTTTAGAATTTTTAGAATCCAATAATGTTGTCTAATTTAAATTTTAGTAGGATTATGTAGAGTCTCAGGGTTGTTCCCATGGTTCAGAAAAAAATGTAAGGGGAAATAAGTCTGTCATGTACATGTTCCATGGTTGGAATGTGTTTATGTTTAACTATGCACCCAAACCATGTTAGAAAAGATGAGGGTTTCTTGGTTACATAAATTGTTCAAGTGGGAAGGCCAAACCATGTATTTTTGGACAATGTCATTCTTCACAGTTAGCAAATGGGTTTTCAAACTGTTTGGTCTACCTTAGTAACCATATGAAATTGACCGCTCTTGGAGATAGGATAATGAACATTTTGTGTACTATTTGGTGACCTATTCATCCAAACTCTATGACTCATTAATAGTAGGATTTTTTAGTTTTCTCACATTTGAATTTTAAGAGTTTTACAAGATTTCGTACACATTTCATCACCATAAACCCTAGTGATGAACATAAACTAGTAATCATTCCCAAGGTTCAATCTCCTCTATTTAATAACTATCTGGAGTACTCTAGGGTGTGGATAGACATTCCATGTACGTCTAATTCTCATTTTTCTTTAATTTTTTGAATAAGTGGTTATAGTTTTGTTGTTTTTTTAGAATCCCAAAAAACATCTTTTCTAATAGATCATAGGTTGTTCAATGAAATGGTGATTAAATAAAGATCTAAGGCTAAGGTTAATCATATTTTTATCTTTTTAATTTTGGTAGTTGGTCTAAAAGATATATACCATAGTATTTTTTTTGATTTTTTCTTTTATGGTTGAGTTATATGTTCTCCCTTGTCGATAATTTCATACATTTACTGATTTTGTTTAAAATGTTTTGATAAATGATAAACTAAACACCTTATGTTCTCTTAGGATGCATCGGGATTGATTATACTAATTTAGGGACACCCATGGAGTTTCCCAACATTACATTACACAGAAATTATAATGTTTAAGCATAGAATTGATTTTTTTGAAATTGATCCCATATAAAATCTGTTGATGTGTTAGTTTTAGTTATAAAAGTAAACATATGATTGTTGTATCTAGTTTTTAGAAATGTCATATGGGATTTTTGGCATGATGTTAGAAAGAGTGAAATTGATTAATTTGAATAGTTCAAATGGTTTATGAAATTGTAATAGAAATGTGTAAAGGGAATGTAGAATAAAAAATGGAAATGGGTAAATTTGGATGTGATAGGTAAATGGTAAATGTGATAATGTCTTGTGGATTTTGGAAGATTCATTTGTTGTACGAAATTTGAAGTGTATATGTTTAGTGTATTGGTAGTGTATGGTGTGTGATGTGGTATATGTGGTAAATGGTTAAATTCGTATGTGAACATCTCTTGTTAGTTGTGTGGTATGGAATTAAAGATCTATGCCCATATGTTGTGTTAGACTGATTCTCTAAACTACACCTCAATAATGGGTAAGTTATGGAAGGAGACTGAGGCTCTATGCCCCTAATAGTTACATTTTATGAGACCACATGGACTAATCCTCCAAGTTAAATTTTCTATATTTTTAATAAAGTGTGTATCCATAGTGAGATAGGGAACTTGAATTATTCCATTACTCATTGTAATTTTCTATCTTAGGCTATAGTTTAAATGATTGCACTGATTTACCCAAGGGAAAAGTGATGAAAAAGGAGTTAATGATGAAAATCGTTGGTTTAGTTATTGTTATATAATGCCATCCAAGTTATAATTATTTAAATTTTAATTTATTTATTACATGAATGAACTATATGTTTTGACAAGATATTTTGTAGACATTATTTGTGGTGGTCTACTGAGTTGTACTCACTCAATGATTTGGTCTCCATTGGGTACCTAAAAATATTTCAGGGTTTCATGTCAGGGAATGTGTAAGGGACCAATGACCTGGAGATGATTTGGCCTCAAGATGTACATGGATGAGGATTCGAACGTAGAGTATGGACCCACATTGGTGATTCTATATTTTTATTTAGTTTGGGTTTTCATAACATTTTTCCTTGTTTGAATGTCATGGAATATTTGTTATTTGGTTTTGTTTCATACCCTATTTTGGAAATGTTTTGCAATATATATTTTCTCTTTTTTAAGTATTGTTTCCTTTATTTAAAAAGTTTTCTATTGTGTATTAATATGTTAATGAGGGTATATTATATACATGATCCATTAGACCCATGCTGCTAGTTAGAAACCTACGGAGTATGGGGAGACATTCTTGATGTCATGTGCTGACCTTATTTGGGGTACACTTTTAGAGGTTTCTATGTCGGGGTTGTTAGAACATGGTATTAAATATGTTCTTTTCTATGTATTACAATTCAGAAATGGTATATGGGCATTTCATAAGTTTCTAGTTTTTTGAATGCGCTCATTCATGAGAGTATCCAACCCACGTATGAGGTAAAATGCAATTACCCAGGGTGGAGATATTTGTTATTTACTATAGTTGAATGATATTTTACCATTGGGTAATACACATATTATTTGTTGTGACTATTTTATAATATTTTTTATAGTGTCTAGAATAGAAGAGGATTGTGCATCCATGCATCATTATAGGGACCAAGGAATATGGGTTTAATGAATCACGATAGGAACACATAAGATGGGTGTGTGTGACATAAATGGAAGAAAAATTCACTTCACCGAATGTTTTAAAAAATGGTGTCTAATAATGATGATTTAAATGGTTAAATGGAATCAATGTGAAGGAATGTCTAACTAATTATGATTAATGAAAAGTAAAACAATGATATAAACTATTGTGTGTCGTAAATTGTAATAAGAAATGTTCTTAAAAGATAATTTTTGGTGTTGAGAAAGTGGAAACGGTTCAATAAGTTGTCCAATGAAATACATGTAACAATGTTGGTTGGATTACCCTATGTTGACCATGACCTGTTATAAAAAATTTTGTTGGTAGTGTTCTAAGAGTGAATGTGTTCGTTAGAATAGGTCTTTCAAAAGAAGTTGTTTATGGTTAGTGGATAGACTTAGTTTATGTAAACTATGGAATATTTATGTAAAGTGTTTTAAGGATCATGTTTAGAAATGTAGGGAAATTCCACCACGACGACATGTGCTTGTTGGGTGAAAAGAGGGTATCACCAAGAATGCTCCACTTGTATCTGAGAAAGGAAACGAATTTTTATAGGATAATAGATGAGATGAGACATTTGGTGATAACATTCTTCATTTTATTCACACAGTGGAACGAGACTTAGGGTGGGACATGTTGATCATGACTGATCTGACAAGAGATTTTCAGTTGTGACACCCTCTATTGTTCTGATTAAAGGGTAGACCATAGGATATAGAGTTATGGATAGAGTACATACCAAATATTCTTGATCATTTAGAGACACTAATTGAAAAAATTGTCAATTGGGACACATATATGTTGTGATTACTAGAAAAGAATTGGTGGTATATATTAGTTATGATATATCTTGGTGATGGTATTCCATAGAAAGTCTTCTAGGAAATGTTTCTAGTACACTTTTATCTAGATACCATGATACATTAGTGGGCTTCAGAGTACATGATATTGACACATGGGACCTTGTCAATGATTTTTTATGCTTGAAATTTCACATACATTCCACTATTTTTTACAGCATTTCAGGCGATGAGGTTACTACAATGGAGTTTTTAGGACAGTCTTAGACATGAGATTATGTCCCAGCTGAATATCATTCATCTAAATTGTTTTGTAGAAATGTTGTTCAGGACCATTATATCATAATATAAATTAAGAGACTATTTATGTGGTGGAAATGTGGTTTCTATTAGACAGACTGGTGTTACAACTTCTGAGTTTACAATGCATCATTTTGAGAACCTTCACCAGGGTAGTAGTTTAAATAGTTTACAAAATAGAGGAATAACCTCTCAATGTGGTGACCAGGTGTTTTCTATTAGTGTGGTTGGTTGGGCACAACTATGGCTAGTTCCTCTAACCACCAGTCAAAAGAAAATCATGCGATTGAATGGGGAATGTGCAGGTTACTGTAGGAACCATCAATTTCTAGAAATAGAAAGAGGATTGAGGCTAATGCTGATTTCATTAAGGGGGTTAGTTTCCCCTTACCTAGAAAGCAATTCGATATCTACTGGTCATACCAGTAGAGGTGGTGTGCATTGTACTCCCAGAAAAGAGTTCTTATATTATAATATTAGTGAAGCACATGGGAGTTACACCATTTTTTAGGGAAAAAGGACCGGTTAATTTCATGTAGTTTAGTCTACTCATGGAGGTGGTGAGTCTAGACCATCGACTATCAGAGGTAGGATCCTTATACCTTCTAGGATCTCTAGCACTTTATTTAATACATGTGCCTTGAATTATTTTGTTTATTATATGCTTATATAAATGTTGGGTCATGAGGTCAAGTGTTTATGTCATTTTATGTTGATTGATACACTATTATGAGTGGGTGAAAAAACATCTAGAACTATAAGGGGTGTGCTCTTGATGTTGATGGGTTCCATTTTCTATGGGACTTTTTTGTACTTGAAATTTTAGGTGTTGATCTAATTTTGCATATAGAATTCATAGTGTTATTCCAAACCAATATTTGAAGTTACCATTATAGGGTAATGTTGATATCTCTTAAGGAAGATAGTTATCTTCATCATGTAGGGTGGGATGTTCAGAAAGGCCATGCATTTCCTGTTGGTCAGCTATAGGGTGAGCTGAAAGCCAATGCGGATTGCCTCATGCATGATTATAGGCGAGTAGATAATATTTTCTTTTCAATGGTTGTAGATCAACATCTATATGTGTTTACATAGGTTTTTTGGGGTTTCTATTTGATATAGATGTTGATTTCATGACATAGTTACTATGGAGAGAAAAAACAGTTTAGATTATTCCATATATAATGGCATCAAAAGAAATCCAGGTATATAATACTCAGTTGGATGAATTGGAGAATTAAATATTTATTCACCCTAGAACATAACCTTGGGGGTCATCAGTGTTATTTGTTAAGAAGTATGACATGTCATTGAAATTATTTTTTGATTATTGGTAGCTGATTAAAATGGATGTTAAGAACTGATTCCCTATTCCTTGAATAGATGATCTTTTCAACCAGCTGAGATATTAATCAATGCTATCTAAGAATGATATTATGTTAGGGTATCCTAATTTATGGGTGATACATATTATGTACGATGAACATAATTCAAAATAAATTACATGTTTTATGAGTTTTTAGTGATTTCGTTAGGGTTTACCAATGCGTCGACAGTGTTTTTGGACCAAATGAACTTAATATTTTACCAATGTATGAATATGTTTTTAGTTGACTTTATCTATGACATGAAAGTTTTCCCTATGACTCAGGATCATCATCCCAAAAATTGTGATATAATCCTAAATATAATAAGATAGAATATTCCATAATACATGACATCCCAGTGTCATTTCTAGAATGACTGGGTGCATGTTACTGGTCACATTATCTCATCGTATGATGTGTTAGTGGACCCGAACAAAGTGAAAATCATTATTTCATGGGCGTATCCTAAGAATGTTTTTGATGTCGTATGTTTTTAGGGATTGGAAATATATTATATCAGGTCTATCAAAAAAATCTCATTTTTCAGAACCACTCCAAGGTTTGAACATGAAAGGATTAAATTTTGAATGGTATGGTGCATTTGAGTATTTTTTTGCAAGTGTTGATGAAGGGATTACAACAAACACTAATTCTAATCTTACCTGAACTAGGTAATGAGTATACCTTGTCTTGTGATGCATATATAGGTTTTAATTGTTTTTTTATTGATGTAGGATGATCGAGTTGTGTCTTATTGGTCATGATAGATGATACCTCATGAATGAAATTTATCTAGCCGTATTGTTTTATGACCAAATGATTTGGAGACACCACATGTTGGGAGAGAGGATCACAATGTATACTAATCATAATAGTACAGAGTATATATTCTCTAAGAATGATCTGAGTCATCATCAATGAATGTTTATTATGACCACTGTTTCAATTTCATGTTGGTCTACATGCTACAAAAATGGAATAGTTTTGGGCATGTATTGTGTCAAAAGACTCAATATCATGGTGTCTAGGAATATAGTTTCAAGTAGAGTCTGATAGAGTTTTTTAGCAGCATATGTAGGTGTATTATGGACTAGGAGTGATAAAACATGCATCATTGGTTGTAGATTTCAAACATCAATGACAGATCAAGGAGAGACAATATAAGGATATGGAGTGTTCGGATTTGAAGGAAAGTTTTGAATGTCGGGAGTCACCTTCTGGTTGGATGGTTGGAGATGATGTGATCATTTATGTTTGTGGCCAAGTTGGTGTGCCAACATGTATGTTAGAAGATTTAATTTGTTAGTATCATTCACCTATGTGGGAAATGCATCCTTGTTTGAGGAATGTGTATAGTGATATTTTTTTGAAGGATTGGATGTTAGGGATGAAGAATGAGGTTGTAGGTTTTGTGTCATGGTTCCTTACATGATAAGAGGTGAATGTTGGGAATAAAGAAATAGGTGGTTTGTTTCATGCATTTTACATTATTCAATGAATATTTGACAACATGATGATGGATATTGATCTAGGTCTTCTAAAGATTCCTTAGAAAAATTATTTAATGTGGGTGGTTGTAGATTAGTTGTGTAAGGTGGATCATTTCATGTGGATTCAAGAACCATTAACTATGGATTATTTTGGTGAGTGGTATCATTGGGAAATAGTATGGTTTTTTTTTGATATTTTGGAGAGGATTGGATTGGTTCTAAACTGATTGGCTTTTCCACAGTGGTATAGTGGTATTCATGATGTTTTTAATGTTTCAAAGTTTTCATAGTATCACCCTAACCCAACTCATGTGACTGATTTTAAGGATGTTGATATTGAGGCTGATGCCTCCTTTGAGGATCACCTAGTTCAGATTGTGGATCATAGTGATAAATTATTTGGAGAATATATTATTCCTTTGGTTTAATCTCTATTGTTTTTTGGTATTATTTTGGAGGAAAATTGGTAGAAAAAGATAGATATGTGGGCCCAGTGGAAAATCAATTTCCCTTGAAAGCATAGATATGCTTAGAACTGTGGGTTGAGGATTATCTATTATAAGGTGGGGAGGTTCTAAGATCCCTAAATTCATAGAGGTACACTCTCATTTAAATTTTGGGATGAGTAACATAAAATTGTCCAATTTAATGTTTATCAGGACTATGAGGTGGCTCATGGTTGTTTTGATGGTTTAGAACACGACAATAATGGGAAATCAGGTCATCCAATTCATGTTTCACAATTTGTGCATGTTTATGTGTAATTGTCCCCCCCCCCGAACCATGTTATCCAAAAATTTGGATGCATGGTTATGTAAACCATGAATGGGGGATGACTAAAATGTGTAGTTTATGATTGGGGAATTCAACATGGTTGGCATACAGTTTTCAAACTATATGGTCTCTCAATGTATCTGTGCAATATTAAACCCTCTTGAATAGAGGCTAGCATATGGTTAGTGAATGATTTGGAAAACTATGCAGCCAAACCATGCATCTTATTAAAAGTGGTATTTCACTATTTTCCCCTCTGAATATTTTAATTTTTTTATGCAATTATGACACTTATTTTTTCTCCAACAACCCTAGTGAGGATCCAAAACTCGCAAATTTTCCTAAGGGTTGATCTCCACTATTTATAGGATGATGGGATCATCATTACGTTTGTAATGAAGCATCCATTAAGGCAAACACTCCTCCTACTTCTCTTTTATGTATTATGGGATTTACTTTTTTCATGTTCCAAATCCCTAAAACCATTTTTCCTAGTAGATATTATGTTTTATATTCAAAGAGTGATTTAATCATGAACTTAGGAAATTTTAAAGTGTGTGTTCAGATTTATAATTTTGTTAAGTGGTCTAAAAGTTATATACTGTACTATTATAGTTGATTTTTTTCATTCGTGGTTAAGTAATTGGTTATCCCTTATTGGGAATTTTATTCCTTTAGTGATTTTTTGTAAAATGGTTGTGAAAATGATAAATTAAACATATCATCAACCCTTTTGGATTCATCAACAATTATTAGAATGGTTTATGACCACCCATGTTGTGTTACAACATTCCAAAAAATAGAAATTCTAATTCTAATCATATAATTTATTTTTGTGGAATTAGAGCCCACGAAAAATATATTGATGAGTTTGTTTCAGTTGTAAAGGGACACCAATGTTAGTTGTGTCTAATTATTGGAATCAGTATATGAGATTATTTGGAATGAAGTGACAACATGTTAAATGGATTACATTCAATGTGTCAAATGGTTTAGGAAATTTTAATAAAATGTGTAAACGTATAAAGGAAAAAAAAGGGAATTTTGTTCATTAGGATATGATAAGTAAATGGTAAATGTGATAATGGGATAATTATTGATGATAATTTATATGTTTTATGAATTTGTAATAGTATATGTTATGTGTTTTTGTTTTGTATGTTTTGTGATGTTGTATATGATGTAAATGGATAAATAAGAATGTATACTTGGATTGGTAGTTTTGTGGTATTGATCTTGGGGATCTTCACCTAGGGGTTGAGTTATAGAAAGTCTCTAAAACCTACCCCTATAATTCATGCATTAGGGAAGGGGAATAAGGATTTATGCCCTTAAGAGATTCATTTGATAACACTGCCAAGATTAAGGATCAAAGGAATTTGTGACATATTATTTATGGAATTATTAACCCTAATCAGATATGGATCTTGAATTATTCCATTATTCAAGTTAATTGAATGTAATAGGACACAATTTATTTCATTTAAATTCATATCCCATGGGACCAGTGATAAATATTGAATGAATGATGACAATTATTACTGTAATTATTCTCAACAAATGACACATGAGTTATCTCTATTTATCTTGTATTTCATTTAGTACATTCATTCAATATCCATTTATTCTAAATATTTTGTAGACACTGTTGGTGGTGGCCTACTATGTTGTACTCACATATTTCTCGGGCTAAAATTGGGTACCTAAGAAGAATTCATTTTTGGATGATAGGGAAAGGGTAAGGTCCCAATACAAGGGAGTTGACTTGGGATTAGGATATGAAAGGAAGAGGATCCAGAGTTAAAGTATTGACCAATTTTTGGGATTAATTTTTTCTTTATTTTCTATTTTATCACAATTGGAATTGTTTGTATGACAAGGAATATGTATAATTTGGTTTTAATTTGTTACTTATTTGGGAAATGGTAGGTAATACATGTCTCTGGTTTAATTATTATTGAGTCCTTTATTTCGTTTCTTTTCTATTGTGTCTTACATAGGTAATGGTGGTATAGTCTCCCCATGGGATCTATTAGACCCTCAGTCCTAGTCAACAACATCTAGAATATGGGGATTCATGCTTGAGGTTATGTGGAAACCCATCTTGGGGCACTAGTTTAGTGGAATCCGTGTTGGAGATGTTATATGGATGGTGTGAAAAAGATGAAAATAATTAAAATTACTATTTAAAATTAATTATATAATAATAAATGGTCAATATAAAATGAAATATACATGATTCCATCATTAATTATTATATTTTTATACATCATTTCATGAATTTCTATTGAGATTTAACTATAATAAATTATTTTTTATTGAAACTTTTATAATATTTCATGAATTATTATAAAATTAATAAAACAAATTATTTGGTTTCAAAATATGTATTTAATGGGTTAATTTTAGTTTTTTTATTATTTATAGTGGATTGAGTAACTATTATAACCATGTAATTGTATTGTTTTTTAGTTTTTTTAAATATTGAACTATCAATATTTTAATATTTAGTTTAATTATTTAATTTTCAATTGATTATTTTTCAAAACATTTTTTTTAGTTTTTTGAAAAATATTTTTATTGGAAAAAAAATTTATCTGTGTTATTTATTATTATTTTTAATTATTAAAATAAATTTTTATTTCAATTTCTCATTTTATGTTTAAATATTATTTTTTATTTATATTTTTCGTATGTTATTAAACATTCAATTTCATTCAGATATTCATATATTTGAATGATATCCAAGATCACGTAGAAAAATTTTAATTGTCATTCATATAGCTCGTTTCCAGCCGAACTCACATAGCTAAAACTCTAACTATCATGTATCCAAATTAAAAAATATGGAATTCATGTAGGAAAATTTGACATAGGAAAATTTCAAAAGAAAAAACCATGAATCCAATTTTCCTCAATACAGCGTACCCAAATGTATACTATCACATACTATGAATATGGGAATTGATTTTGTAAAGTGAAACGCGGTAAGGTGATCAAACCCCGGTCTGCTGATGAATAAATTATCTATTACACCAAATATTTTATTTGATATGAGTACAAGCATGTCTTATGGTTTATGACGTGCTATATTCCACCAAAATAATATTTAGCATCAACATTAGTCGGGTAAAATAAAGGTTTAGGCTTATATTTTTATCCTTGTCGATGTGATACTTTCCTTGGACTAGTTTGAAACCATTATTGAATAAAGAAAAAGGGACTACTATAAACCAGGACAATATTTTATAATTTAATAATATTCATCTGATTGGAACCTCGAAAGATTTGTAGAAGTTCTTTCAAGGATGATATCAAACCCTCCATCAATATCCCAACCAAACCAAACAACGATAGATCTTGGAATGTATATAGGAATATCAATTATGTGTTTAGTAATTCATTCATTAATATCCCTAATTATTGGATAAGATATCACCATTATTTGAGTAAGATGAACTAGGTCCATGTGTACTCGATCCAAATATGATGATGATGTTCGAGATGATGGGGTACCTAATTCTCAATGATAAATAATAAAGACAATGAAAACTGAATGTATTCACTTATAAAGGTGATTATATTTTTATTTGAATGAATATATAGTATATGAAAATATTTCAATTATCATCCTAAACTAAGAAAATAATAATAATGGATGAAACAATGTTTTAATGTTAGAAGGTGAATATGAATTCAATCCATATTAAGGAACAGTTGTCTTTGGTGGTTTATATATTTTGTAGGTGTGAATGAGGTGGTTATGGGGTTTTGATTTTCCCAGTTTATATGGATGATATAATAGAGTTACATGAGAACTTTATGATCAATGAAATTCCACAATGATTTCATATCGAATCTCAACATAATGTAGTTTTGAGGTCTTCTTATTATTCCTAGAATACTAGTATGAGTACCATTAGATGGTAGTAATGGGTCTTTGTAGAGGCTAATTAATCATTCATCTGTGAAGTGGAAATGGATTTTTCTATGGGGATGATTTTGAAATTTTATTTTTATTTGAATGAATTGATTTTGTGAAAACAGACCTAGTATAATAAAATTTTTTAAAATCAAAGAAATATGCCTAAGGAAGAAGTCAAACATTCAAAAAATTAAAAAAAATATAATAAACGATTACTTTCCAAATAATATTATTGCTCCCAAAAATGTAAATGAATTTTAAGAATAATTTTATTAAATATACAACACCAGTGACCCATGGGGAGACAATTAATTTTCATGGATAAATGTCTTCGAATGAATCAGGGTTCAGATGATATAATGATTTCTATTAAATAAATGTGGCTCAAAAGACACATTGAGGTCATCATAGGTATCAAGAGAATACCAGAACATAAAATCAAAATTAGATCATTGAGGTAATTAATTAAGAGGATTCTTAGGAGAGATATTCATGGATAGAAACTTCTTAATTCAAAGATAATTAAGTCTGATTCTTTTTTATAGTACTCAAATATTATTGGCTAAGAATTTTAGTGGTTATACATAGTGAATTCAAGTGGTTACTTTTTTCCATGATTTATTTTCTATTTTAAACTATATTTCTCTACATATTAATGATTATTATAAAATAAATTTATTTTCAATAATAATTTTTTATATAATTTAATTCACTTTCTATTTGATCCATTCTATGACTGACACATTTCGAATTGATGACTATTTTTCATGAAGTAAATATCTTTAACATAGATTAGTTAATTGAAACAATTTTAATCTCATAGTTTAAACACATAGATTCTCAATAAAGAATTGTGTGCGTAATTATTTCACAATTTTGTCCTAGTGCTCGATGTTCAATAAGTGATTTGGTTAAATATTACTGAAATGAGGTTGATAACTGAGATCTTAATTTTTCATCACTATTTTTCATACACAATGATATGAAAAGTTTTAAATTTTGATATATCTATTTATAGTCATAATGTACTGAAATAATTTAAAGATATTAGAATTGTATGAACTAGGAGAATCACTAGGGAAGGCCATAGTTCCATGTCTGGTTTTCCGTAACTCTATTAAAACTCATCTACCTGTTCCTATTGTTTTTTCCTTCATTATTTTTGAAAATTATTTTATTTGTACTCTAGTATAATATTAACATTGATATATAACAGTAACAAAATCATAAAATTATTGGTAGATAAAATTCATAGAGTTATTCTTAGTGGATAAAAACATGGGTACATCATTATAGTAGTATTTCAGAGAATAAAATTTGAATAAGGACAACATTATTGAAAAATATATCCAATAATTTGGATCCATTTCTAATGTGGCTTCTTAAGAGTTTAAATATATATATATATATAAACTAATTGATATAAAAAATATTATAACAAATTAAATTTTATAACCCTTGGGAGATATAGTTGTATACTTTTCCTATAAAACATTGAAGTCATTTAAGACATTAAATGACAAAAAAAATAATGTTGTCATAAAATTCCATTCAGAATATTTAAATTGATATGTCATAGAGTCCTTATATAATCACTTATATGAGTTTTGATTTATTTTTTTCACTATTTAAAATTTAGAAAAGCCTATCCTCCAACCATTTGAAGAGTAAATCGAAGAGGTTGAGGCTAAAATTTAGGAACATTATCTTTCTAGCATGATTAATTTTACTAATGGTTTGGAAGATGAAAATAGGCTTTTAACCGATTTCCAATAAATGGATTATTATATTTTTGAACAATCATTTTAAAATATTTTTTAATATTAGATAACAACTCAATACCCTTCTTATTTAACTATTGAAATAGAATCCTCCTCATAAGCCAATAATTATAATAGAGTGTTTTGGGGGAAGATGATTTGACTGTATATGATAAGAAGAAAATATAGATTGTTTTAAAATATGTTTAATTAGGGAAAGGATCTATAAAAAACTTTTAGATAAGGAAATTTAATAGGTGTAAATGAAATTTAAATTTTAAAAAAAAATTATTCTTATCAGGATACCCCTTGAAGATGTGGAAGGAAAACTGGATACCTCTTCTCCTAGAGAAGTGGATTAGGGGGTCAATATATTTTTCTTTTACCCCCACCTAAAACTTAGTACCACAATAAAAGGGGATGGAATTACCATGCTGTTTCTATGGTGAACCAAACTGAAGAGTAAATATAAACATTTTTGGGAATGAAATGATGTGGTGGTTCTTGACACATAAGACTCATCCAATAAAATATTGGTGGTAAATAAAAGGTTTTCCAACATTGGATTGTAGTAAAAGCCACAAATCATGGGGGTAATTGACACATAATTGTAACATCAATTCTAGTTTATATTTTACATACTATTATATTGGGGGTGAAATAATATTTTATTAGTTTTTAATTTTATTAATTTTGTTTATTTTATCTCATTTAATAAATTTAAAAAATTAGGATAATTTTGTCCTCATTGTTCATCATGAGGAATCCAAAAATGTTCAACTAATGTGTAGAAAAATAAGTAAATTATAACCTCTATGATCTATAATGATAAAAATAAGTTACATAGTGAAGAAACATGGATAATACACCAATATATTAAACTCTGGTTACATTTTTCACTTGAGATATGATTTCCTAAATTTAATGTTAATCTATTTTCATCTTTGGGATCATTAAATTTATTAACTGAATGGAGTGAATCAATTTGAATAATGGGTGTATTTGAGTTCATTTAAATGAATAAAATTCTTCTTTCTTATGGGAGAAATTAGTTTTTTAACACATTTTCGTTACATAAAAATCATCCTTCTACTTTTACTTCTTTGGAAATAAATTCATAAAATTTGATAAAAAATAATTTTTTTCTTACTGAAACAAATGAAAAAAATTATAAATAAAAATTTCATGTTGTGAAATTTTAATTTCATTGTGTCTCAAAATTCTATGATCTTTCTTGTGAACCATTGAAAATGACTATAGTATGATAATGTTATCAATTTATTTTAACACTAAATTAAATTTACATGTTTCATCACATGGATTAAACATTGGGAATAATGTTGAGTTAGTTTTTCGGGATTGGGTTCTTCAATATTCAAATTTTTTTCAAATTTTGGTTTATATCTGAAAATCCCAACAATTTATGAAATTTTATCATTTTTCAATATTAAATTAATAATTTTCAAAAGTTATAAATATCATTGAGGATTGATTGACAATTTTATACATTGAGGTGGTTAATTCTCAATTAACCCTTGGATTATGTTGGTTGATTAATTTTATATTTCCTTCTTGAAAAGTAGTTTTTATTTTTAAAAGATCTGAAAAATATTAATTAATAATCATTACACGTGAATTTTTTTTTTATTTCGATTTAAAATCATGAAAAATAAATTAAAATTAATTAAAAAATGAATATATTTATCCAATTAGACTCATTTTTTATTCTTTTAGAATTTGGATGAATTACTTATTATAAAAGATGAATTTTTTATTTTTCTCATCCAAAATGAGTGTCTCATTACATTTTTTTAATTATGTTAGTTTTTTATCTTGAAGGTAAAGAAATTTTTTATGTTTTAGTTAAATTAAATTTCATGTTGGTTTAATCTTTTTTCAAATCATTATGGTAAATAATTATAGTAAAACATGAATCAAAATTTTCACCCAAAATATTTAATTTATTTCATTAAATTAATTAACTACATGATGAAAATCATGGTTAGAAAATCATTTTTAATAATAACCTTTTTAAATTCAGTATTTCAAACATGAGATTCATTTTATTCCATTAAAATTAAATCATTTTTTATTGAGGAAAATAAAAATCTTATTCTATGGTAATTTAATGTGGTCATTATTTCTTATATTTTCCCACATAATTTTTTTAATTCAATTTTTTAATAGAAACTATTGTGTTATTTTGGGAAATTTTATATTTTTAATGAATTTTTGTAAATTCAGTAAACTTATGATTTTAATGTAAAAATATATATTTAATTCATTGATTTTAGTTTTCAGACACATTTATTAATGAAAAAAAAAATATTGTAAAACATTTATTTTCGTCTAGTTTGTTTTTTTAAATTATGAACTATCCATATTTCAATTATTTAATTTAATATTTTATTAATTTTTTATTATAAATATATTTTTAGTGTTTCAAATTTATCTTTTTTATATAATAAATTTATTCTTTATTTTAATTATTTTTTATAACTAATTTATCAATGATTTTGTTTTATTTAGATATATATATTAATTTTTTTGACTTTTATTTAATTTTGATATTATTTCAACCCAAATTTGAAGTGGCTTTCACATAGAATATTTCCATCTATTCTCACGTAGCCAAAACTCTATTTGTTACGTAGAAAAATTAATAAATAATGAATTCATGTAGACAAGTATAATGTATCAAAATAAAAAATAGAAAAACCACATATCCATTTGTCCTTGATATTACATACCAAAATGGGTACTGTATCGAATTCTGAATATGTGAATTCATTTTGGAAAGAAACATTTAGTGAGCCGATCAATCCATGGTGTAATTTTGAATAAGAAATAAAAAAATTAAATATATTAGTTTATATGGTTCAATGAATACATGAATGATGATGAACCATGATAATCCACAGATGAAATTTCATACACCAATTTCAGTATTGAAATGGGAATCTTCATATGTATATATTAAGGCTTAAAGAGCTAAGAATTTCAAGAAAGTAATTCAAGGAAATTGTTTATGATTTTAGAATATGCCATAGAGAAACATAATATTTAACCATAAGTAAATAATGTTGACGTTATCTGATCATTGGGTGTATTAAATAATTTCCTTCTATCCAGATATCAAACCTACCCTCAAGAACTTGGGGGATCTGAACAGAGCCCCATCCATTTACATACCTCTACAAATATTCAATCTTCCATGGAAGTAGACGTAGAACTGACACAAGAAGTTAGTGATATGATAATGGAACTGCTCATATCCTTCAGTCTATGTTCATAGGCCACTAATCCTTGGGCCTATTAGAAATTGAATGGATTTCCCTCTACGAAGATACAAATAATTCATTAATTTCATAATAAAATGAGGCTTCAACCCCAACTTACCAAAAATATGGATGGGATATTTTTTTATTAGAGTATTTGCACGAGGAAAAGTGGAAGATGATAGGGGTTTAATATAACCCACAGATGTGGATTATAAATGTTATTGGTTTTTATTTCAATTCCTTAATATTTTCATACCAAATTTAGAAGCAACATTGTTGAGAGGTATGTTTTTCTTCGTAGTTGGCAGGATCATACACTATTAAAAGGTGGTAATGAGTCTCTTTGAAGGTTGAATAAAGATATATGTTTGAATTTGAAATGTATTTTTGGATTAGGAGGATGAATAAATTTTAAGTTGACTAAGGTGAATTGATGTTGTATAAAACAAAAAGTAGAAATAAATATTCCAGAAAATAAAATAATAAATTTAAGAAAACATTAAAAGTTGTAAGAGTTGAAACAAAACAATAAAAGGTTTTTGGATTGCCTTTTTAATTATCACATGAATGTGTGGATTTTTTTTCATAATTTTATTGAAGATACAACATGAGTGACTCAATGGGAGAGAATTAATTATATGGATGAATTTCATGGAAATTTTTGGTGATGGTAAGAAGGAAAGGTTGAAGGAAAATAAAATTGTATGTAGAGACACAATGATATTAACACATATATCCGGAGTGGAAATCCACTTAGAAAACTAGAGTGGTGAATCAAATGAATGATTAATGAGTATTATCAAGAGAGAACATCCTTTAGAGTTGTTGTTCCTTTTGAAGGGGATGAATATTAAAGGCATTTTAACTTCATCAACCTCAATTGTCTTGGTATTTTTATGGTTGTGCCTAATTATATCAATTGGTTATTATATTACAATCTTAAAATTACTATTTCAAATAGTTATTTCTCTCTAGAGTTATGATCATTAAATAATCGATCATTCTTTAATGATGAATTTTTGTGTCAGTCCATTTTCTTACTTTTTATTCTACTCTTTGATTATCAAATTTTTTATCGGATTGGGTTGTTCATAAAGTGTAGATTATTAAATCCTCATAGTAATATTCTTGAGGTTGACTCTTATTATTTACACATATCAAATCTCATCCAAGAATTATGAGCTTTATGAGATCTCGTTGTGTCTTATTTCTTGAAAATCATTGATTTATTCATCTGAAACTTACTTAAATTATTTTGATTGTTGTGATATTAGTTGTTGATCATGAAATCTCAATCATAATGAGATTCAATATTATAGATTTTATTCATTGTTATGAAGTATTTTATGGATTTAAAACCAATAATGATGATGTGGAATGAATAAACCCTTATAATTACAATGGAATACCACTATTTAATTTCAAATTTTCTTTCAATCTTCTAACACTTTAGGTATTTTTTCTACAGTTTTCTTCCTCATTAGTTTAGAAAATTATTTTAGTTTTAGTAGAATATGAAATTACACAGATTAATATAATATAAATATATAGTAAAAACATTTTAGAGAAACTCCATCGAAGATGTATCATTATATATAACCCTATGGGATTCTTTACTACAATATAAAGTAAATTTAAATTTGACGAATTTGAATAAAGACTAAAAATTCCATATATTTACTACCCAAATCTTTTCATGTGGATTTTTGGATCACGATAACTATAAAAAAACACATGTGTATAATGATAAATAAACCATTGTACTGAAAACAAAATCAAATTTTGTAATTGACTATTCAAGCATGAAGAGTCCATTTGTACATGGAGCTAAATTTAAAAGAGTTAACATATTGAGAAAACGTTCATAAGAAAAATTGTAGTATTAATGAACAATATTTCCCCAACCTATTACCTTTTTGTTTATATTGTATTTATTTATTAATTATATATGAAATTTATGTTGATGATTCTTCGAAAATTGAGAACTGATGAAAAAATATAAGCTGGTATAATAATTTTAGATCTAATGAAGTCACAAAATTTGAATGATTTTTTATATTATAATCTAAAAAAAATATTCTATAAAATAACAATAATGAAGATGGTAAATAGGCTTCTAAAACTAGACATGATTGATGATAAAAGTTCCCATCTTGGCGGGAATGGCGTACATGATACCCAAATGAGTTTTTGAAGAATGAAATCTTCCCTAACTATGAAAATATAAATGATTACAAAATGATGTTATCTCAGTAACTATAATCATAAATACATCCTAATGATGAGATAACTTATATAAAGATGCAGTGTATCTATTGGGTGGGATATTTTTGATAAGATTTTAGGATTATTCAAAACATGTAAATTATGAATTTTTAGAATGTACTAAAAAATAGTTATTGAAAAGGTTTGAATTACTATCCTTTAATAATCAACTCTAACAGAATTTGTTTTAACATTTAGGGGTGAAATTGAAATTTTATTAACGAGAAGATGTTAATGAAACCTAATATGATCTATGGATAGCTAAAATCAAAACCATCTAGTTTCATTTTATTCTTTTCAGTCAGTGTGTTGAGTAAGTGTTAGATGTTTTGGATTAATGAGGATTAAAAATAATTTCAAAACATTAAATCAAAAAGTTTTATATTCTAGGATACATTTAAATAACCCTTTAGCATGATATTTGAAATAGGTGAAAATTGGAATCATATATTATTAATTATGTATATCCCTATGTTCAAATAAAATCCTATTATTTTCTACATCGAGCATTACTCATGTATACATACATTGAAATGGTTGATGACACATTTCATGATAAGGTAATGATTCAATAATCTCATAAACATTGTATTATTTTTCATAAACCTTAGATAGATGAAAATGAGTACACATATTAACTTTCTATTTTTAGCATTTTTTATTGACAAAAAATAGAAATGGGATATTGAAGAACCCAATTGTTTATTTCATTATAATTGTTTTCAATGAATGTGGAAGCATTCATCCTGATAATATGTGATTAATTTTAGTATATTTGAATAATATTATATACCCATTGAATTTATTAAGGTTCATTAAATTACAATGTAATGAAGATTAAATTTATTTTTTGGTTAACAATATGGTTCACATGAGTACGCGGATGGGTTTTAGAATATATATCCCTATGTGTGTTGAACTATGAAAAATTAGTGTAGATTAGGGACACACAAATAGGAGTAATTATTAGTTTATTTCAAATTCATATGATAGTGGAGTTCTTTGGTATATATAAGATGAATAATTTGATGATATATCTAATATATGTATGGAAAATGGTGAACATACTGTAAGAATTTCATATAAGGAATATATTTAGGTGACAGTGTTAATAATAAGAAGTAGACAATACCTTTTGAATTTAATTTAATATATATTCCCTTGGAAATGATCACTTCAACGCAAAATTATTCACTGCATGGTGTTTCATATCTATATTTCTTTCAACCTAAAATATTTATGATTATGTTGATTCCATTATACAATCAATGTTATAATATGTTATAGAAAAATAGAGAGTTGTTGTTTTCATTAAATATAATTAATGAAATATTTTTTTAAATATCCTCTATGTTTTAATATTGATAATATATTTTTCATATTCATGACATGTACTAATTAATTAGAAGTATTTTGTACCATAGATGATATATGTTTTAGATGGATAAGGAATGAAGGTTCTATCGAATTTAGAATAATTTTTTAGATACTAAAAATTGATGGTGATGTGATTGATGAGTTTTATCCTTCTAAAAATTACATGGATGGCGATTTTATGAGATCAATGAAGGTATAATGATTCTATTAGAAATCCAAAAATTATGATCAGTAATATGAGAGTTTATTTTAATGAATTTTGGAAGCATTGTGTCAAAGTAAAAAAATTGATAAATGTGTTTATCTTATGGTGAGGCTTGTGAATGATTTTTAGAGACACAAATGATAACTTATTTACAAGAAAAAAATATATCTAAATAACATAACAAATATTGAAACATGTAAGTAATTACAATTTTTTGTGTAAGATTTTTTGAATTTCCAAAGGATAATAAACTCATTCAAAAGTGGTCATGTAAAATAATTTTATTAAGTGGTGAAGAATTGAGTGACATATATAAATTTTTCTACAGTTAATCTATTTTAAGTGATCATATGATAATTCATTATGAAACTATGTCTTTGATCATAAATTTTAAAATTAATATATCTAACACAACGAGTGTATGAGGATAGAATTACATAATAAATATTATGAATATAATAAATTGGGAAATTTAAGATTATTTATCTTATATGAATGTGGTGTTTCAGATTATCAATATTTTAAATAAATGTGAAATAAATATTATGATGCATGTGTGATATTATTTATGGATAAAAAATTATGATCAATCACATAATTGTTATTTTAGTTATACTTAATTGAGTACCAGAGAGATAAAAAAGTTTGAGTTATGGGATGAGTTACAATATATATAATGAGATATGACACCACTCTACATATGTGAAAAAATCTATAAAACTAAATGGAATATATTTTGTGGATAATTTTAATTTGGATAAAGATTTTGATAATTAAAATACCAAACCTAGTAGTGAAACGGGTATTCAGTAGGTTTTATAGGAATATTTTTATGTACACTTTGACTAAATAAATCTATGAATTTATGGTTCGAATTTTAATGAATTTGAATACGAAAAAGGAATGATGCTAATGAAAATTTCATATATATATATATATAATATTGTAGATCAATGATAGCTATGAGATTCATGACTATGTTAACATTTAATTTATTTTACTGTTTGAAATAAATAAATAAATTTAAGAACATATACAATAACTAATTTTCAATCTTATACATCTATGAAAAGAAGAATGTATTATGGTGTTATTTTGATACACTTGGGAAGATGAAGAATAAATAAGAAAAGGTAATTTTACTATAGTTGATGTTGATCACATCATGGGAAAAGTAATTGTGATTTGCATCATACTAGATCTTCTTATAGAAGTATGATGAATATTGAGGCAACTATATGATAGTTCTGATTGAGTTAAAAAAATATTCTTGTTGTCTTGTGAGAACACGTTCCAATATTAGTCATCTATCATATAGTAATTTCACATCCATTAACTTCCATAAAGGGACCAAAAGCCTTCTCTAACCCGATACCTAGTCAGTGATAATATAATATTTTTAATATCATACCCTTTCCTATGATTTCATTGTAACTACAAATAATGTCACACATGTGGGACAATAACCACATATCATTAGGGACATACTCATCCAAAGAGAGTCAAAACTTATTAACAAATCATTGTGTTCTCTTATGTGTCATTTATAGAATATTTTTTTAAACCATCCAAAAAATATCCAAATATATTGAGATCTAATCACATAATAATTGAATAGGTAGAAAAGATATTAAAGAGAAGTAGTTTAAAATTCACCCCCAAAATGAATTTCCCAATATTAATATAGGTATATCTCAAAGAGATCATAACAGTTGGATTAAGTGATATATATAATTTTTAAATTAGAAATTTGTGGAATTACTATTCTTTTTAAAGGTTTTTAATATAATTTATTGTCTCACATAATTAAACAATTCGAATATGGAATAATTTTATAGGTCATTCACTTAGATGATAGGATCTATAAAGGGTAGTTTTTAATCAAAACATTTCAGGTTCATAAATGGAATTAAAAAAATATATTACCGAGTTAAATTCAATCCAATGGTATTTTTTATTTGTGTTTTGGATTATAATTTTAATATTAAAGGATGTATTGGAGAATGGTTTTATAAAATTATATAGGATTAGCTCTTGATGAACTTTTTTGTATTTAATTTTTAATGATTTAATAGGTCATTATAGTTGTTGGAGGAAATATTGGTTTGATCATCTATGTTTAGATATTGAAATAATAATTTTATTATGGAAATGTTTGTTTTAACCTATCGGTTTTGGATCTTGCACTCTATGGTGATGGTTTTGTCTATGTCTTCATTTGGGTGTTTTTTAGGTTTTATTTGATGTTGATGTATTGTTTTGTTGGGCTCCCAATTATCCATTTATTGTTGATTTCCAAATTTCTAATAATAAGATATCAGTGTTTTTATGTGATTTTAAAATGTATGTTATGTGATTTTTCACCATTATTGAACATGTTATTTATTTTTTTTACTTATATTTTATACATGTTTTTCATGATTTTACAACATTTTATCTTTAATCTAAATAGGTGATCGGTTATATATCATTCTATGGAAACATGTCAATATAGTTATCATCCTTGGTCTCCCTGGAATAATAAGAGGAATGCTTTAGAAATTACATATTATAATTTCCTAATATCATACTGATATAATATATTATATACTTCCTATGAGACTATGGGATTATTAATATTAAAAACTATTATGATTTTTATATTTTTGATATGTTATTATGATAACCATATATAAGGGTATAATTATATATATGTATATATATATCTTGTTATTATAATTTGAAGAATATTTCTTTAATGATAATGATAGTGGGTTTTTATATGAACACTAACTATGCATTGGATGATATATATATGAATCTGATACCTCAAATCTGTACAGCCATATCATATGCTAAAATCATACACTTTACATTTTTGAATTGATATAAACTATACTGAAAAAAATAATTTGATAAATTAAAATTATAATTAAAAATACCATGTAACATAAATCCAAAAAAAAATTTATGTTTAGCATTTAGTATAATTAATAAAATACATACAATTACATAACGAACATTGCCACATAGGGAAAATTGTTTTCACAAAAACCAGGTTCTTATGTTTACATAATGTTTTTTTATTAATGATAAATTTTCTTCATTCATGAAATATTACGATTGAACATTCACTAATTTTTAACTATCCTAATGACCCATTATAAACATTTGAATACAAGGGATGAGAAAAATATCCTTGAAGGGATATAAAATAAATGGAATCTAATATTTTTTACAAAAGAAAACAACTCGAATTGAAGTTTCTGTTTTCATATTATAAAAATTGAAATCCAAATTATAACTTACATACGATTGAAAAATAAAATTAAAATAGTTATTAAAAACCCATTTAATAAGAAATAATAAAGAAAAATCATAATTCGTTTAGGTTTCCTCTAAATACATGAAACAAATTCATGGAAAAGAAACCCATCACCCATATAAGATCACAAAGATTCCATTAAATCATAAGATCAATTTTTAATATTATGAAATAATCATATTTACATAAACCCCATAAATAACATAAAAAATAAATATATCGAAGGATAATATTATCAATCATAGGGAAAATGATAACTAATTTCTTAATGATAGTGTGCATTATACCATACATCAAAATCCTAAAATCAAAGCCTCATGCGATTATGTTTTACATAAGTAGTTATATAACATGCCAAAATAACCAATCTAGTTTTACAAGCAAGATATAGAAATACATCATGGTTTTATAAAATATTATTCCACATCCATAACATACTATTTCCAATACATCATGATATAAAAATAGTCAATAAAAATATAAAAAATAAAAATAAAAATATCTTTATTTAAAATATTTCATACATAATGTCGATAATTTTCTTAGTTAATAAATAATAAAATGAGATCTTAATACAACTACTAGAATATGTGGAATATTATCAACAATGTATATACTAATAGAATTATATTATTACTTAAAGTTTTTTATTATACATAAGAAACCATTATAAGGAAATTATAATGTCACATTTAAAATGAAAAGAAGTATAATTTTTTAAAACAACTAGAAATATTACTATGTTAATCAGAGAGGGAATTTCACTAAAACCCCATGTAAACATAATAAATAACATTTATAATTAATAATTTCAATGATTATAAACAAATATGGATATATGTTAAATATAAAAATCACATTTTTTACGTGTTTAAAAATTCAAAATAACAAATTCAAGAAACACATAAAAGATTATTTTTTAAAAGTGTCTAAATAAATTAAACATTAAATAAAAAACTTTTAAAATTAATTAATTTATAAATAATATCAATCATGAATCATTTATGATAACATGTAAAATTATGAAAAGGATTTTAAATCATTTAAAATGTTGTTTTAATGAAAAAACCCTTATATAATTAATACTTTTTAAATAAAAAGACATTTGATGAAATAAAATATAAATGTTCTTTAAAACCCAGTACATTTTATTAAATGAAGGATAAAATACATATGTTTGATATTTTATACACCACAAAAAAAATCATGTGTTGAAAATGATATATGTATCAAAGAAAGGAAATTGATATGAGAAATCCATTACTTTTACTCTAATTTAAATTTATATATTCTCTAGCACTATAATAATTAAATTATTTATTATTTTAATTTTTATAATAATTTTCATGTTATTAATTTACTATTATTATTATTATTGTTATTTTTATTTAGTTTTCAAATCAGTTATGTTTTCATGGATTATTTGGAAGTAGTTCGATTCAAAATCTACGAAATTACAATGGTAGGTTGACCATGGCCATAGGTTTCATGTTTAAATCACCTAAGAAATTGTAAAAATGGTAAAAATTATAATTTTTATAAATTAAATATACATTTATATCAATATAATTAAGGTGGTCCTATAAAATTATTTATATCATTTTTTGGAGAAGGTCATCCTTACATAGGCATGAGAGATGTTTTCATATTTCTAATAGATGAAATTAAAGAGATATAGATAAAGGATTAAATTTATTGGATCATGATAATATTTTAAAAATAATATTTATTCCATGTGTCAATATTTATTACCAATAATGCATGGAGAAAGTGAAAAATGAATCCAATTGCTTCGTAGAGGTGGTTGTCATCATTTACATACGAAATACATTATCAATATCCATACAATATAAGAGTAAGAAGGTGGATGATGTAATATATTTAATAAATCATAATTTTTTCATAAATATTATTTATATTCATTAAATAAATTATTATAACCATCTCTGTGATGTTTGATGAATAATTAATTATTTCTCAATGGGGAGATGATTATCAATAGATATTCACGACTGATGAATTCATTTTCCATTAGATGAAATGGATATTAATAACATGTGGTAAGCTTAAGGTGATAAAATTTAAATATAGGTAATATACTAATTTAATTATTTTATTACAGATAGAATATATTTTAGAGAAATAATAGAAGAGATAAAATTAAAAGTAAAAAAGTTATGACTTATACCCCTTCTATAGAACACCTCATTTGGCATACACATTTGGCTTTCTAGAATTAGTATTTTAGAGTGCCCAATACATTTATGTGGATAATAAAGGATTTTTACATGTATTTTTGTATATTTAGGTAATTATAAGTTGTTCATGAATTATAAAAAGTAGTTTATAAGAGTTTCCCTATTAAAAGTATGGTGAGTGGAAAACTTTTTCATACATGAATCTTTATTATATAATATATTTCTTACACAAGCCAAGTTAACCATAATTTTCATATATTAGAAGATAATAAGTTTATTTAATAAATTAATTCAATTTGTCAAATTTAATAATTTTTTGGATAATTTATGCCTTATCTCTTGCTTAACCCCCTCGTTAATCCATTTTAACCCTTTATATAAGAATAAATTTGTCCCGTGATTACTATTAAATATGAAACAAAATTAAATTAAAATTATTTATAAATTTAAAAAATGATGATCTAAAATATATAATCCATTTTCAAAGGATTCAATTTTCATAATCATTAAAAATTAATGTTAATATAATTTCTAAAAAAGGAAATGAAACACATTTCCAGAAAAATTCTAATCTTAATCGTAGAAATTATTTTACAAAAAAATAAATTATAATTTTTATTCACATAGAGATCATTATATTATTTTAAGAAAAATATATTAAAATTAATTTAAATTTAAAAATAAATTTGAAGGAACATTTGGTATAGTCGACTAAAATATGATACGCAAAAATATTTTTTATTTGAGTAAAAAATTTGAAATATTTCTAAACTATCAAACATAGATTTATATATTCCAAATAAAATTTTCAAATAAAATTTAATACTTTTTGAATATATATTTTATCAATAAATTTTTTTTCAAAAAAAAATCAACTCATTCTTGTAAAATGATAAAGCCATAAAAGTTACAATATTTGTACTATTGCTATTTTATGCTACTCACAAATAAATCAATAATTTAAAAAATTCAGAAATTCATCCAAATAGAACATTAATTTTCAGAAATAAAAATTTAATTTAATTTATTATAATTAAAATTACTAAATTTTAAATATTAAATTTTAAAAGAAGACATAAAATATAAAGAAAACATGATATTATATAAAAATTACTCTATTTAACATTAACTATTCTTAACCATATATGTTATAATTAATATCCTTAAAAAATGTGAACTTATGTCTTAGTAAATAATCAATGATTTTATAAGGAATGATTTTTGTGAAACATGTTTCATTATGTTCTTACACATATTCACACCCTTTAATCTGACGGTTAGGTTATAACAGTCGTATTTAAATATTTTTTTTATTTTTATTATATAATGAATCCTTTAAACTTGTTGATTCAAGTGGAAAAATCTACCAAACATAGTATTATTTAAATAAAATACATTATAAAATATTAATGTTTTATAATGTATATGAATGTATGATTTTTTTGTACGATTATGTTCCCCCATTTTAAAAGAGAGGCCTCATATGTGAGGATGGATGTATATACTTTTTTAGGTCTGTTAATAAATATATAAAATCGTTCCTATAAAAAGGAAGACCAACCAGTGATAATTTTTATATATATATATATGATTGTGTTACTACCAATGAAGATAGAGGCCTCTTTTGATATGATAAACACACAAAACAGACACTTTCCTGTGTGTTTGTGTGTCTATCTATTTGTCTATGTGTCCCTTATAGATGATAAAATTATAAAGGGTCCCATAAAATGACTAGAACCACTTTTGGGCATGAACTCATAAAAATAATGGTACCCAGTAGTATGTGAGTTAATGTTTCAAGGATTTTTGGCATGGATCGAAGAAATCACATGGGAATCACATGGGAACCCAATATTTATGTGTCTTGTTTTTTATTACTGTTTTCCAATATATTATGTGTGTGTGTTCCTTATATTGTGAGAAGAGGCCTTATATATGATGATCAATATATATATATATATATTCCAATGTACATAACAAAATACAATCTTATCCCTCTCTATGACAATAGATGACTCCTAAGAGAGATCTATAAAAATATATAAGTATATGTAGACTCTGATAAAATATAAAATTTTCCAATCCACCTAATGTATAAATTTTTCATTTCTATATATATTACAATTGTCCAATTATATTTATGTATCTATGTAGGTATAACTGGTAACCATTTCATTCTAATAAGAATGTATAAAACCAGTATTTATGAGTAAAATTTATTAAATATGTTTAATAATGTATTTACACACAAATATACATATATAAATACACATATGCATGCATCTCTTCCCACAAGAAGGGGTTCTTTCAATTAAAGGATACATATATATACATATATATAATTATGTTCCTACCTATAAGTAAAAAAAATTCATAGGATATGATGCATAAATATATATTAGCACATGTAACATCCTATTGAGAATAAAATTTCCAAGGGGTTACATTGGTATAGAGATAACTATCAGCATATAGGTACTAGCTAAAATACCAGTAACATTGAATTGAATTTCAATCACATCTCAAAGTCAGAATAGTTGGTTACCACTGAAAATTGATTTGAATGTGGGTGACTAAGATTTTATATTTTTATTATCATTTCATTTGTAGTATAATTTAACTGTGTTTTTTAATGATTATTTGTCTAGATATTTTTTGTCGCTTTAACATATGCCTCATACAATGTATATAATTTAATATATAATATATTATATTTGAGACACTATTCTTGGTGGACTAATAAGTTTTGTACCAACATTCATAATGATCACAACGGTGGGCTTTAACAATCTATACACTAGATGGAGATACGAACAATTCCATCCATTAGAGATAGATGGGCTTGAAATGTTTTATATTAATTATAGGGTTTTATATAGGTGACATCTTGGTAACTATATTGATATATTTTTAGTTTTTTATTATTTTTTAACAATTAAAAAAGTGATATTCCTATTTGGATGAAATATTTATATTTTATAATAATGTTACATTTTTGTCTATTATTTTATTATTTTTTAAATTTTTTAAAACATTATTGTGTGATTTCTTTTATAATTCAATTTTTTTACTAAATATGTCATTATTGTATGATTGTTTGTTATTTTTATATAATTGTTTCATTATATATAGGTCTTAGTATCACCACATGATATCATAATTTTGTTACTTTGAGTCAGCTCTTTTTTCACATGAGGAGGAATACAGGTGGTATATAGTGACCCAAATTTATTTGAATGAAAATATTCAGGTTATATATGTTATAATTTAATCTAAAATCATTTTGAATATTTAGTGAATGTAAATTTTCACATGGTATCTCAAAGCTTACTCGAGATCATACTCATATATTCAATTTCAATTAAAGGGTAAAATCATTTTCA
Source organism: Viscum album (assembly GCA_963277665.1). Classification (NCBI taxonomy): domain Eukaryota; kingdom Viridiplantae; phylum Streptophyta; class Magnoliopsida; order Santalales; family Viscaceae; genus Viscum; species Viscum album. The sequence continues at coordinate 394,586,194 of OY728153.1, read as the reverse complement.
ATACATACATTTTGAATAGAAATAAGTAAATTAGAATGTGAATGAATCTAAAAGAAGAAATTGTTAGATAAAAAATAAATTTCTCTTGTGATAAGTCATTAAAAATTTAAATGATAAATGAGATATTAAAAAATAAGGGTTAAATGATTCACATTGAAAAATAATTACAAAATATGTTTTTGAATCAATGTTGTATTCTTATTGACCTACATCAAAAATAGATAATTCTTATTTACAAGTGAAGGAAATTATATATATGATTTATGGTATTGGAAGAATCCATAATTTAGTTACTCTAATATATATATAATTAAATGATTTATTCTCTATAAATTCATGATCCAACATATATTTTAATATATTGGATACAAAATAATTTTTCATATGCACTCATCGAAGGATAATACATAAAAATTATTTTAAAATTGATTTTGAAAAATAATTAAAATCCATGTTATCACTCCTTTTACTGATAAGTAAATCTTTTAAAACATAAAAAATCAATAAGATATATTTGTTGTGTTAAGTATTTTGTGGGATGAAAATAGGGTGAAGGTTATTTATAACAATACACCAATGATGAAATTTTTGAAAAAGTTCATCACATATAGTGATATCATGAAAAAAGTATAGAATCGATGACTTTAATTTAATTGGTGATAGGAAAGATCTACTTTAAACCAAAAACAAAATAATATTATAAATAATGAATAACTCTTATCACTAGTAATGACTAAAGTTTTTTATGAGTATACTAAATACGAGAGTGAAACAATTTCATGAATTAATATATTATATAAATTGACATTAATGATAAATGGGAGATAGTTTCAATGACAAGATATATAAAAACTAGTGAAACTATAGGGGTTTTTTAAAATATATATAACTGATAAAGAAAAATATATTCTAAATAATGAATTATTTATACGAGTCTAATAATAAAAAATTATAGGAATATTTATGGATGGTTCATTTTATCAAAAGGAACGATTGGAACTTATAATATTAATCTTGGATCTAGTGCTATAAAATAAATTTAATTTATTTTTAATGGTTACAAAATTTATATTTTTAAATTTATTCTTTGAAGAATAAGTATAAACATAGTATTCATGTTGTTTTATATACCAATAATTAAAAAAACACATTGTTTTAAGGGGAAAATTTATAACAAAGAATAATAACAATGATAATGGTATTCTAATAAATGATTGATTATCATTAAGCCTATACACTGGGACAAAAACATAAAAATTATGATATGTAATATATTAAAGAAAATTTTCCAAAATTTTAAATGTGATTGAATGTATTGAAGAATACTACTTGTGGGCATAGAGGACTTTCCTCATTATATATGGGAAATACCATGGGCTAAGAATAATTTTTTCTTTTAATTTTAAATTTTTTCTATTTAAAATACCGATTCAGATTAAAAATATATATTTTTACGTATGTGAGGAATATATATATATATATTTATATATTTATATATATATATATTTTTCCTTTCTGATATATCTATTAGGAGTATATTATTTTATATCCTTAAATAATGAGTGTATAAAAAACTTATTATTGATCTTAATTATAATAGTGGGAAAGCCCATAGATAAGTCTTAATAAAATGTATACTAGACTGGTGATATTTTCTGATTCTATGATAAATTGTTTCTAAAAAGGATTATAAATTTTATGTTCTAGTTCATTTGGGATTAGCCTACTCTACTGCAGTCTAGATTTTTAATTACCATTAGTTATTCTAGACTTGATCAATACAAGAAACAATCTATTTCAATGTTGATTACATCATTAAAATCTCTAAATTATGAACATGTATAGTCAATGGATAATGATGATTATATATTTAGATAGCATAATCTTTAGAAGAATATATAAATTTTAATTCTTTGATTTTTTAGAATATGAGAAGTGTTTTTAAAATATAAATTTTCGGTTATTTTAATTTCTTTGTTTGTAGGTCATAAAAATAATGATTGTAACATGCAAATATAATTTCAAATATACTAAAGTGGTGCCAAATGTTTTTCACATGTTGGATATAATTTTTTGGAAAAAAGCTGTTACTACCTGGATGATGTTTCTAAGGGATAAATAAAAATAGTAATACTATACAGAATAGGTAAACCGTTGAAACCTTCTTATATATAAAAAATTAAAGAAAATGCATTTTTTATACTTCACAAGTCTTGAAGTATCAGAGTTTCTTAATGAAATCCATATAATATTTGTATCAAAGGCCTAACAGTTTCTAAAATATTTTAGGAAAATATATTATATAAAACAATATTGGGATATATAGATAAATATTATGTCAGTTCATTGGATGATATAGAAAATATATTAGGAAATTCATTCTATCTTAAATGTTAATATTTTTATGTAAGACTGAGAAGAAATATTTAATTTCATTGAGAACTATATAATCTAAATACATAATGGCCACTCGTAATTATAAATAAATCATATGGATTAAACGATATATTGAGATCATTGTATTTAAGGAGATTTTTCCAATTGAAATCAAATTTTATAACTGAAGAGCATTAAATCTTTAGAAGAAATATAGCTTAACATTCGATAATGAAGAACATTGAAATAATATATAACATTTTTAAGGAGAATGTTGAGAAAGGTTTAGTGATATTATAGTTTGTTAATATTCATGAAAAAAATATAGATATTTTGATGAAGGAAAATTCCAAGGAAGGTTTTTAAAAACATAAATTAACTCTTTGATTTCAACCATATTAATCCTCTTTTAAGGTGTGGATAATAAACTCTACCTCCATGGTAGATGATTAATCTTCCATTGATGGTAATTTAAAATGAGTTTTATTATAAACTAGTTGATAATGTATGGTATATTTTTTTATCATGAATTTAGTTATTTAGTTACTGTTTCTTTCTTTAGAAAATGAATTAATTTATTTTAGTTTATGTTCACGAAGGGGGACATGATGCACATAACAAAATTGGGGAGAGATAACACTATAATTTAAAGGGGGATATAATAAAAATAAATATAATTTTTTTCTATATTATTGGAAATTGGATATAATATCCTTTTTCAAGATGTTTTTTAAGAGATAGTTAATAACTTATAAACCAATGTGATGTTAATATTGGATTTGGTACAATAGTTATATATATTATAACAAATAGTGGTGTCAAAGTATAAGTTCAATGAAGTTGGTCATTGATTAATCATAAATTTAACCCTATTAGATAATAATTATTGTACCTCATGTATGATTAGAGTGGATGATTAGTTATTAATGGAATAAAAATGGAAAGAAATTCTAGAAGTGGTGTGTTTTTAAATGTTGAATAAGTATATAATTTTATGAATAGGTGCATTGTCAAAAAACCTAAAGATGGATTTATTTAGAAAAAATCAATGTAAAAATTCTTGTTTATTTTTTTATAAATTTAAAACATAAAATTACTTTGCAGACTAAAATAATTATTAAAAAATAATTATCTATTGTACTATGAGGTTTGAAAGAATTTGGATACGTTTTTCATTGGAAAACAAATCATGCCACAACTGATGTGTGTTTTATCATAATAAAATAAGTATGGGGATGGTAATTATTATTGGTTCATAAAATCATGAGACATTATATGGTTTTTTGTTTTACTATACAATATTAATACCCTAATAGTTTATATGTGTATTAGAGTGTTAAAAATTATTTTAAGAACCCTTCCAATGATCTTTCCACCCATTTAATAAGAACACCTCTATCTTTCTAATGGATGATATGAAGTAATAAAATAGTAAAATAAAGGAACAAAATATTTTTATTGGGTTTAACCAATTTAATTTAATCTTATGAGTATGAAATGGTTATATTCCAATGCACCTGAGACAATTGGATACCAACCTTTTTTTATTACGGAATAGTTAACTGACCCTATAAGTAAACACCATAATAGAATAAATGAATGATTCACTTTTTGATTAAAATATAGATCTTTTAACAACCACGCTAGTAAAATTCTTCATCATCTCTAAATAGAAAATAGAAATAATACCATAAATGGTGTACCACTCAACATATCATCATTAAACAACTAATATGATAGAGTCTTGGAACACCTCCTTCTTTCATCTAAAAATTTCTAGTGGGAGAATTTAATGTTTCTTATTTTGATCTCATTAAAATTATCATCATTATATGACTCCTTGAATTAGTGTTTTATGTATTAAATGATATATTTATACATTATCCATTTTTAATCTCTACAATCTTCTCTTCGTTTATTTTTTGGGCATTAAATTATTAATTTCAAAATATTTATGATAGAGACATATCCACACCTAAATTTGAAAACATAGATGTATGTAACTAGATTTTCAATGGATTTAAATGCTAAAAATAATAAAAAGAATATATTTTTTAAATTAATTTCTCGCAAATATTTGGTTTATTTTGTTATTTTAATCTCAACTGATATCATTGTGGCAAAAAATCATGACATGAATACCCTTTTGATGTAGTGTAATGTGGTTAAAACTATATCCACTAAATTTAAGATATTAATAAATTAAACATATATATTTTTTCATATTTTATGATGAACCAATCCTTTAACACATATGATTACATTATTTATAATCCCAAACATCCATTAATACAACATAAAGATTGTAATGACTTAGTGTCTTTATATGACATTGTTCATAATACCTCAAACGAATATAAAACATGGAATCCAAATTTTATTATCCATCATGAGATCCTAAAATCCATTATAGGTCTAAAATATAAAAATGATAACATGGGGAATACATGAAAGAAATGGTTGAGTTAAAAATCCATGTATAGGAAAAAACATGACAAGAAAACATAACATGGGAGTCAAAGGTATAATATAAAATCATAAAATGGATGGACAAGGAGTAATTTTTGGAATTATATAATGATGAAAAATGTACCATAAGATCACATAATCATTGGAAATTTTGAATAAATATAAAGTAAGAAATACACATAATTAAAGGATTATTAGTGACATAACATCACAAGGTGTAAAAAGTCCCATAATAAATTAAGATAAACCCCTAATCATATACATGACATCTCATGAGACTAATACATTAAAAAATGAACTAGAGTTATATATAATTTTGATAACACATGTTACATCATTTCATGTACCTCTATATGTGTTCCACATAATGATATCAAATCTTAAGGCATGAATATTATAATTTCACATGGAATGAAAATGAATTTGATCATATCTTATAATATCATTATAAAAATAATTCCCATAATAATGGAAATTTTATTAAATAACATTAGTTTAGTATTACCCATAAATGATAGGGAAAGTAATTTATTTATACATGTTCAAGATATATACATATATAAATAATTTAGAAGTATTCCATTATATTGATGTTCATTGTTATTTATGAATATAAATACTTTTAAAAAATTTAAAAACATTATTGGGGAAAAATATGGATTGATGGGTGGGATATCCCCATGGGGGTTTATGGGATACCTTTTTTCCTGTTTGTGAGGTGTGTAGGTGTTTTTAATTATAATTTTTACCATAAGAACCTAATATATATGTCCTAAAAATGATTTTTGATTGAAGAGATAAATAGAGTCATATTGTTCTAAAAAATTTCCTTTTTCAATTTAAGTACCAAATATATGATAATGGTCCTACTATATGAAATAATCAAGAATAACTATATGAGAATAAATTGATATGAGTTTATTAAATAGTTCTGCAATAAATTTTCTTCAATTCAATTTCAATCGTAAATAATCACAATTAAAATTAGATTGAAACATAAATATCTCACTGCTTGGCTAAATTTTGATTTATACATTCCTTAGAATCAGATAGATGAATTAAAACAAAAAATATCATGATTTATGAAGGATTAAATAAATAATATAAGATGTTATGTATAAAAACTATATAAAATAACAGAAGTTAAAAAAATAAATGAATCTAAAAGATGGAATTTTGGAGATGAAACACTTGCAACGTTCACATCAGTGAAGTGAGAGTTATTAAATGGGGCTATTATGGGTAAAAAATTTATATCCAAAAAAATAAAATGGTAAATAAAATACAATGTGATAAAATTTCATTTCACAAATAATATTTCTATAATTTTGTCAATGATGTAGACGTATAACCCAATGAATGAAAATTGTGTTAAGAAACCCCTTACCTAATTCTTCCCGTTAGTTTAGAAATATTTAAACTATTCAATAGTTGTATTAAAACAATTATTAATTTATAAAATAATCCATTTATTATTTATAATATCATATATTAACCATTTTATGACATCTTATCACCTACTCATTAAAAATCATTCATTATCACAATTTTTTTGAGTGTTATTTTCCATGTTATCTCTATAATGTCTTCGCATGAATGTTGCATATCATTAAAACCTTATATATATATATATAATAACTATAATTATATTAATATAATAAATTACATTACTAACCATTATATTCTTCTTTAAATAAATTGTTGAGTTTTGAATATGGATAATTAACCACATTGGTTAATGGATATGTTAGGTCATATGTATATACGAGTGACGTTATCATTTAATTTACGGGTGAAATAGTACAGAATTTGATGATATATTAGCATTATAGAATCAATATCTGGACAAATAAATTACATATATTCACTAAATTTATCTTTAATTACATTTTATGTAATGTTTTGGTGAAAAATTAATCACATCACTTCATGAAGGAGAAATTAGTCATAAAAATCAACTATATTATTGTTTACATAATGGATGGTAAGGAATGAAATTGTAACATCCAAGGTAATTATAGAATAATGGATTTTTGTATTTATCAATATTATAAATTACATAGTATTTTATCCTTAAAGGGGAGCTATGTTTGATAGCTTACTCAATACATAACAATGGATTTCTTCGAAATCTTACATTTCACACAATTCTATGTTATACTAAAAAATAATATATTATAGTAAAATTATTTTAAATTGTATTTATCAGTTAGTTATCTTATTGTATGAAATGAAAAGAACTAACTCTATTGTTTTTACAGATGTTTATTAAATATTTTTACTTTCCTGCAATAATTTCTAGAGGCTTAATATGAGAATAAATTTAATTTTCAGCATAAAATACTATAATATTTTCAAAAGGCCATTTGAATGAAATTTGATGGAAAACCCTTTTTGAATCTAGATTTTTAATTTTTATATGATCTATTTGAAAAAATAAACATCTTTTTTATAAGCGGGAAACAAAAATTACTATTATTTAATTTTTGGTATCTTTTTGGTAGAATTAATATTTTAATGAATAGTGAAAAATAGTTCCTTTAAATTCAAAATAGCCATTTTATATAAATTATTTATACTAAAATATGATTGTTTTAAAATGTTTTAAGGAATAATTAGATTATTTTTTATGTGTTTATATGATTCAATTTATTGAATTCATCTGCAAATGATAATTAAATAGAATAACTATGTGAAATTTTGAATGTTTTACATAAAAACCATGTTTACTCGATTCATAAATGTGATCGGAGTTAAACCTAATTTAACCTCATCTATGAATTAAATTATAAAAAATGGACATACATGGTTACAATCAGTATAATAAATTTTTTTCTAAAGGATCCAAATAGGTTTTGGTGAATATTGACTTTAGTATTTTATTTACCATGGTTAAACATACGTATCATTATTAAATGGGAAATTAATATTATAATTTTATAAAAATTACGCTAAAATTGTTCTATTTTTATTGGATGAGTTATTATTGACTATAACAGTCATTTGGTTGAAAGTCTGACCATTGGAATCTACCTAGGTGTGATTATGACATTAATAACATTTAATTTGAAGAAAAGTAAAATATGTCATAAATATTTATCTTCCTACTAAAAAAATTTAATATGGGTTTCTCTTACTGATATGTTAGATAGTGAATGTTATATAGAAATAAAAAATTTCTACATTAGGAAATTTTTTTATAATTTTTTATATTAAATATTTAAATTTAATGAAAACACAATGATATTTGGGTAAATGATTTTTTTTTAAAATGAATCAAATAAATGATATTAATAATATTAAATTAAATATAATTTGTAATATTTTAAGCATTCCCTAATTTTTCGTATGACTATGATATATTTAAATTGATTTAATATTGTTTTTTATGGATTCACGTTTCTATGATTTTTTTTAAAATTCATGTAATGAATAGTGTCAAAATTTACATAATTTATATGTATAAATATAAAATATAAAATTAAATAATATAAAATTACTAAAAATATAATATTCGGAAAAAAAGTTTATATTACTTTTAAAATCCAATTAATTACTTATGCATAGGTCATTTACAATAATTTGGTTTTTATTTTAACTCTCAATGTGTAAATTACATGATAAAATAGTAAGAGATAAAAAGGGTTAAAAAAATATATAAAGATTACAAAATAATAATACACACTTATTTTAAATTTTTTGATTACATTTTGACACATACTCATCTTAAATTATAGTTAAATTAATTTGGACCCATTTTTAATCAAAATTAAATTTATATTAATTTAATACATTTTATAATTCCCAAGATGCCCCACCCCACTCCTAAAAATTGATCCCATTACTCTATTTTCTTACACTTCCAAAACCATTTGGTTTATCCTATATCTTCCCAAAAATACATCCTCTAATTCCTCTCCACATTCTTTAATCCGTTTTTCAAACACCTTCCTTAGTAGTTTTATGTTATTTGGAAGGGTGCTCATCAGACAAAAATGTAATGTTTTTATTTACACATTTTGAATTAATTTTTTCTTCCAAATCCTTTAAATATCCCCCAAACAAGATTATATAATAAATATATTACCAGAAATTTACTTAGATGTTATTATTTTAATATCATCACCCAAATCCATCTCAAATTTCATAAAATGGGAAATAAACTTTTCATTAGTGTGTTTGGAGGCATACGGCCTCGCGAACTGATATAGTTCATTTTTCATTACACTCTCTTGAGACTACTTATAAATATGTAATTAATGTTCATATGTTATATTCGTGACATATTTATCAATATAATAGAATAATATATCAATTATAGTATTACTTTCCATGCACATAAAATTGATAACGTCTTTTGTGCGTACGTGTTAATAATCACCTCCACAAAGCGATGTGATTCATTTTTAATGATCATGTCACTTGGAAAATGTAAATAAGTATATTTAAATGATAAATAATATATTAATAATTTTATGACCATTATGTAATTATAAAACAATACCAATCTTCATTCAATCATTATTGATTAAAAATAGAAACGCCAGTCATTCATTCGTACGTCCTAGAGTCTCCATGATTATTAAATTGTTCAATTTTAATTACATTAAAAAATGGTTAAATTTAAAAGTATAATAGATTTAAAATAGTTATTATTATTCATTTAATTTTATTTTAGAGATTAATGAATTAATGAACACATGGATAATTAACATGATAATATGTTTATTTTTGACTCAAATAACGAATATCAAAAAAACATCTATTATGAACTTAAATAATTATGTAATTTTTATAACAGGATAATACGTGTTATAAAAGGAATAATAAACATTATATAGTTTCTTAAGAAACTATAAATTACCCTATGTTTACTATATATTAATATAAATATTGTACATGACAATTCAGACTCAACGTAAGGGAATTCACCTCAATATCCTTTCATTTATGAATTTATTGATGATATAATCACCTTTATTAGTTTAAAATGCGTATATAGATCAAATGTGACTATAAATATCCTTATTATATTTATATTAATTTTTTAATTTTATATAAAATTTTCTACTTTAATTTGTCTTAAAATTTAAATTTCCAAAATGGTAAAGGAATCTTAAACAAAAACATCATTTTAAATTTTTTAAATAATTATTAATCTAAATCATTCAAATAAATGTACATGTTTTAAAAATGGTTTTATGTATTTATTTATATGGAGAAGAATGTTTTAAAATTTTTATTCCATAAAAATATTCAAGGTGGTAAGGGATGCATTGATTTAATCAAATTATTTTTAAATGATTTAATTCTATTTAAAAAATAGATTGATTATTTAAATAATTAGAATTTTTAACATATATTTCATGAACATAATTTATCTATTTCATGTTTCTATTATATATTTATGGTTTCATTATAAAATTTCGAATTTATTTTAAAATAATGTGTTTTTATTTATAAGTGCACATCTTTTAAATATGAAATCTGGTTTCAATGTGGAAATGTTGGTTTTCCATTATGTTTGTTTTATGTGTTATAATTATGTTATGGTTGTTTGGAATTTCACATCTATTCTGGTGGTTCCCCAAAATATTTAGGTAAGTTGAGTCCATGATAACTCTCAAATGCATTGGATAATGAGATGGATTTAAATGATAAGGTTTATACTAAAACTTTTAGGGAATATACTATTATGTGTATTCCAAAGTGTAACCATAAAGGTTACTCAAAATGTAGGTGTGAAAGCTATAATATATTCATGATATGAATGAAACTAGTTACTTTTATGATTTATGATTTATATTATGTTTTTCATGAATATTATGATTTCATGATGTATGTAAAATATTATATGTTATATGCATAAAAAGAATGATATTTAATATATTATCATGAGATTTAAGTATTCATAGAAAAACGATTTCGTTACTTATTGTAAATCCCATACTGGTATTTACCCTCTTGTCCCATGTTTTTGAAATTGTTTTCCATAGGGTATAATAATGGGTAAAATAATATAATAAGTCATGATGAATGTTATGATGATTTTTATTAATAATGATGATCATGATTTATTTTAAAAAAAATTAGATTATAAAAAATGGATATTGAGTAGACTTGTCTACATTGAAATATTAATATTTTAGGTTCAAGTAATGGCCTAATTATCTCAACCAATACACTAGAAATGATCCACAATGTGAATTAAATTAAAATTCATGACTTAACTCAATATTATTTAATATTTAATGCTGGGGCCTTAAATAATTTATATGATATATTTAATTTTCAATAAAGAATAATATGTCAACAATATCATATATATATAGTTATTAAATTATGTACGTATTTCCTTTTATATAATTTTTTAGAGAAAAAATGAAGCATATCTCTTCGTGAGGGAGTAGTACGTCCTATACACAATCAACATTTTCGCATTTCCTATGGATTGTAAATTATTATGTTTTATGTGATATTATAATTAAATAATTATAATTATATCACAAATAATATATATATATATATATTATATGTCTCATTACATTTATCTTTGAGAAGCAGTGATGGAAACTGAATTATGTTGGTTTGTGAGGTAGTAGTTCACCATACACATGATCAATATTTTTGTTTCCCATCATTGGGGGAGGATATGTGTAATGTCCCGGACCCTCCTAGCCCATTACTTTGCCAAAATTGAGGCTCCACCAAAATAGTGGCATCATGGCGGTGGCACAGTGAGGGTGACACCGGTCACGGTGGAACCATGACAGTGACACCGGGATGGTGGAACCGTGACGGTGGCACCGTGAGGGTGAGACCACGACGGTGACATTGTGACAGTGGAACTGAGACGGTGGCACTATTAGGGTGACACCGTGATGATGGCACCGTGATGGTGGCACAGTGAGGGTGACATCGTGACGGTGGAACCGTGACGGTGGCACTGTGAGGGTGAAACCGTGACAATGGCACCATGTCGCCTCGCCGAGTACCTGATTTTTCCACTCCTACAACGTAAGTTTCGACGTAAATTAATTGTTTTACTCCTTTTAAACCATTTAAATCCCGTAATTAATTCCTAAAAATCCCGAGAGACCTCCGTGTGTAACTGCCCAACCGCGTGGTCAACCCATGACCCCCACTCCTTACGCGGTTTGGCGTTCTCATATAAACCATCTATGGCTCTTATAAACTAAGGGTTAGCAGTGGTTTCTTCTTTCCGCAATCGCAGATTTTCACGAATATCTTCTAGTGCATCGGGTGAGCCGCATCTTTATCCGTGACGTTCCACCCCCGGCCTAAGCGTCGATCGTCGATCAGTAGGTAGGGAATTTCTCCTTCGCTTCTCTCTTTTGTGTATCATGCGGGGTGGGCGAGTTTTTGATTCTGTAGAATTGGATAAACCAAACATAATTAAAGATAATTAATGAATCCTGTAAAGAATGAATGGGGGCTGTGATCGTTGATGTTGTTTATATTATTATCATCTTTCTGAGTTGTGATGGATTACCCCTTCTGAAAATCAAGGCCGTTGGTGGTCGTTTTTTGGGCACTAATAAACCCCTCGTGGTGTTTTAAATGGCATGTTCCTAATTGTAAACTCCTACTGTGAAAAGTAAATTGGTTAATCATGTATACCCTGTTTGAATAAATTAAAAGCACCAGGATCAATCCCTTCTGTGCTAACCCCGTTCAATGTATGGAATTGAAATCATGGAGTGTGTTAAATCTTATAATTCTGAAAATATAGGCATGGCCCTGCTTACTGTTGGTGGCAGTGGTTTGGTTGTTTTCTTTCGTGGCCAATTGGTGGAAATGTGGGAGGGGATGGGATCCCCTGTTTTTTATATATACTCTCGGTGGTTGTGGGAAATTGGGGATGGGATCCCCTATTGGTATGGATTCAGTGGTTGTGAGTTTTAAGGCTGGGTGGGTACTTGTTTATATCACGAATTTGGGTGGGATCCTCTGTTCATAAGAAACCATTTCGGGGGACACAAGGTAGTGTCTCGAAGGTTTTTCTTTGGTTCCAGTACTTCAAGGGATCTCACTTATCCCCTTGTTGTTGTGACTTTATAGGAGAACCGGGTGTGGATACTTAAATTGACGTTTGGATGGTTTCTTTTCCTTGGTTATACTTATGTTGTTAGTTACCCAGTATCGCATAAACCTAATTGAACATTATTTCTGAACATGAAACCATGAATGGGAAAAATGGGTTTTGTTGGTGAGAGTTGTGACTCGGACTTGACCGTTGTTGTGATATGTAGGTTGTCTGAAGAAAAACCTAGCTTTGGTGAGTTCTTGTTACCTATATATATACTTTTATCATTGTGTTTCTTATTCGCGCCCCACCCAAGTTGAGCACTTAGTTCCGAACTCCCCCATTTCCTGGGGAGGGTGTTTTTCCCAACACTATTATTAGTGGCTGGTTATTAGCTCCTTTTCTATTCCCTTTCCCAGATATCCCAAGTATCTTCAGGATGGCTGTGATGGCCTCAGGTCTATTATTAGCCCAAGAACCTTCGGGCGGGGTAGTGTGGTGGTTTTCCAGGTGTGTGCAGCATGAGGTTTCCCAAGTGTCTTCGGGATGTGGCCTAGGTGTCTTCAGGCGTGGTGGTGGTTGTTCTGGCCTAGGTGTTTGCAGCCATGGTTACATGTGATAGTTGTGGCCCAGGTGTTTGTGGGCGGGATTCAGCAGTTGGACTGCATGTGGTTGTGGCCCAGGTGTGTGCGGGTGGGTGAGGCAGTGGGACTGCGATGACAGAATGGCAGGATTGGTTCGAGGCGTATGATGTCTCAATAACCAGTGGGAAAGTGGCACAGGGTACCCAAACATCGATGTGCACTTATTATATATATTACTTGACTTGCATTATTTGGGGAGTGTGCCTTGGTGAGGCTTGGGTAAATAGTTTACCTTGATAAGTGTTTGGTTTACTCCTTTTCTCATTGAAATTTAGTAAATTCCCCCACTTGTGCACGAGAGTATTTGGTTTTCCCTACTGAGTGTACTTGTATGCTCACCCTACATATATAAAACAGCTTTCCGGTTTCCATGAGGACTTCAGGGATCACGTAGGACCATACTAGCTCGGACCTTTGGGGCAGTTGCAGTTGCTGCTTTTCATCTTTGGTACTTACCTTGAAGTCACCTTTTGTACTTTGTGGCATTGCTTTTGGAACATTCATGTAAGAATGGTTCACTTTTGGCTTTACTTTTCTATTACCTTGGTGTTGTTGAGTTTCATTATCTTATCTCTCGATCTTATAAAACAAAAAGGGGTATTGCATTCCATTTGTGAGAAATTTATATACCCTTGGTGCTAGTCACCACTCCAGGACCTATTGAAGGTGGGTCTCGGGGGTTATTCTCCCTCCTTCAACTTAAAGAAGGACGGCCTGGCAATTTGCTCACCCTTCCCTCCTTTTGGTGAGGGCGGGTCGTGACAGAATGGTATCAGAGGGGGTTGAGAGGTAAAATGGAGTCTGGAGTTAGGAATAGTGGGGATTGCATGGGATGGTAGGGCAACAGTGTTGGGTGACCTCGGTGCGTGAATTATTCCAGGGAAGACCAGCTAGGACATAGGATTTTAGGGCCCCCTGTGATCCGATGCGAGGACTCTGGACCTACCTAATGACCAAGTGAGGCCACACTGATTGCAGGGTAGAGACCCTAGGAAAGGTACATGAATCATAATGACCTGTGTTCTCGTGTTTCTGGGGTGTTTTGGGAATTAAGAATAAACGAAAAGTTTAAGAAGTTTTAAAGACAATATTATGCACTACATGGGCTTAGGCATTCCTTGTTTACCTTGCATTTATGGCACCTGGAAGGTGACCAAGTGTGGTACCGACGATCGAGGCCCCGAAGACTACTTTGGCCGATCGGCAGAGAGCTGATCGAGAAGAAGAGGATGACCAGTGGCAGAAGACTCTTCGGGCCTTCCAGCGACAGACCCTCGAGAATTATGAGGGCAGCACCTCTGACATGAAGATGAAAGGCTGGCTAGAGGAGCTAGTGATAGCCTTTGGCCTAATTCGGGCCCTGACCGAGTACTCGGTTCCTCTGGCCATCATCCAGATGCGGGGAGTGGTGCGTCAGTGGTGGATGCTTTACCTGGGGGAGAGGAGAGAGGCTGAGGGGGCTTGGGTGAATTTTGAGAGGGAGTTCAGGGCGGAATTCCTCTCTTCGACGATGATGGTGGAAAAGGGACAAGAGCAAATCTCCCTCCAACAGGGGAGTATGTCCGTGAGGGAGCTAGGGATCAAGTTTAAGGACCTCCTACGTTTTTCTCCAGACCACTTTCCCGATGATGAGTCTCAGGAAAGTCGTTTGGAGGAGGCGCTCTGACCCTCCCTCTAGTATGCTATTACCCCCTTTACCATGCCGACATACTTGGAGGTCCAGAAGAAGGCCGAAGTGGTGGAGAGAATGCACGCTCTAGGAGGTGTGTCACGAGAGGGGATTCAGCTAGGACCATCGAAGGGGAAGGCCGTCAGCACCAGACCTCCAGCATCAGGCCCCTCCAGGTTTCGACCGGTAGGGAGCAGGCCGTAGCAGGTTCAGATTCGATCCCCTGGTCCTCGCCCTTTTCCATTAGGCCCGAGACCGCAGTGATTCGTCTGTGGAAGCCCTGGACATCTTCAGAGTCAGTGCCTGGACCGGGTATATTACGGTGGTGGTGGACATCCCCAGCTCCTGCCCCAGTAGCAGCTTCCAGCCCGGCCCTTCCAGTAGGAGCAGCAGGGACAGCAAGCTCCCACTCCTACGGGGGTAGACATAGGAGGAGGAGGCCAACCTGAGGGCGCTCCTCAGGGACCTCGACCGGGGCATGGTCGGGGAGGTGTCTGGCAGCCGAGGGGCAGAGGATCTGGGTGTGGAAAGTTGCACGCTGTAGAGGTACCAATTCCAGCAGGGCCGGAGGTTGTTCGAGGTACGATCAGTTTGTTTAGAACTCTTTCTTATTCCTTGTTCGATACCAGAGATTCTCACTCCTTTGTTGCACCCATTCTAGCTCGTGCCATGGGTCTAGATGCCGAGAGACGTCTGGTTCCCTTGTTGGTGAGCACACCAATTGGAGGTGAGACTGACTTGTTGTTTGTTTGTCGAGGATGTAGACTGGTGATAGGGCCACATCAGTCGGTTAGGGATCTTCTCCTGCTACAGATTCATCCATACGATGTCATCCTAGGCATCGACTGGCTATTTTATGTGTGTATCGTCATTGACTGTTTTTGAATAAGGGTTGTGTTCTTGGACTTGGGCGGTCGGCGTGTTACCTTCACCGGCGAATGGAGCAGTCAGAAGGGCGGCAGGCGAGAAGAACCCCTCCTCTTCTTGTTGGTCGAGCTATCAGTAGAGTCAGTAGATGTCAAAATGGTGGGGGTGCCAGAGGTTGTCCGTGAGTTTATGGACATCTTTCTTGAGGAGGTGACGACTCTACCTCCTCGAAGTGATATCGATTTCGGAATAGACCTACATCCCGACGCTTGTCCAATCTCAATGGCGCCTTACCGGATGGCACCTTCAAATCTACAGGAGTTGCGGATCTAGATTGATGATATGATGAAGAGGGGTTATGTTCGCCTGAATGTGTCGTCGTGGGGCGCTCCAGTCTTGCTCGCGAAGAAGGCAGATGGTGGCCTCAGGTTGTGCATATACTACCGGAGGCAGAATCAGGTGACGATCAAGAATCAATACCCTCTTCCATGGATAGACAATCTTTTCGACCAACTAAAAGGAGCAAGATGGTTCTCGAAGATCGACCTATGGTCTGGGTACCACCAGCTGAGAGTGAAGGAGATCGACATCCCGAAGATGGCCTTCAGGTGCAGATATGGACACATCGAGTTCGTAGTAATGCCCTTCGGTGTTACGAACTCCCTAGCTGTGTTCATGGGGCTTATGAACTCCATATTTTGGGAATACTTGGATCGGTTTGTGGTTGTGTTCACCGGCGATATACTGATCTATTCGAGGTCATAAGAGGACCATGTAGAGCACTTGAGGATAGTTGTGGAGGTCCTCCATCATCATCAGCTCTATGGGAAGTTGTCGAAATGCATGTTCTAGACACAAGAAGTGCACTTCCTCGGGCACGTGGTGTCCCAGCAGGGGGTAGCGGTGGATCCATCAAAATTTGAGGCGATTGTTTCATGGGAAGCACCCCAGAATGTGGCAGAGGTCCGTAGTTTCCTTGGGATAGAAGGTTACTATCGGAGGTTCATAACCAACTTCTCCCGAGTAGCAGCCCGTTTGACATCCCTTACCAAGAAAGATCAGGTTTTCGGGTGGAGTGAGCAGTGCAAGTCAGCCTTCATCTATCTGAAAGAGAAGTTGGTTAGTGCCCCAGTGCTAAGATTACCAGAAGAAGAGGTAGCTTATGAGGTGTTCTGTGATGCTTCGGGACAAGGCCTGGGATGTGTGTTCATGCAGCGACATGGGGTGATCTCTTATGGGTCCAGGCAGCTATGCCCCCATGAGCGTAATTATGCCACCCATGACCTAGAACTTGCACCGGTCATTTTTGCACTAAAGTTATGGCGGCACTACCTCATCGGAGAACGATTTTTGGACTTAACGGATCACAAAATATTGAGTTATATCTTATCCCAGCGGGACATAAACTTGTGGCAACAGAGATGGGTGGAGTTCTTCTAGGTTTACGACTTCGAGATCTCTTATACTGAGGGAAAGGGAAATGTGGTGGCCGATGCCTTGAGAAGGAGGACACAGAAGGATGTGGTCCGAGAGTCGGCGGATGCCTGGAAGGCAATGGAGGAGTTGGCTTCCTTACACCTAGATGAAAATATGGATAGTGGTAGAGGTTGTCTATATCATATGATAGTGTAGTCATCTCTATTTTTGCAAGTGGAGGAGTCTTAGTGGGGCGACCGAGAGTGAGAAGTGATGCGTGATCGAGTCGACTAGGGAAATGCTTCGGAAGGATGGATAGAGGATGGTCAGAACTGAATGCTTTTCCAGGGAAGGTTGTTTATTCTGGAGGCGATGCACGGCAAGGTTCTCAGTGAGTTCCACAACTCGCCCATGGCAGTATACCCAAGTGTTTCCAGGATGTACAAGGGACTAAAGAGACAGTTTTGGTGGCCCGAAGTGAAGCGAGCAGTGGCAGAGTTTGTGGCCAAGTGCATAGTGTGTCAGCAAGTGAAGGCTAAACACCGAGTTCCAGGCAGCCTACAACAGTCTCTAGGTGTCCCCAACTAGAAGTGGGACAACATCTCGATGGATTTTATCACGAGACTCCCCAAGGTCCAAGGGGCATACGACAACATCTAGGTGGTAGTGGACCGGTTAATGAAATTGTCCCACTTTCTGGTGATCAGGGAGTCGAGTATTGTGGATTCCTTGGCACAAAAGTATGTGGTTGAGGTGGTGTGGTTACATGGAGTTCCAAGGAATATAGTCTCGGATAGGGATGCACGGTTTACCTCACAGGCTTGGAAAGGATTATAGCATGCTTTTGGCACACAGTTACGTCTTAGCACTGCTTTCCATCCCTAGGCAGATGGACAAATAGAGCGCACCATCCAGACCTTGGAGGATAGGTTGCTGGCATGTGTTCTGGACTCAGGAGGATCATGGGTGCGACACTTGCCCCTAGTAGAGTTCACCTACAATAATATATATCACTCTACCATCGGTATGGCCCCATTTTAAGCATTGTACGGGAGGCCATGTCGTTCACCTATGTGTTGGGCCGAAGTGGGAGAGGCAGGCATCCTTGGCTCGGAGGTGGTGCAGAGCACGACAGAGATGGATCAGCTCACACAGGAAAGGATGAAGGTGGCCCAGGACCGACAGAAATCGCATGCCAATACCAGGAGGAGGCCCTTGTAGTTTGAGGTTGGAGACCACGTGTTCTTGAATGTCTCCCCTCGGCGTGTGCAGTGGAGGTTCGGCAAGGGGAGAAAGCTTTATCCAAAGTTCATCGGACCCTTCAAAGTGTTGCGGCGTGTCAGAGAAGTGGCTTATCAGCTAGTATTACCAACGCCGCTACTGAGGATACATGACGTCTTTCATGTGTCCCAGCTCTGTCGGTATCTGCATGACGATTCACACATCCTTGATTGGGGTGAGCTGGACATTGAGGATGACGTGACCTTTGTGGAGAGACCAGTAATGATCGAGGATCGCAAGGAGACTGTACTTCGTGGGAGAACAATTCCCTTGGTTCGTGTGTTGTGGAGACATGGTGGGCATGAGGAGAGTAAATGGGAGAAGGAAGCACAGATGCGTACCTAGTACCCCAAGTTGTTTTTAGTCTTGTTCCATGTTTTACCTATTGTGGTAGAACATTTTTTCTTTTTGGCTATGGAATGTACTGGTTTTCTTTCCTCTGGATGTGTGTAAAAAGCCCTGGCTATGGGGGAGGAGAGGACCCGACACCTAATCAAGACGCATTAAGGTGGATGCGATTAAACCCGTGTGGGTGAGTCCGTGCCACCCAAAGAGGATAATATCTTGACGTGGGGGAGGAGACTCCCCAACCCACATTCCTGGGCCGTTTTTCATGGTATGTTGCTTGGTTCTTGACAGAGAAGTGTTTTTAGTTAGCATGGGTTCACTTCTATGAGGTATCTTTCTAGGTGGTTGTTTGGACCCCATCTTTCCTTCTTGGTTTGTTTTGATTCTTGAGGATGAGAATTGTTTAAGAGGTATCTAATGTAATGGCCCGGACCCTCCTGGCCCATTAATTTTCCAAAAGTGAGGCTCCACCAAAATAGTGGCACCGTGGCGGTGGCACCGTGGAACCGTGATGGTGGAACCGGGACTGTGGCACCGTGAGGGTGAGACCGTGACGGTGACACCGTGACAGTGGAACCGTGAGAGTGGCATCGTGATGGTGGCACCATGACGGTGACACTGTGTCCCGTCGCTGAGTACCTAACTTTTCCTCTCCCGCAATGTCTGTTTCGACGTAAATTAATTATTTTACTCCTTTTAAACCATTTAAATCCCATAATTAATTCATAAAAATCCCAAGAGACCTCCGTGTGTAACTTCTCAACCACGTGGTCAACCCACAACCCCCGCTCCTTACGTGGTTTGGCGTTCTCATCTCTACTGTCCGCGGCTCTTGTAAACTAAGGGTTAGCTGTGGTTTCTTCTTTCCTCGATCATGGGTTTTCATGAATATCTTCTGGTGCATCAGGCGAGCAGCATCATTATCCGTGAAGTTCGGCCCCCGGCCTATGCGTCAATCGTCGAGCAGAAGGTATGGAATTTCTCCTTCACCTCTCTCTTTTGTTTATCATGTGGGGTGGGCGTGTTTTTGATTCTGTAGAATTGGATAAACCAGACCTAATTAAAGATAATGAATGAATCCTGTAAAGAATGAAGGGGGGCTGTGATCGTTGATGTTGTTTATATTATGATCATCTTTCTGAGTTGTGATGGCTTACGCCTTCTGAAAATCGAGGCCATTGGTGGTCATTGTTTGTGCACTAATGAATCCCTCATGGTGTTTGAAATGGCTTGTTCCAAATTCTAAACTCCTATCATGAAAAGTAAATTGGTTAATCACATATACCCGACTGAATAAATTAAAAGCACCAGGATCAATCCCTTCTGTGCTAACCCCGGTCAAAATACATAATTGAAATCATGGAGTGTGTTAAATATTATAAATATGAAAATATAGGCATGGCCCTGCTTAGTTTTGGTTGCAGTTGTTTGGTTGTTTTCTTTTGTGGACGATTGGTGGAAATGTGGGAGGGGATGGGATCCCCTATTTTTTATATACTCTCGGTGGTTGTGTGAAATTGGGTATGGGATCCACTGTTGGTATGGATTCGGTGGTTGTGAGTTTTATGACCGAGTGGTTACTTGTTTATATCAATAATTGGGTTGGGATCCTATATTGATGAAAACCCATTTCGGGGGACACGGGGTAGTGTCTCGAGGGTTTTTCTTTGGTTCTAGAACTTCAAGGGATCTCACTTATCCCCTTGTTGTTGTGACTTTACAAGAGAACCAGGTGTGGATACTTAAATTGACATTTGGCTGGTTTCTTTTCCTTGGTTATGCTTATGGTGTTAGTTGCCCAGTAGTGCATAAACATAATTAAACAATATTTCTAAACATGAAACCAAGAATGGGACAAATGGGTTTTGTTGGAGTGAGTTTTGACTCAGACTTGAGTGTTGTTGTGATCTGTAGGCTGTCTGAAGAAAAACATAGCTTTGGGTGAGTTCTTGTTACCTATATATATACTTGTAGCTTTGTGTTTCTTATTCGCGCCCCACCCAAGTTGAGCACTTAGTGCCGAACACCCCCATTTCATGGGGGACGGTGTTTTGGCCAACATTATTCTTAGTGGCTGGTTATTAGATCCTTTTCTGCTCCCTTTCCTGGATAGCCCAAGTATCTTTGTGTAGGCTTTGATGGCCTGAGGTCCATTATTTGCCCAAGAACCATCGGGCGGGGTAGTGTGGTGGTTGTCCAGGTGTGTGCGGCAGGCAGTTTCCCAAGTGTCTTCAGGATGAGGCCCAGGTGTCTTTGGGCGTGGTGGTGGTTGTTCTGGCCGAGGTGTTTACAGGCGTGGTTACATGTGATAGTTGTGGCACAGGTGTTTGCGGGTGGGATTCTGCAGTGGGAATGCGTGTGGTTGTGGCCTAGGTGTGTGCTTGTGGGTGAGGCAGTGTGACTGTGGTGGCAGAATGGCTGGATTGGTTCGATGCATAGGATGTCTCAATAATTAGTGGGAAAGTGGTGCGGGGTACCCAAACATCGATGTGCTCTTATTATATATATTAATTGACTTGCGTTATTTGGGGAGTGTGCCTTGGTGAGGCTTGGGTGGATAGTTTACCTTGATAGGTGTTTGTATTACTCCTTTTCTCATGGGACTTTAGTATGTTCCCCCACTTGTGCACGAGAGTCTTTGGTTTTCCCTACTGAGTGTACTTGTATGCTCACCCTACGTATATAAAACTGCTTTCAGGTTTCCAAGAGGACTTCAGAGATCATGCGGGACCATACATTCTCAGACCTTTGGGGCAGTTGCTGCTATTCTTCTTTGGTACTTACCTTGTAGTCAACTTTTGTACGTTGTGGCTTTATATTTGGAACATGCATGTGGGAATGGTTTACTTTTGGCATTACTTATCTTTTACCTTTGTGTTGTTGAGTTTCATTATCTTATCTCTCGATCTTATAAACCAAAAAGGGGTAATGCCTTCCATTTTTGAGAAATTTCTACACCCATGGTGATAGACACAATTCCGGGACCTATTGAAGGCGGGTCTTTGGGGTAATTCTCCCTCCTTCAACTTAAAGAAGGAAGGGCCTGACAATCTGCTGACCCTTCCCTCCTTTAGGTGAAGGCGGGTCATGACAATATGGTTTTAGGTATTTCGCTTACCATAAAAATTATTAATATATAGTAGATACTATTGTTATTATATCTTAATTTTTTAATAATATTTAATGATGTGGAATAATAAATAAATTAAAAATCAATGTTTTGTATGATGCCTCTTCATTAAGAAACCTCTCTTGGTTTTCAACAAACACCTTACTAGGTTAAATTTTTTTTTAAACCAAGGTTTATGGAAGAAGGTTATGTATGTTGGGATGTTATATGTTACTTTATAATATGAACAAATGGGGTGTGGAAAATTCAATGGGTTTGGAGAAGGGTGGCCTTTTATGGGTTGGGAAGAGGACATATGTGGAATTTTTTAAAAGAAAGAATTCCACCCTCATTTTTCTCCTGAGACTACGATGAAAAATCAACCATAACTAAACCTAATAAGATATAAGATCCACATAGGAGCATAAAATAATAATTTTTTATATTTATATTAGTTTTTATCCCTTAATTGTAAGTTTAACATTAAGATAATCATGTTATACTATAACCATGTTAAATAATTTTTATCATTTTCATTATTCATTATGGTAAAAAATTTAATTGTTATTATTATATGGTATTAATTATTTTTATTCCAAATATATAATCCATTTTCTCATATAAAAATCATGTAAGTTGAATAATTTAATGTAAAAAACCTGTATCAACATAGAGAAAATAGGTTTTCAATAAATACATTTTTTTACATAAAAGATGATATTATATTAAATATATGATAGATAATTATAATTAAGTGAATTTAAATAAAAATTTATAGATATATAATCTATAAATTTTATTTAAATCACTATATAATATGGGTTATTTTAATTATTTAAAATGGATAACCATTATACATGTTATAATAGTTTTTAGAAAAAAGGTGTTTTAAAACATAAAAAAAGAACTTATAATCAAATCAAGTATAAATATTATTTCAATGGAATTAATTTTATTTAATACCTAAAAATAAAACTTATGTAAATTTTAAACAAAATTAAATTATTAATAAAGAATAATTTATTAAAAATGAAAATATTATACAAATTAGTATTTTCACTATTCACTGAAAAAATAATATTTTAGGAAAAATTAAATGATTTTACAATGAGTTATTATAAATATTATAATTTCAAAAATTATTTATTTATCATATAATTATTCTATAATTCATTTAAATTATTTTGAATTGGGTGTGAAAAGTGTGATGAAAGGGCCTTTTTCAAAAATACACTTTTTTAGAAAACATTAATTTGTATTTAAAACAGATAATATTTTATTTATAATCAATAGATTAAAATTTAATAAAATTTATTCTTGTTTAAAACATATAATTTTCATAATTTAGTTTTTATTATTCATAACCATGAACATAATAACTAGGTTATAGTGATTGTATTTAGATAAAAATAATTTAATAGAGAATCTTGTTTCAAATAAACCTGGTGTTTGTGCATGAAAATATATCAAAGCGACTCAGTAAATATATTATACATTCTCAATGTTTTACATTATACACCATTATATAAATTTCATCCTCTAAATTTTAATATTTAATTAATAATCCAGAGATTGATAATAAAAAATCATTTGTGGTAAAAAAACATTTCATAAAAAAGTTTAATAAAACTTCCACTTAAAAGAGGGAAAGAGAAATATTAGGGTTATACAGAATAACACAATTATAGGGTTCACCGTTATAGAAAATTGGATGGAATTGAAATCATGTACCAGTATGAAAAATATAAATAATTATGTTTGGTGATAGAGATCAATGATTATAATAATATGAATGATGAATATGTAGTTAACAACCACAAAACTATATATATGTGATGAATTAAAAGACCATATATTATCATATATAATAGTAATTTGATATATTTTTTGTTTCAAGAAATTTTTCATTGAGTTGTGTTATATTTTTATTAAGAAAAACAAAACTATAAAATATAATTAATATCATATTATTTAATACACACAATTACATCCTTCCATTATTCTTTAATCAATTTCTTGTACACCTATCACTATAAGAATAATAATATACAATATGATTTTTTATGAATAAACAACTAAAATTTACTTTAAATATATCTTAATATTCATAAGTTATTAATAAGGTAATCATCATATATTTTTAAAACCAAAATGGTTAGTAGAAAATAAAATAATGCACAAAATGAATATTAACATATTAGTCTCAAAATGTAAATAATAAAACCAAATGTTAAACAATTTCCATTCATTAGAAAAAAATCATATATTATTAATAATCTAAATTACCTAAACATGAAATATGTTCTTTACCTCAATTGTTATAACATATCCTTAAACTTTTAAATCCAAAAATATAACAGCATTATTTAAAATTTATTATTTATGCTAATATTATAGGTTACATATTTTGGTATCTTAACCCAATAAAATGTTTCCAAAAAATATATTAATAACATCCTCAAAATAACATTATACATTAAATAAGTTTTTAATCACTATGGTTTATATATTGATTTTTTTTAAAACCATCCAGTAAAAATAATATAATATCCTTACCCTAACATGAATTATAGGCTAAACTCTAAAAGATACCAATACCATTAAATATATATTAATAAAATATATAGAATTAATACTCAAATAAAAAATTTTCTACAAACCGTACTAAACCCAAGGGTTATATTATCATGCATTCCTCCTAAAACACTTTTAATCATAATAGACTTCCAAAACAAAAAACCTCTAATGGGGTTCTTATATTTTAAAACGTATGATCAACATTATACTTATAAACATAGGATAATTTAGTTTTTTCTTATTTTATTCGTGGTCACCAACTATTGAAATCTTTTGTGATACATTTTAAGGAGTTGGTTCATTTAAAAATAATATCATATGGTACTATCAATCGAGGGGTGCAGTAACTCCAACTGTTATGTACTAGGTAATGCTCGAATCAATCCCAACATTAATATTTTTAAGTTATTACACCTTGTAAAAATCTATTGTTAAACAAAATCCACTTGTAGTTTCCTGATATGGATTTAATTTCTTATAAAATACATACTCTAAACTATAATAAAATTATAGTATATTTTCATTAATACTGAATTATCCTTATAATTATCAATCGACATATCATCTAACATACCCTAAGGGTTATCACTATTGATTTCTCATTATAATTTCTAAGTGTTAACCTACAATTTCCTATCCTACCAACTATGATCACCCAAGACATATAAACATATTATTACATGATGTCTAAATATAAATATCCTTTTATATAACAAAATTATCATAAAATCCCTCTGTCTTCAAAATACTAGGCTTATAATATAACAATGATACTAAAACACAAAATCTAAATTTTATTTTCTATATTGAGCCCCCAAAATCATGTAGATTCACAAAATCAGTATGGGATAACCCAAGGAATACCTGAAAAAAGGGTGAATCTAAAATTCTTATTAAGGGAATAAGCATTATAAGGAAATATAACATATGAGTCAAAGGTATAACACAATATCATAAAGATAAGTTTTATATATAAATAAATTTAATAATATCATAATGAACATGGAATCATAACATCATGGTATTATTAGAAATGCTGAATCCAAAAAAACAGCACATAAAAATAAGTTATAGCTAACTATCAATAGACCAATGCATGGTTGATAGAGTCCCATAATAGATTGCATTCACAAAATAATCTAATAAATAAAATGCTATGGGACTAAAACATTACCCTATTAATTGGAGGGATATATAATTCCAGTCACACTAATCATATTCATTTCTAATTCATTCATATGTGTGCCACATAATTTTTACTATCATATTTCATGAAGATAAGAAATTACACATGGAAAAAATGGGATGTGTAATCATGTCCCTTGAAAAAGTCAATGCAAATCACATATTGAATTCATTAGATAAATTAACATAAGTAATTTATTACCTTAAAAATGAATGGAGCGTAAAATTGGAATAAATGTGGGGGAGATATGTATATAATATAGAAGTATTTAAAAACATGAATAGTTATTTTTGTTAATGAATGGAATTTTTTGAAAAAATTTAATTTTTTTAGAAAAATAGTATTTTCAAATTGATTTTTTTAAACTAAAAAATTCAATAAAATTGAGAAAATTATTTTTTTCAAAAATATGATTTTTAAAATAATAAGGAATCATCAATTAAAATTTTGGTTATGATGGAGTAAGGATCTATTCATGATGAGTATGTTAAAACAAATATTCCTTTCATATTTTTGTAATAAAATTCAAAATTACATTTTCTGAAAAATAACATAAAGATTAATTTTAAAAAACCTACAAATACAATTATGGGTAAAAATTACATTAAAAATAATAGTAAATAAAAAATTTAAAACATTTTTAGAAATAATTGATTTGAAATAAACTAGATTTTTGATCAAAAAGAGAAATGATGTCAAATTTTATTAAAAACATTGTCATAGTCATTTAAAGAAACAAAAAGATTAAAATGGAAATATTATAGAAAAAATAATTAATATCCATATGGGAAAAATATAACATGTTTTTTTAGAAAATTATCCAATAATGTTCTTTAAAAGGATATTCAGGGATAAATAATCCTGATTAAATATATAATGATACATAAATCTCACATAACTTTTGTAAAATTTGAATCATAAAATACAATAAATAAAGTAAATAAATTTAAACCTAAAATATAATTATGTATGAATGATTAATGATATAATATGAAATGTGATAGTAGATACATCATATAAATGAAACAAGGTCTATGAAAGAACTTGTCCATCAAATAAAAATGTTTTGTGAAGTAACCCCTACAAAGGTCGTATCATTGAAGTGAGATTTAATAAATACGATAATATGTGTAATAAATGAATTTATACATAAATAAAACTCTTAATAAAATAAAAAGTAATTAAATTTAATTTTACACATAATCTTGTAACAATACAGTAAATGAAGAAAATGTTTAACCCAATGATGGAAATGGAATTAAGAAACCCCTTCCTCATGGTTACCTTTTGATAAACACTATTTAACCTCACTTATAGTGGCTTTAAACATTCTATTATTTATTAAAAATAATATTATTATTTATAATATCATATATGATCCCTTAAAAAATATCTTATCACTTGTATGTTAATAATCTTTCATTATGAATATTGATTCAGATGTTAATTGAATTATTTTATCTTGAATTTTACAAATATCCAATATATGATATATGTATATGTCATATACGAAATGACATTAATGTTATAAATAATAATTTTTTCATTATTTTATTATTTAGAATCATTATTGAATTTTTAACATGATAATGAATCACACCGATTCATGGATATTTTGTGACATAGATATGCATGAGTGATATTGTCATTTATTTAACTAGTGAAAGTTAAAAAATTTGATTGTTTATTATTTTAAATATTAAAAACTGTGTGATTTATATTACACATGTTAATTATATTTATCTTTTTTTACCATCTATGTAAATTTTTATTAAAAAATAATCCACATCGCTTTTTGAGGTGGTAGTCTGCCCTACACATGAACGGCGGAATAATTTATTAAATGGGTGGTAAGGTAAAAAATTACCGATTAAATTTATATTGAATAATTATTATTTATTAATTAATATAATATAAATAATATCATTTTAATCCTTATCCCATTCAATGTAAATAACAAGTGAAAAAGAATTAACAAGAAATGTTGTCGTATTCCCATCAAAATTGAAATTAATTAGGTGTATGTGAAATAATATAATATTAGTATGAATATATCATAAATATATTTTACAAATACTATATTCATATTTATATCAATCCAAGAGAAGTGGTGATGTAAAACGAATCATGTTTGTTTATGATGGGGTAGTCTTTCGTACACTGAATCGAGGATTTTGATTCCCATTTGAGGGAAGAGGGTATTGTAGTTGGTCATTGAGATAATATAAACACATATCAATATATATAATATATGGATTTTTATTCAATATTTTCTAATAATATTTTATGATTTGAAACATGAAATAAAATAAAACACACGGTTACGGACATTACCTCTTATTCAAACAGCTTATTTAGGATTTCACTAAAAGTATCCTTAGGGTAGATTTATGATAATATAACATCATCAAGTGTGAGGGTATGGGATTATGGAATTTAATTTTTATATATATTGTATGAAACAATGGTTTTTTAAGATTGAGTAGGAGAGGATAGGGTTTGGTCATTTATAAGTGGGATAGAGGACATAATTGAAATTTTCTAACACAAACAATTCTACCTATAATTTTCTCATAAAAAAGGATCCAAATTTGTCCATATTAAAAAATTAAAATATATAAATCCAAATATTTAATATAAAATATGAATTCATCATGATTTGACTCATTTTTAACCTTTATTGTTTTATTTTAACCCCCTATTAGATCATTTTTTAACTTAATCATGAAAAAAAATTATTTTCACTATAATTTATGTTAATAATTATGATATAAATATTATATAGTATAAATTGTTATAATTATTAATATGAAATAAATTTTTTCAAATTTCACTCCTATAAGAGGAATAATTTATTTTAAATTTAAACTAGTAGATGTGTCAAAAAATAGTTTTTCAAAAAATGCATTTTTTTAAGGAAAAGATGATCTCATATTAACTATAAGAAAATAAATTATAATTATATTAATTTAAATATTTATATTTAGATATTTATTCTATAAATTTAATTTAAATACTTTCTTATTGTGGTTATTATAATTATTTATCATTAATAAATATTATACACTACAAAACTATTCTCCGAAAAACGATGTTTCAATGCCTAAAAATAAAAGTATGATAAAATATAGAATATAAATTATTTAAATGAAATTAATTGTATTTAATATAACTATAAACAAACCAATTTTTTAAAAAACCAATAATATAATAATACGACGTTATTTTTTAAAAGTAAATAAAAACTTTATTATATTCATTATTTTCACTCTTCATGGAAAAAGTAAAATTTTCATTAAAATAGAAAAAAATCTCTGTAATTTAATATTGATATGGAAATTTAAAAAATGAATTTATTTACACAAATTAATAATTTATATTTATCTGAAATTAATTTTAAATTTTATTCACAAAGTGAAACTAAACCTCCCATTAGAAAAATTGATTTTTTATAAAAAAATTCTTTTTCATTCAAGTGCATTTTTTTATTTCTAAAAAATATATAACCATTAAATTTAATTTATACATGTGTAAACCATATAATTTTTTAAATTTATTTAATTATATTCATACCCACCAACTTAATAGATATGTTATAATGGTCATGTTTATATAATAATTTTTTATTAGAGTATCACAATTCATTTAAAACGTCTGTAACAAGAATAAAAAATGATAATACTTATTGAATAAATACATTCTAAATTATCATGGTGTTACAAAATCCTCAAAAAACATACTTGTATTTCCATTGATAATTATAATTAAAATTAATAAAACATATTTCATGATTAATAAAATGTATCTGCACTATTGTTGAACCATCATTCTCAAAAACCAGTTTACGGAATTACTCTTCCCTAATTCGCTTCTAATTTGAGATGAAACATTATTTTTTCCCTTTTCCATAGATTTCCCCATGTATAATACCTAAAATTACCCCTATTAAATCTCTCATTTCCACAAAATATTCCGTTATGAAATTGGATAAGGACTCTAATATGATTAAGAATGACTCATAGAATGTTTCCATTGACCCAAACATAGTCTGTAAATTACTCTTACATCTTTGGGAATGATTCTAATGGAATTTTAAATTCCCACATGGATTCAGAAAATCAATATAAGTTATTTTGAATTAATCCTATAGAAACATTCCATTTTTTTTATATGCCTCCTTCTTATGTATCCCTATTGAAATGGACCAATAACCATTATGGTTTAAGATATTTTTCATTTCTCTCAATCCAACTCCAAAAATGTACTTAATTTCATTAGAATAATTAAAATTTACCTATCTTCTTCTTAGAGCTTCTTTCCATGAAATTATGACTTTATTTAGATGTTCCCTTGATATTATTAATATAAAAAAATTGTAAGGGGTTTTCTTCAAATAGAGGTTATGGTTGTTGTTAATTTATTTTTAATGAAATAAAAAGTAAAATATCTCCTCACAACATTATAGTATTGTTTCATAAATATAAAAAAGACAAGGTAATGAGTAAAATGGTGTTGATTTTATATATATAGTCTTGCCGCATTGCAACCCTGTGGTTTTTTTTGAATAATTACTCTAATATTGGACTTAAATGATATAAATTATGACTTATGGATAATATTTAAATGAGGGTCCATTAAGTATATATTTTACCATTAATGTTATTATTATGACTTAATGTAATGAATATATATGTTTTTAAAATTATGTTAAGGATATAAAATTCTAAGTATGTTGTTGATTGGGTAGTTATTATAAAATATAGGTTATGAGGAGATTAAGAAAGATTTCAATATGTTATGAACCAAGATGGGTTTCCATCCAACACAATACTAGAACTATATCATGGTAAGTAGTAAATGATATTCATGGTCCTTACAGGGTGGAAAGAAGTTTATGGGTATTGAGTAATACCTTTGTGAATTTTTTATCCCCTGAAAACCATCTACAAAAAACACAAAAAGGTCATACGTTACATCCTAACCAAAAATCATATCATGATACTAAAGAGAAAACACAACAAGAATGAGTTTAACATTTTTCATTTACAAAAAAAAGCAAAAGTATCAAAAAGTTTAGGGGAAACAAATAAACCAATAAGCCTATATACAGCATGATGGTCAATGCCCTCATTATAGTTCTACCAACACTACCCAAACAAAGAACCCTTATCACATTGATTCACTTACACCACTATATAAATATTCTCCTTTAACAATGTCATAAAATAACAAGGTTTACCACACATGAGGATATATGTATGGTTTTAGAATACATTTCCAGTAGGATTCCACCAAAAGTGATTACATAAAATGCAATTAAAATAAATATTAACATTTTTATTTTCATAGAAAAGATAGATAAATTTTTTAATAAAGAATTAACTGAAATAAATAATGAAATAATTGAGACTGCAAGATTTAATGATTATAATTACATGATCACTATAGGAAATCGCAAAGGTACTAGAGTTAGTGGGGTCATATTATCCTCAGACTCTCGATGATCACATATACTTTACATGGAGGTGACTCTTTAGCCACCAAACCCCATCACTAAAATATTTACTTTGTGTTGTAAGATAATACTATTAAAAATACATGTCCATAGCCACTATAATTAACCTATCCTAATAGAACTAGTCTACTGACCTAGATACCTAGTATTCTTATGTGCACTATTTCAGTCACCATATCACCTGAAATCACCTCTTACACAATATTCATCTCAATAATCAAAATCAATATTGAAAATTCAATCATTTAGAATTTGAAAATCATTATAAAAAATTAAAATCACACAAAAACCCATATAAATCACCATTAGATGAATGAAAATCATTTATAAGTTCATTTTTGAAAAAAAATTATGCATAATAGATTCATTAAAAAATTCCAATGCATTTAACCACATACCTCTTTCTTTAAAACATCACAAAGTGATGTAGAAAAAATAAAATTGCATAGTTAAAACTCTATAATTCCAATAGAATACCAAAACTATGAGGATTTAATCCAAATAGAGGATATGTGACCCAAACCTAGTTAAAAACTCTTTATGGAAAAAGTAAACATAGGAAACAAGGGAGAAAAGGCCACGAAGAAAAAAGAAAATAGTAATGAGAGGATTATATGATGATTTCTTGATGAATCCACCCAAAAATCACCCAACGATTGAATCCCAATTGATGAAATATGGAGGGAGATAATTTCATCTATTAGGGTCACCTAATGGGATTATTAGAATGATTTTGGGATGTAATCAGGGTAATGTAGTTTAGGAATCAAAAATAATAATTATATAGTTGTTCGTACTGTTTTGGAATATGGTCTACACAACCGTGCACTGATAATGTGGAATATATATCCAAACTGAAAAGAGAAAACATAGTTTTCAAGGGGAGGGAACAATCTCATGAGATAGGATTTCTGGCCTTGATAGTTCCATTTCCTAATGTGTGCAGTCTCCACAAGCTGCCATATTGTTTCCCTTAACCGTGGGATAATCATGCACCTCATCCTATCCAACCCAAAAAACACCATTTCTCTAAAAAATCATAATAAATACATATAATAAAAATATTACTAAAGATAAATGTCAATATACAACGAATACCACTATATATGTGACAATTTTCTTTTCCATGAAAACATTATGCCCTTGGAAAGTCAAATTGATGTTTGATCAAAAAATAAAAATTGGTACTCCTCCTCAAAATAATGAATTAATCCTCACACCTCATTCAATTAATTATAATTCAACAAATAGAGAAGAAACAATTGAATATAATGTCCCTAAAGTAATTTCATTTTTGAATATAAAATCTGCCCTGGTCACTCGAACACTGTGAAATCAAATTCTACTCAATATCGTATAAATTAAGCACATGAGATAGATTTGAGTTAAACTTAGTCGATTGAAAGATATTCCAAGGATCCAAAACAAGGTGATGAAATGATATATTATCAAATTTGGGAGAATGTCTGAGATAATGCTCTAGCCATAGGAACACAAGATGAGATCTGAGAAGAGAGGGAAACATGGGAGATTGTCCTTCATTCCAATGAAAAGATGTTAGAGGATGAATTTGAGATAAAAATCAATCCAAGGTATTATGAAGGGATGGATAATATAATGAATCGATTGATCCTCAAAAATGAACAATAATTTTGGATCGATATTAAAAAACACATTTATGATTGTATCTTCAATGAGATGATGATTGGTGTGGAAGAATTTATACAATCATCAGAAAGGATGGCCTATTATTTTGATGAACCTAAAATGGATGATCCATATAGGAAAATAACATATATTAATTGTATTATTTATCTATTTAAAGTATCTGATAGACTAATAATTAAATTTAATAATTAGGTAGTCTCATTATACATATGTTGATTTCTTGTCTTAAAATATTTCAGTTTCTGACTTTTCCCTTAAAAGATCATTAAACTAAAAAAGTTCTTTTTTAGTCAGTCAATTGTGATACAGGGAACACGTTACAGATTAATGTCAACCGAGATAGTAAATATAGAAACTATTCCTCTTTACTAATAATTTTTGAAATATGAAATGGTAAAATGTACCTCGGTTTAATATTCCACTATTTACTATGTTGATAGTGACACAGGGAAAATTTCACCTTTATAAACACCTGGACACCCACTGAAAATCATGAGGCTCAACACCACTAATTTTAATAAGACTTATTGTGGATCTGTGAAGTTATAATTCACTAACATATCAATACAATTATATCATTTGTTTCCTACACAATGTTTAATCCCAATAGAGATGTCCAACCCACTATCATCATTCAAAGAGCTGACTGACCTTGTCCTCTAAAAAGCTCCTCAAAGGTATATATTTTTATTATTGTTTTGTGACATTTATTATAGAATATTTTTGCATTCCTAAAATGTTTATCCCATGAACACCTAAAATAAATCAAGAAAAATAGTTCATGTATTTCAGAATCTGATTCACTCGCTCTGTATAACCATCTATTTGAGGAAGGTATACTATACTATATTTTCCCTATAAGAGTATTTCATCCTAAAGTCATTCCCATAATTGTGAAGTGAATAGGGGTTATCAGTTAAATAAATAACTGACAACCCACCATGGAGCCTTAAACTGTATTTAACATACAATCAACCCAACTCATCCACTTTGGTCAGGTCTCTAACTGTAATGAATTGGGATGATTTGGTTAGATGATCGATAAATCCCAAAATGACATTCATTCACCAGGGTGTATAAGGAAACACAATGATTAAATCCATGGTGACCTCATCCAACTTCTAGGAAGTATTGGGGATATTTTTAAGAATATCAGAGGGAAATTGGTTCTCATCATTAACCTACAGACTAGTATAGAAATTAGATACAAATAAAAATATATATTACCTCATACCAAATACCAAATATAGTTATTCATGTCATAAAATATCATATAGGTTCTATGATGAATGAATAACTTATACTACTAGATATACTACGTCAGAAAAATTCGCAAAGGTAACAACACCATGATGCTTCCATGAATGTCGGTAACTTCCTCAAAAGATTATGACCATTCACTGGGTACCACTACAATATTTAAAAATTTCATATAATTCGAACAGATTTTATCATTAGGATGTTATTCTTGAATCAGATACATAAGATAGGGTACCAATTTAATTATATCTATGAATATGACTATAGTATTATGCTTGGATTTTTTTGTAAAACTGGGAAAAAATATCTATCAAAATTAATTAATCACTAGACTCTTTAACATCCTTCACTGGAATCATCCTACATAAGGATTCATTTACCACATTCCCTTTTACAGGGGTGTAGAATAGATCAAATTCAAACCATTTACATCACTTGACCAATCATAAATACCTCAAATTTAAGTCCATAGGAGATAAAATATTGGAAAAACACTAATTATCTTAGTAAACCATCAATTTGTTCACAAATATATACTTATTCCATGTCATCAAATAACTCATGACCACCACTGAATCTATCATGGATCAGGAAATTATTTCTTGTGATAAGTGATGGAGAGATATATACACCACCACATGGTAATCCAATATCAATACACACCAAAATCCAGTACCTAAAGAATCATAGTAGAATATGTATCCCTATACAGGATCCAGTTAGATATAAATATGGGAAATGGTTAACCACCATTTGAGCTTGTTGAAACACACCTAACACTCTAGGGTCCACTCAAACCATACATCTTTCTAAGTAAGATAAGTCATAGGAGAGGTGATATGAGAAAACCCTGTTAAAAAATATCCTATAATACACTACTAGGACCAATAAACTACTGATTTCAATTACATTACATAGCTTCACCCATTAAATCACCACTTCAATCTTCTTGATCTCTAATGAAACACCATATTTAGATATCCAATGGACAATAAATATGACATCCTAGATCCTAAATTTTTCCATAGTGGTTTTATTATAGAGACGGTGACGCATAAGTGTGCCTATCATGATCCTCATGTGTCTCAAATGTTCTTACCTGGTCTCGTATTATTCCAATATGTCATCCAAAAACACTTTAATAAAGGATTCTAGGAACTGATGGAAAAACAATTTCATAAAATCTATTAAAACTATTAGATAATTTTTCAACCTAGATGGAATAACCAAATACCCAATGTGTTCATACATAAATATAAATATTGTATTGGAAATTTATAACCCTATGAACCGAACATGATGATACTTAGAGCATATTTTAATATTGGAAAACCATCAATCCCCCGTTTGATGATCAAACATGACATCAATGTGGGGAAAGGAATATTTATTATTGATTTATAACGTATTCATCTCCCAATTATTGATTTGGAACTTGAGGGATTCATTAGACTTTTGGAAAACAACGTAGGTGTATCCCTAGGTGAGATTATTAGGAAAATTAATTCATTAGATTCCATGTCATCCATATGTATCGTTAATTACCCCTACATTCTGGGTGTCATAAAATATAAGGGAATAGATATTGGTTGTGTTCCCAATTCAAATTCTATAGTGAATTCCACATCTCGTTCTTGAGAAAAACCCGAAAAATCATCTATAAATACATCTATAAAATCATCCACTATAGTTGGACAACCATCCATGGAACTTCTATCTTGATCCTTTAATATGAGTGATAAAACCTTGGAAAAAATATTTCCCAACATTGGAATTAAGGGTCCATATTTTTATAACCAGGGGTCCCATTCCCCATAGAAAACCCTACTACACCCATCAGGTTCCACAAAATTTACTCACCAATGATTGGAATTGATGTGCGACATAAAACACACCATCACATCCATGTTGAGGATCAGGTCAAAATGGTCTATTTTCAAAATATGGAAATCTCATTCCATCTCAACCCCTGATAGATTAATATCATAAGATTGATAACTAAAACCCCACTCCCTAATCATTCCATGACTCACAACCAACTCCATGGTGTATTTTATAAGATCGGTTGGAAATTTATTTAATTACACTATACGAGAAGAAGTAAAAAAGTTATAAGAACTCATGTAAAATAAAACAATAGATATAGATTATGTAATAAAAATAGTACATTGAAATATATAATCCATGTATGTGATTCTATTGGTTCTTAGACCGTAGAATGTATGTTCTTCATCACTACTCTTTATTATGGTCCATTACTATATTTTTCCTCTGCCTTGATCCAACTCTTACTATAATAGAATCCTACCTTACCAATATTCCCAATTGAGTGATAACTCATATCCCTTGATTCACCAGACTGATCTATTAATTCTTTATATGATAAGGAACCCACACCTCTCTGAGCTAGCATCCCACTCTTACAGAACCTATTCATGTGATCGAATTTCTTACACTACTGGTGGGGTCTTTTCCCAACTATACATGAATATTGCATGTGCATTGGAATTCCATGTTAGTATCACACAACTGTGCCATTTTCTAGTGGTTACCGACCCAGGTTATTAGGAACGGTGGATAGAGAGACCACGTCACATCTTCTTCTTCTCATCACATTCTTTTTATTTTTGTACATTTTATGATTATCTTAGATCACAAATAATACATCCCCATAAAAACAATATTTATTGGTGTGATCAATCACTACCACTAAGGCTCAATAAAAAACCTCAACATATGTATTCATCTTGAATAGAAATAGTTGAGATCAGATGTCCAGCCACTACCCAAATTCAAAACATTAGGAAATTTTCTTCCCATTGGACCCACTTTGGGTGAGAAAAAAACCAACATAAAAAAACGTATGGAATGTCCCAAAATGTTCTGATCCCCCTATTTGATACCCAGAAACTCTCTAGTCCTGGAATGGTTCCAAATGATAGTGATAAATAGTTTATTAATGTAAACCTTGAACTCCTCCAAACCCATCTCCTGATGTTTATTTTATGGACCACTATGTTCCACCACCTACAACTGGGTTCTTCCAATATAAATGAAGAAAAATTAACTTTAATAGCTTCATGAGTCCCATGTAACTCAAAAATAATCTCATCTAATTCAACACTCTCTTCAGCTTCTTCGGGTTCCATACTACCTGGAAAATAAGGATATTTTTCTGGAGTAACTCCAGATATTTTTCCTATTATATACTCAGTTCTGTTTCACTATCACTAGCATGACCAGATCCCCCTCCCTAATCGAAGTATTGAATATCCTGAAGCACTTATTCTACAAATATCTACTCAAATAGTGAGGGAGAATGACAGCCATCCTCTTTCCATAGTTTGACATGAATTATCGGTGGATTCATAACACTACATAATTTAACGAAACCTAGAAAAGATTCAATACGTCATTCAAAGAAAGTTTCATAAATAATAACTTTTAAATAGCATTATAAGACAATTGAAATAATAATAATTCAATTGAAATTTAAACCACTGCACCCCCACTCAATGTCCATTCATTGTTTGAAACCGTGACATCACCCATGGAGGATAATTCAAAGAAAACCTAGAATATCCCATAACTCAAGGCTTCTCATAATGTGTGTTGGATAGACACCTCACTCACAACTATAACTTCATGACCTCACTATCCTTGTTCTTTCCCATCAAGATGCTACTATATTACATCAACAAAATAAAGGAGACCTCCACCCCATGAAACCATTTTTTTCAGGAACTAGTCTTGGCCTCTATCTAACCTGACACTTGACTAGCCCAATGGAATGTCCATAAGGGAGTTCTCTTTCTCAACGAGCAAGAAACTAGTTCATGGGTAACAAGTAAAGCCTTCTGTAATGTTTTAGTTGAATAAAACTATCTTCAAAAAACACAAAATGATCATAAATCACATCATAACAAAATGAAATAACATGCTACTAGGGTTAAAACACTACAAACATGAGTTTAACTTCAAACATTTACAATAAACACAAAAATAGACTATAAGGGGAGGGGGATCATCCAAATCAACAAAACTGCAGGGAAAATATGGTTCAACACCCTCATGCCTCCTACACCAGCATTACCCAAGAAATAGTCAGTATCATATTGATCCACCATCACTAAGATGTAATGACATTCCTTTACATTGGTAAAAGATAAAAAAGTATACATACACCCATGGTTATATGTAGGGTTTGATCCATATTTCGTATTATGATACAATGAAAGGAGATTCTTTTCAATGAAATTATGAGATAAATTATCTTGCTGGTTTTTAATGAAAAGGGTGAAAAAAAATGATTTGAAATAAATATGGAAAAATGAGTTTATAGGGGTGAAAATTACAATGACATAAGTACCAACTAAAATACATAAGAAAATAGGGTTAGTAGGGTCGTAAGATCCTCATACTCTTAGTGATAACATATCTTAATCAAAAAGTTACATCTATAGACACTTGTAAAGACCCGTAAATTTCATGGAATTTTTTTTCCCAATTTTCTTTGAAATTTTACAAGAACTAAGTTTCTGACAGCACCTGATTCCGAGGCCCCGTGTGCCCGGAATCATTTTCCGAAGTTTGGCTCGGGTACGTTCAGTGAACGAATGATAGGGTTTTTCTAACTTTTAAACCGGTGCTCGGAATCGAATTCTGAGGGCACCGATGGAATCGCAGCACTGGTATTTGCTTATAAACGCCTCTTCTGGAGTTACGTCTGCTCAGGTGTGGTGTTTTTAAATTTTGGGGTTAAGTTAAGAAATAAAATAAAGTGGTGTGACAACTTTATTTTTATTTCACTTAAAGCCACTTAAAAGCCACTTAAGCTGAGTTAAAGCGGATAGGGTGGAATTCAAAATATCCTACCCTCTTGGTAGGATATTTGTGAGGTGGGGCCCACACGAGCCCCACCATTTCTTTTCCGCTAAGTAACGCACCCGCGAAAACCCTTATTTAATAAAAGTCAACTGGGGCGTTTTCTTACACAATTAAACGCTCCTATTAATTAGGCGGTTTATTCGTTGAAATTAATTCTATGAATTAATGGGTCGTTATTTAGCTTGTTTTCCGTTTGTTGGCATGTAATAAAATAAGACCAACATTTTTCTTCTTGAGTGGTTTTCATTGAGAGGATTTGACAGAAACCTTAGGTCCTTCATCCTCCTTCGTGTAGAACACAAAGAACGCAAAGAATGTCGGCCTTCGATGAAGGGCGACGAAGAACGCCGAGCCCTTGGAGATCGACGATGCGACGCCAAGTACCGTGATGCCGACGATTCTTCTCCTACGACATTCTTTTGCAACGTTATTTCATTCACCACAAATCTTCGATCATCCGTTGAGGTAATAGATTGCGGAACCTTGTTAACTCTTTGTGGTTTATATCAACTACATGGATTTAATTGTTATAATTAAATCTGTATGTTCTTGATCCTCAGAGTTCGTCGATGCAACGCTGTATACCACGACGACGCGACGCCCTTCTGCGACGCGACGATCCTCTCCTTCCGCGAAGATCAATTCCGCGAATAACGCACGTTCGACGAATTCGACGAGGTATGGGTTTGATTCTTAAAAATCATTTATATTTATACCCACGATGTTTGTTAAACTTTTGATGTGTTATATTTTAAAACCGCTAACGCGGTGGGTGCGGACTAACGATCAAGTCTGAACCCACCGCACTTTTTCGTTCTTGGTGCGTGAAACGGCGGACGATGACAAACGGAGCCACAATGGTGATTTGAGGGCCAGACAGTGATGTATGGGACCCGGGAGGAGCTACGGCACAGATGGAAGTGGAATCGGACCACCGAAGCAACTCCGGTGGCCCGCGGAATCCACCGACGGCGCGGGTCGTCGGCGCGGTGGTGCCCCGGTGCACCGCCGGATGGAACTGCCGTGGCTGAAGCCGCGGCGACAGTGGCCGACCAGACCCGTGACCGCGAGAGTCCGGTGACACACGGGATGCGGCAAAGCCGCGTCCGCTGACCAAGAGAGGCCCCACACGGTGCTGCGCCACCTCATCCCACGTGGCGCCCCCGCGGCTCCTCCGCTCGGCCGCTCGGCCGAGCCAAGATGGGATGGGTCGCGCCCAACCGGGTCCGCCCCGGACCTGGTTCGGGCCGACCCAGGGGGGGGTCGGTCTGGGCCCAGACCCCCCCGTTTTCAGGCCTTCTTGTCTTTTGCTCATAACATGAGCTACGCACCTCCGAACGACGTGCCGTCAGCGGCGATGTGATCCTTGGATCGAGACGATCATTTCGGTATATCACACCCAAGGTTTAGGAATAGTTTGGGTTCGGCCAGGTTTGTTCGTACACGAAACCAAGCGGGCCCTCGGAGCGGAAACACACATATCTTGAGCTTCAGACGTCCGTTTGACGTGATGTCGACTTTGTTGTTTTCCTCTAAGTGAGACGGATCTTTTGGCATACTCCGCCCGCGGTTTGGACGCAGGTGGAGTACGGTCAGGATGGTTTTTCCTTAAAAACCAATCGGGCCCCTGGGACGAAAAAGCAAATAACTCTCAGACCGGGCATCTGATTGACGCGCCCTCTGCGACGTTGAGTTCATGTTGATGATACAGAACTTTTGGATACTTCAACTCTAGACTATGTGTTAGTTGATGTATTAGCATCTCGGCTTGTGGAGCGGACCCTCCCGAACGAGCATGCTTTGTGCGAGAACCCTAGAGTTGGCTACGACTGCTACTGTGATGACGACGACTGTACAGAGATCCTCAGTGGATTCGACGACGACGATTACAACACTAAGAGATCCTTTGTGGGTCAGTGCTATCGATCCTGTGTGGGTCCGATCCTGTGTGGGTCAGCGCTCAGCGGTCCTGTGTGGGCCAGTTCCTATAGGTCCTATGTGGGCCCGATCCTGTGTGGGTCATTGCGGGGGTCAGTTACCTATCGATCCTTTGTGGTTCAGATCCTTTGTGGGTCATTGCAGGGGTTAGTACCTATCGATCCTTTGTGGGTCCGACAACTTAGATGGATTAGTGATCATCTCTATCATCATTCAAAGAAGTATACCTGTGTTAGATGAAGCCTGTTTACTCTCCTTTGTGGATTGTGTTGTGCTATCATATGTGGATTACATTTTTCTTTCCCTTGTGGATTGTGTTGTGCTATCCTATGTGGATTACATTTTGCTTTCCTTTGTGAATTGTGTTGTGCTATCCTGTGTGGATTTTCGTTTTGCTTTCCTGTGTGGACTGGGTTGTTCTTGGGCTCAGATGTTGGAGCCGAATGAGAATTGATGACTTAGGTATATGTATGGGCATATACCTAATCAGTGTTTGATGTTACTTCGTGATTGTATCTTTCCTTTGTGGATTATCCTTTGTGGGTTCTGGGAGACCTTCGGGGGTCTCGGGGGCCCTACTGAGTAGCTTATACTCACCCCTGCACAGGCTATGCCCGCACTACATTGTGTTGGTTGTAGATAACGGACATCGCTGATCGTGGTGGAGGCTTGCGGAGCATGACGGTACCTGGAGGTGGACAACTGGGTGGGACGTACTCGGGGCGGTCGGATGGACCCGAGGAGCAGTGGAGGCTTTCTGTACCCACCCTTCAGGTGGGACTTCCAGAGGATGGCTCGACGCTGCGGCTTTTACTTTCAGTTGTTGTTTTTCCCCTTTAAATTGTACTTTAGAGTTGGGCTTGAATTTCAGGCCACCTTTACTTTTCCTCACTTACTGTTGTACCAGTTTTTACTTAGTGTTTACTTCTTCCCCTTTCTTACTCTGTGGTTCTTGTCTACATTACAAAGGCAATGCCTTCCCTTTTTCTAGGATTTATGCCTTGCTGCTAGTCGCCAGCCCCTCGCCTATGGAAGGCGGGTTTGGGGTAGTCACGACACGGGCCCCAAGGACGGGTCGTAAAAAATTGGTATCAGAGGAGTTTGGTTCTACCGAAGACTCTGATCTTTCTTCTATATGAATCAATAGTGTTATGCGTATTGAGTGCGGTTATCAGTCCAGGGCGCCCAGTGTTGGTGCGGCAGCCGACGTATCCATACACCAGGACCCTGACTTCTGATTTTCGACTTAATGCACGAAAACATTGATTGCATGTGTGTTTCAAATTTTCTTTGTGATTACTTGTATCAGCTCACCAGGTATACTTTTCTGACCATGGAGCACCTGTTTCCTTTTCAAGATGGCCCCACGATGGTATCCAGCTAGGGTTCCGAGAGTTGTACGTGACGACAGCCCACCGAGCGACGAGGCCTCGGTACATGGCCCTTTGTTAGCAGTGGCACCGGTGGTAGCTTTACCCACCGAGCCACCGATGCTTCCAGCACCAGCCGCTGATTATGCATGTCGCCTCAGTGCACTACATGAGTTCCAGCACCAATGACCACCCAGGTTCCACGGGGAGATAGACCCCCAGGCAACCGAGGACTGGCTGGACGCAGTTGTACAAGTTTTCAGGATAGTGGGGACACCAGCAGACCTCATGGTGATCCTCGTAGCGAGCCTACTGCACACAGCAGCGGGCCGATGGTGGAGCTTGATTCTCCAGCTGCACGATGAGGCATCTCTTCTCTGGATGGACTTTGAGAGCCTCTTCCGCTCGGAGTTCGTCCCGGCCACCCTCCATGTGGTGCGCATCCAGGAGCTTCTTCAGCTGCGGTAGGGCAGCTTGACGGTCGCCCAGTACTCGGCGAGGTTTACCGATCTCTCTCGCTACTCAACCGACATGGTACAGGACCCATTCTTCCGGGCTCGGACCATTGAGCAGGGATTGAGACATGAGATCAGGGCATCACTGATCTCCATCAGCATCCCAACCCAGGCAGGAGTACTAGAGCGAGCCCTTCTGATCGAGGTCTTTCTTGCTGAGTCTTCTCTAGCGGCGAGACCTAACGCGGGGCGACACATAGCATAGTCTTCTGCGGCAGGCAGTCGAAGGATGACTCAGGGGTCCAGGCAGACTAGACCCTCATGGAGACGACCTCAGGACACTGGCTCAGCAGTGCGGGGCACACAGCGTGGAGCCAGTCATTCGAGAGGCAGGCAGTGCTACACATGCGACGGGCAATGCCACATGGCTCGTGACTTCCCGACCAACCATGCTGAGGAGCAGTAGACGGTTGAGGGGCCACCCAGGAAGAGGCAGAGGGTCGACCGTGGCGATTCATTGGGAGGAGGCGGACGAGGCAGAGAAGCTTGCCGAGCAGCAGGTGGTGGGTGACGCTTTGAGGCTCTACCACCACCACCACCAGCATATCCACCCCAACCACAGTGAGCTGGCGGGCAGAGACAGGCACATATCCATGCACCGGAGGTCCATGACCATGGCGTGCCTAAGATGATTCGAGGCACGTTCTTTTTCTGTTCTACCCATACTGCAGTTCTTATAGACACAAGAGTGAGTCTCTCTTTCATAGTCGCTGCCCTTGTTCAGAGCTCGGAGATTCCGACAGAGCCGTTGGCTCGATCCTTATGGCTAGAGACTCCTACGGGAGCAGACTCGACGATTACGCACTGGTGCCGGCAGTGTGAGCTTACTCTAATGGGCGAGAGCTTCGGCTGGGATCTTCTTGTAGCGGCGTCGAGGCTTTACGACGTCATCTTGGGCATGGATTGGTTATCTACATTCCATGCACAGATTGACTGTATTAGGCACAAGGTGCGATGTGTACGCCCCAACGGGAGCAGGTTCACCTTCACCGGTGAGAAGGGAGCCTTCGTAGCACAGGATGGACTTCCCCAGAGGACAGGACAGCCCATCACTCATTAGTTGGCTAGCCTCATCCTAGGATCAGTTGACGTGTGGAGTCCTAGTTTTCCTGCAGTGGTGGATCAGTATGCAGACGTCTTTCCTGACTACATTCTAGAGCTACCTCCTCACAGAGAGGTAGTCTTTTATATTGACCTATACCCCGGGACAACCCCGATATCGACTCCAACATATCGGATGGCCCCCACTGAGCTTCAAGAGCTACAGGTACAGATGGAGGACTTTCAGGGAAAGGGATTCATCCGACCCAGTGTTTCACCATGGGCTTCCCCGATATTGTTTGCCAAGAATGCGGACGGGAGCTTGCGACTGTGTGTCGACTATCGTTGCCTGAACCAAGTGACAGTGAGGAACAAGTATCCGCTACCAATGATTGATGACCTATTTGATCAGCTCATGGGATCACAGTGGTTCTCGATGATAGACCTCAGGTTAGGCTATCATCCGCTGAGAGTTCGAGACGAGGACGTGCAGAAGATGGCCTTCAGATGTCGGTATGGCCACTATGAGTTTTTGGATATGCCATTCGGCCTAACCAATGCTATAGTAGTGTTCATGGGCCTCATGAACAGGATATTTCAGCCATACCTCGATCGATTTGTCATAGTCTTCATTGAAGACATTTTGATATACTCGACGACTGAGGAGGAGCACGCCTACCGCTTACTGGTTGTACTAGACACACTCCGAGAGCACCAGCATTATGGTAAGCTCTCGAAGTGCCAGTTCTGGATACGTGAGATCCACTTCTTGG
This sequence comes from Viscum album, assembly GCA_963277665.1. NCBI lineage: Eukaryota > Viridiplantae > Streptophyta > Magnoliopsida > Santalales > Viscaceae > Viscum > Viscum album. Next base: position 394,541,238 of record OY728153.1, on the reverse strand, counting down.
GACACTTCATCTCTGGGGCAGGAGTTGCAGTTGATCCTGCAAAGATCGAGGCAGTGCTAGCTTGGGAGCCACCCAAGAGCGTGACGGAGGTGCGGATTTTCATGGATACTATCGAAGATTTGTGCCAGAAATTTCCAGAGTTGTGGCACCACTATCAGCTCTTACGAAGAAGGGGAAACCATTTCTGTGGTCTGACATATGTCAGCAGAGCTTCCATGAGCTAAGACATAGATTGACCAATGCACCTATCGTGATGTTTCCTGAGGAGAGAGTAGGGTACGTAGTCTACTTCGATGCATCAGGGAACAGACTCGGATGTGTCCTGATGTAGGAGCAGACAGTGATCGCCTATGGATCACATCAGTTAAGGCCGCATGAGCAGAACTATGCTACCCATGACTTGGAGTTAGCAGTAGTAGTCTTCTCCCTAAAGACATGGCGACACTATCTGATGGGTGAGCGCTTTACTGTCTTTTCTGACCATCAGAGTCTTAGGTATATCATCTCGTAGAAGGACCTGAACCTGAGATAGTGGCGATGGCTCGAGTTCCTCCAGGACTATGACTTTGAGATAGTCTATACTCCTGGGAAGGGGAACGTGGTAGCCGATACTCTCAGTAGGAGGACGAGCATTCAGCTACTTTAGGAGGCGACAGAGCAGCTAGCCACTTTGCAGATATCCTTTATGGATAGTGATGGAGCAGCCTTCTTTCAGTCTCTCACAGTCACTCCTCCACTACTGCAGTGGGTCAGAGAGGCACAGTGTGGGGATGCCGACTGTGAGACGCAGCGTGCACAGTTATCCTCAAGACAGGCACCTGATGGCTTCTCCATTGGAGTAGAGCACGACATCCTTTTCAGAGGACGTACCTTGCTACCAGTCGCTTTACGAGAGGAGGTGTTGAGAGAGTTTCACACTTCTTCTTTGGCGGTACATCCTGGAGTTCCGAAGATGTACTAGGACCTCAGACGACAGCACTGGTGGCTGGGCATGAAGAAGGCTGTGGCGGAGTTCGTTTCTCGATGCCTCACCTGCTAGCAGGTGAAGGCAGAGCATCAGGTACCAGCAGGCTTGGTATAGCCCTTGGAGGTCCCAGAGTGGAAGTGGGACTGGATATATATGGACTTCGTGACTGGACTTCCATGCACTTCCAGAGGTCATGACTCCATTTGGGTGATTGTCGACCGACACACCAAGTCGGCTCACTTCTTACCCATCAGAGAGCAGGGATCGGTGGAGATCATGGGACGTCTCTACGTTCAGGAGACTGTACGGCTTCACGGTGTGCCATCATTTATCATCTCCGATCGAGATGCTCGATTTACTTCACGACTTTGGAAGGGGTTGCAGGAGGCGTTCGGGACGAGGCTATGTCTGAGCACCGCCTTTCACCCTCAGACGGATGTTCAGACAGAGAGGACCATTCAGACTCTCGAGGACATGCTCCGCGCATGTTTCCTCGACTTTGGTCGTAGCTGGGAGGCCCACCTACCCTTGGTGGAGTTCGCGTACAACAACAGCTACCAGTCCACCATCGGGATGGAACCATACGAGGCGTTGTACGGCAGACCTTGCAGATCTCCATTGTGCTGGACAGACCCTGGAGAGTCAGCACTTGTGGGACCAGAGATGGTCCGGGCCACGACAGAGAAGGTCCAGGTCATCCAAGAGTGGTTGAGGACAGCTCAGAGCCGGAAGAAGTCATACGCTGATAGGAGGCGGAGGCCACTAGAGTTTGAGGATGGCGACCACATCTTGTTTCGTGTCTCACCACAACGTGGATTACAGAGATTTGGCCGAGACGACAAGTTGTCTCCATGCTTCATCGGACCATTCCAGGTCCTCATCAGGATTGGCGAGGTGGATTATCTCCTGGATCTAATACCTCAGTTACACCGGGTGCGCGACGACTTCCACATATTTCAGGTGAGGAGATACGTGCATGACCCGACTCACATCATTGACCATGGGGAGCTAGACGTTGATGATGGGGCGAATTTTGCGGAGGTCCAGGTGGAGATCGAGGATCGACAGGAGCGGGTCCTACGTGGATGATCGATTCCTCTAGTGCACATCATATGACAACAAGGGAACCTCCATGAGAGCATTGGGAGCGGGAGGCTCAGATGCGTGCTCAGTACCCACATTTGTTTCCCTAGCTTATGCTGTATCTTTACGGGGACGTAAATCCCTGAGGTGGGAGTGATGTAAAGACTCGTACATTTCAAGGAATTTTTTTTCTTAATTTTCTTTGGAATTTTACAAGAACGCAGTTTCTGACGGCACCTGATTCTGAGGCCCAGTGTGCCCGGAATCATTTTCCGAAGTTTGGCTTGGGTACGTTCAGTGGACGAACGAGCAGGTTTTTCTAACTTTTAAACTGGTGCTCGGAATATAATTATGAGGGCACCGATGGAATCGCAGTGCCGATATTTTATTAGAAACACCTCTTTCGGAGTTTCATTTTCTTAGGTGTGGTTTTATTAAATTTTGTGGTTAAGTTTAGAAATAAAATAAAGTGGTCCGACAACTTTAATTTTATTTCACTTAAACCCGCTTAAAAGCTACATAAAGCCACTTAAGCTGAGTTGAAGCTGATAGGGTGGAATTCAAAATATCCTACCCACATGGTAGGATATTTTTGAGGTGGGGCCCGCACGAGCGCCACAGTTTCTTTTCATCTAAGTAACGCACCCGCGAAAACACCTATTAAATAAAATTCAACTGGGGCGTTTTCTTAAACAATTAAATGCTCCTATTAATTGGGAGGTTTATTAGTTAAATTAATTATATGAATTAATGGGTTGTTGCTTAGTTTGTTTTCCATTTCTTGGCATGTAATAAAATAAGACAAACATTTTTCTTCTTGAGTGTTGTCAGTTGAGAGGATTTGACCGAAACCTTAGATCCTCCATCATCCTTCGCGAAAACACAAAGAACGCAAAGAACGCCGGCCTTCGACGAAGGGAGACGAAAAACGCCATGACCTTGGAGATCGACGACGCGATGCCAAGTACCGCGATGCCAAAGATTCTTCTCCCGCGACGGTCTTCTGCGATGTTCCTTCATCCGCAAAAAATCTACAATCATCCGTTGAGGAAAGAGATTGCGGACCATTTTTAATTCTTTGTGGTTTATAATAGCAACATGGATTTAATTGTTATAATTAAATCTGTATGTTCTTGATCCTCGGAGTTAGTCGACGCAACGCCGTATACCGCGATGACATGACGCCCTTCTGCGACGCGATGATCCTCTCCTTCCGCGACGATCAATTCCGCGAAGAACGCACGTTCGACGACTTCGACGAGGTAGGGGTTTGATTCTTAAAAATATTTGTGATTAATACCCGCGACATTTGTTAAACATTTGATGTGTAATATTTTAAAACCTCTAACGCAGTGGGTGCGGACTAACGAACAAGTCTGAACTCACCGCACGTTTTCGTTATTGGTGCACGAAATGGCGGACGATGAAAAACAGAGCCGCAATAGCTATTTGAGGGCCAGGCAGTGAAGTATGGGACCTGGGAGGAGCTACGGCGCAGACGGAAGTGGAATCGGACCACCGGAGCAACTCCGGTGGCCCGCGGAATCCACCGGCGGCGCGGGTCGCCAGCGCGGCGGTGGCTGACCAGACCCGTGACTGCGCGTGTTCGGTGACACAAGGGACGCGGCAAAGTCGCATCTGCTGACCAAGTGCGGCCCCACGCGGGGCCGCGACACCTAATCCTGCGGGACGCCCCCGCAGTTCCTCCGCTCGGCCGCTCGGCCGAGCCGAGCCGGGCCGACCCGCCGGGCTGGGTCACGCCCAGGCCGGGCCGGGCCGCCCTGGCTAGGTCCGACCCAGACCCAGTTTAGGCTGACCCAGGGGGGGTCGGGCCGGGTCGGTCCGGGCCCCGACCCCCCATTTCCGGGCCTTTTGGTCTTTTGCTCATAACTTGAGCTATGGGCCTCCGAACGATGTGCCATTAGCGGAGATGCAATCCTTGGATCGAGATGGTCGTTTTGGTATATCACACCCAAGGTTTCGGAATACTTTGGGTTCGGCCGAGTTGGTTCGTACACGAAACCAATCGGGCCCTCGGAGCAGAAACGCTCATATCTTGAGCTTCGGACGTCTGTTTGACGTGACATCGACTTTGTTGTTTTCCTCTAAGTGAGATGGATCCTTTCGCATAATCCGCCCAAGGTTTGGACACAGGTGGAGTATGGTCGGGTTGGTTTTGAATTAAAAACCTACCGGGCCCCTCGGACGAAAAGGCCAATAACTCTCAGGCTGGCCGTCCGATTGACACACCGTCTGCGACGTTGAGTTCCTGTTGACGATACAGAACTATTGGATACTTCAACTCTGGACTATGTGTCAGTTGATGTTTCAGCCTCTCGGCTCGTGGAGCAGACCCTCCCGAACGAGATTGATGTGTGCGGGAACCCTAAAGCTGGCTATGACTGCTACTGTGACGACGACGACTGTACAGAGATCCTCAGTGGATTCGATGGCGATGACTACAGCACTCAGCGATCCTTTGTGGGTCTGTGCTACCGATCTTGTGTGGGTCAGTGCTCAGCAGTCTTGTGTGGGCCAGCACCTACAAGTCCTGTGTGGGCCCGATCCTATTTGGGTCTTTCTGGGGGTCAGTTACCTATCGATCCTTTGTGGGTCAGATCCTTTGTGGGTCATTGTGGGGGTTAGTAACTATCAATCCTTTGTGGGTCCGATGACTTAGATGGATCAGTGATCATCTCTATCATCATTTGAAGAAGTATAACTGTGTGAGCTGAAGCTTGTTTACTCTCCTTTGTGGATTGTGTTGTGCTACCCTATGTGGATTACGATTTTCTTTCCTTTGAGGATTGTGTTGTGCTATCCTATGTGGATAACGTTTTGCTTTCCTTTGTGGATTGTGTTGTTCTATCCTATGTGGATTTACGTTTTTCTTTCTTGTGTGGACTGGGTTGTCCTTGGGCTCGGATGTTGGAGTCGAACGAGAATTGATGACTTAGGTATATGTATGGGCATATACCCAAGAAGTGTCTAATGTTACTTCGTGCTTGTATCTTTCCTTTGTGGATTATCCTTTGTAGATTCTGGGAGATCTTCGGGGGTCTCGGGGTCCCTACTGAGTAGCATATACTCACCCCTGCACGGGCTATGCCCGCACTACGTTGTGTTGGTTGCAGACGACGGACAAAGCTGATCGTGGTGGAGGCTTGTGGAGCAGGATGGTACCTGGAGGTGGACAACTGGGTGGGACTTACTCGGGGCGGTTGGCTGGACCCGATGAGTAGTGGAGGCTTTCTGTACCCACCCATCAGGTGGGACTTCCAGAGGATTGATCGACGCTGTGGCTTTTACTTTCAGTTGCTGTTTTTCCCCTTTCAGTTGTACTTTACTGTTGGGCTTGTATTTCCAGCCCCCTTTACTTTTCCGCACTTACTGTTGTACCAGTTTTTACATAGTGTTTACTTCTTCCTCTTTCTTACTCGGTGGTTCTTTTTTACTTTAAAAAGGCAATGCCTTCCCTTTTTCCGGTATTTACGCCTTGGTGCTAGTTGCCAGCACCTGGCATATGGAATGCGGGCTTGGGGTAGTCACGACACGGGCCCCGAGGACGGGTCGTGACAAATTGGTATCAGAGGAGTTCGGTTCTACCGAAAACTCTGATCTTTCTTCAATGTGAAGCAACAGTGTTAAGCGTTTTGGGTGTGGTTATCAGTCCAAGGAGCCCAGTGTTGGTGCAGCGGCCGACGTATCTGTACACCAGGACCCTGACATCTGATTTCCGACTTAATGCACGAAAAAATTGATTGCATGTGTGTTTCAAGTTTTCTTTGTGATTACATGTATCAGCTCACCAGGTATACTGTTCTGACCATGGCGCACCTGTTTTCTTTTCACGATGGCCACACGACGGCAGCCAGCTAGGGGTCCGAGAGTTGTACATGACGACATACCACCGAGCGACGAGGCCACGGTACAGGGCCCTTTGTCAGTAGTGGCACCGGCGGTAGCATTACCCGCCGAGCCACCGATGCTTCCAGCACCAGCCGCTGACGATGCACGTCGCCTCATTGCACTGCATGAGTTCCAGCGCCAGTGACCACCCAGGTTCCACGGGGAGACGGACCCCCAAGCAGCTGAGGGCTGGCTGGAGGCAGTTTTACAAGTTTTCAAGCTAGTGAAGACACCAGCAGAACTCATGGTGATCCTCGCAACGAGCCTACTACAAGCAGCAGCGGGCCGATGGTGGAGCATGATGCTCCAGGTGCACGATGAGGCGTCTCTTCTCTGGACGGACTATGAGAGCCTCTTCTGCTCGGAGTTCGTCCCGACCACCCTTCGTGCAGGGCGCATCCAGGAGCTTCTTCAGCTGCGGCAGGGCAACTTGACAGTCGCCCAGTACTCGGCGAGGTTTACCGATCTCTCTTGCTACTCGACCGACATGGTACGAGACCCATTCTTCCGGGACGAGATCGTTGAGCAGGGATTGAGACACGAGATTAGGTCATCACTAATCTCCCTCAGCATCCCAACCCAGGAAGGAGTACTGGAGCGAGCCCTTCTGATCGAGAGCTTTCTTGCTGAGTCTTCTCCAGCGGCGAGACCTACCGCGGGGCGGCACGTAGCAGAGTCTTCTGCGGCAGGCAGTCGATGGATGACTCATGGGTCCAGGAAGACCAGACCCTCATGCAGACGACCTTAGGACACTGGCTCAGCAGTGCGGGGCACACAGCGTGGAGCAAGTCTTTTGAGATGTAGGCAGTGCTACACATGCGGCGGGTAGGGCCACATGGATTGTGACTGCCCGACCCACCTTGCTAAGGAGCAGTAGACGGTTGAGGGGCCACCCAAGCAGAGGCAGAGGGTCGACCGTGGCGGTCTGCGGGGAGGAGGCGGACGAGGCAAAGGATCTGGCCGAGCAGCAGGTGGTGGGAGATGCATTGAGGCTCTACCACCTCAACCACCATGAGGACCACCCCGACCACAGGGAGCCGGCGGGCAGAGACAGGCACAGCTTCAGCCAGTGGAGGCCTACGACCACGGCGTGCCCAAGATGATTCGAGGTACGATCTGTGTTTATTCCACCCGTGCTACAGTTCTTATATACACATGAGTGAGTCACTCTTTCATAGCCGCTGCCCTTGTTCGGATCTCGGAGATTCCTACATAGCAGTTGCCTCAATCCTTACTGCTAGAGACTCCTAAGGGAGAAGAATCGACAATTACGCACTGGTGCCGGCAGTGTGAGCTTACTCTAGGAGGCAAGATCTTCGGCTGGGATCTTCTTGTAGTGGCGTCGAGGCCTTACGACGTCATCTTGGGAATGGATTGGTTATCTACAGTCCATGCACAAATTGACTGTATTAGGCGCAAGTTGTGATGTGTACGCACTGATGGGAGTAGGTTTACATTCACCGGCGAGAAGGGAGCCTTCACAGCACAGGATGGACTTCCGCAGAGCAGAGGACAACCCATCACTCATCAGTTAGCTAGCCTCATCCTAGGAGCAGTTGACGTGCGAAGTCATAGTTTTCCTGCAGTGGTGGATCTGTATGGGGACGTCTTTCCCGACGACGTTCCAGGGATACCTCCTCGTAGAGAGGTAGACTTTTATATTTACATGTACCCCGAGACAGCCCCGATATCGACTCCAGTATATCGGATGTCCCCCACTGAGCTTCGAGAGCTATGGGTACAATTTGATGACTTGCAGGGCAAGTGATTCATCTGACCCAGTGTTTCACCCTGGGCTTCCCCGATATTGTTTGCCAAGAAGGAGGACAGGAGATTGCGACTCTGTGTCGACTATCGTCGCCTGAACCAGGTGACAGTGAGGAACAAGTATCCACTACTGAGGATTGATGAACTCTTCGATCAACTCAAGGGAGCACGGTGGTTCTCGATGATAGATCTCAGGTCAGGCTATCATCAGCTCAGAGTTCGAGACAAGGACGTGTAGAAGACGTCCTTAAGATGTCGGTATAGCCACTATGAGTTTTTGGCTATGCCATTCGGTGTATCCAATGCTCCAGCATTGTTCATGGGCCTCATGAATTGGATCTTTCAGCCATACCTCGATCGATGAGTCGTATTCTTCATCGATGACATTTTGATATACTCGACGACTGAGGAGGAGCACACCTACCACTTACGGGTTGTACTAGACACACTCCAAGAGCACCAGCTTTATGAAAAACTCTTGAAGTTCCAGTTTTGGATATGTGAGTTCCCCTTCTTGGGACACGTCATCTCTGAGGTGGGAGTTGCAGTGGATCCTGTGACGATCGAGGCAGTGCTAGCTTGAGAGCCACCCAAGAGCATGACAGATGTGTGGAGTTTCTTGGGATTAGCTGGATACTATCAGAGATTTGTGCCAGAATTTTCCAGAGTTTTGGCACCACTCTCTTCTCTTACGAATAAGGGGAAACCCTTTGTGTGGTCAGACAGATGTCAGCAGAGCTTCCAGGAGCTGAGACAGAGATTTACCAGCACATCTATCTTGTGGTTGCCTAAGGAGGCAGTAGGGTACGTAGTCTACTGCGATGCATCTGGGACCGGGCTCGGATGTGTCCTAATGCAGGAGTGGGCAGTGATTACCTATGGATCACGTCAGTTGAGGCCGCATGAGCAGAACTACGCTACCCATGACTTGGAGATAGCAGCAATAGTCTTCGCCCTGAAGACATGGTGACACTATCTGATGGGCGAGCGCTTTACAGTCTTTTCTGAAAATCAGAGCCTTAGGTACATCTTCTCACAGAAGGAACTGAACCTGAGACAATGGCGATGGATCGAGTTTTTCCAGGACTAGGACATTGAGATATTCTATACTCCTGGGAAGGGGAACGTGGTAGCCGATGCTCTCAGCAGGAGGACGGGCATTCAGCTACTTGAGGAGGTGACAGAGCAGCTAGCCGCTTTGCAGATATCCTTTGTGGATAGAGATGGAGCAGCCTTCCTTCAGTCTCTCACATTCACTCCTCCACTACTGCAGCGGTTCCGAGAGGCACAGCGTGGGGACGCCGACTGTGAGACGCGGCGTGCACAGTTATCCTCAGGACAGGCACCTGATGGATTTTCCTTTGGATCAGAGGACGTACCTTGGTACCAGTCGCTTTACGAGAGGAGGTGCTGAGAGAGTGTCACACTTATCCTTTGGCAGTACATCTTGGAGTGGAGAAGATGTACTGGGACCTCAGACGACAACACTGGTGGCCGGGCATGAAGAAGGCTGTGGTGGAGTTCGTTTCTCGATGCCTCACCTACCTGCAAGTGAAGGAAGAGCATCAGGTACCAGCAGGCTAGGTACAACCCTTGGAGGTCCCGGAGTGGAAGGGGGATGGGATATCTATGGACTTCGTGACTGGACTTCCACGCACTTTCAGAGGTCACGACTCTATTTGGTTGATTGTCGACTGACTCACCAAGTCAGCTCACTTCTTACCCATTAGAGAGCAGGGGTCGGTGGAGAGCTTGGGACGTCTCTATGTTCAGGAGATTGTACGGCTTCACGGTGTGTCATCATCTATCATCTCCGATCGAGATGCTCTCTTTACTTCCCGACTTTGGAAGGGGTTGCAGGAGGCGTTCGGGACGCGGCTACGTCTGAGCACCGCCTTTCACCCTCAGATGGATGGTCAGACGGAGAGGACAATTCAGACTCTTGAGGACATGCTACGTGCATGTTTCCTCAACTTTGGTCGTAGGTGGGAGGACCACCCACCCTTAGTAGAGTTCACGTACAACAACAGATACCACTCCACCATCGGGATGGAACCATATGAGGCATTGTACAGTAGACCTTGCAGATCTTTTTTGTGCTAGACAGACCCTGGGGAGTCAGCACTTGTGGGACTAGAGATGGTCCAGGACATGACGGAGAAGGTCCGGGTCATCCAGGAGCAGATGAGGACAGCTCAGAGCCAGCAGAAGTCATACGCTGACAGGAGATGGAGGCCACTGGAGTTCGAGGATGGCAACCACGTCTTCTTGCGTGTCTCACATCGACATGGATTACAGAGATTTGGCCAAGGCGGCAAGATGTCTCCAAACTTCAACGGACAATTCTAAGTCCTCAGCAGGATTGGCGACGTGGCTTTTCGCCTGGCTCTACCACCTCAGTTACACCGGGTGCACGACGTCTTCCACATATCTCAGCTGAGGAGATACATGCACGACCCGACACACATCATTGACCATGGGGAGCTAGACGTTGATGATGGGGCGACCTTTTGCGGAGGTCCCTGTGGAGATCGAGGATTGACAGGAGAGGGTCCTACGTGGACGATCGATTCCTGTAGTGTGCATCAGATGGCATCACAGGAACCTCCAGGAGAGAACTTGGGATTAGGAGGCTCAGATGCGTGCTCAATAACCACATTTGTTTCCCTAGCTTATGTTTTATGTTTACGGGGACCTAAATCCCTGAGGTGGGAGTGATGTAAAGACCTGTAAATTTCAAGAAATTTTTCTTCTTAATTTTCATTGGAATTTTACAAGAACACTGTTTCTGACGGCACCTGATTCCGAGGCCTGGTGTGCCCGGAATCATTTTCTAAAATTCGGCTCGGGTAGGTTCAGTGAACGAACGAGCGGGTTTTTATAACTTTCAAACCGGTGCTCGGAATCAAATTCCAAGGGCACCGAAGGAATCACAACACTGGTATTTGCTTATAAATGCCTCTTCCGGAGTTGCGTTTGCTCAGGTGTGGTTTTTTTATATTTTGGGGTTAAGTAAATAAATAAAATAAAGTGGTGCGACAACTTTATTTTTATTTCACTTAAAGCCTCTTAAAAGCCACCTAAAGCCACTTAAGCTGAGTTGAAGAAGATAGGGTGGAATTCAAAATATCCTACCCTCATGGTAGGATATATGTGAGGTGGGGCCCGCATGAACCCCACCGTTTCTTTTTCGCTAAGTAACGCACCCACGAAAACCCCTATTAAATAAAAGTCAACTGGGGCGTTTTCTTAAACAATTAAACGCTCCTATTAATTGGGCGGTTTATTCGTTGAAATTAATTCTATGAATTAATGGGTTGTTACTTAGTTTGTTTTCCATTTGATGGCATGTAATAAAATAAGACCAACATTTTTCTTCTTGACTGTTGTTCGTTGAGAGGATTTGACAGAAACCTTCGGTCCTTCATCCTCCTTCGCGATGAACACGAAGAACGCCAGCCTTCGACGAAGGGCGACGAAGAACGCCAAGCCCTCAGAGATCAATGAGGTGACTCCAAGTACTGTGATGCCCACAATTCTTTTCCCACGATGTTCTTCTACGACGTTCCTTCCTTCGCAACAAATCTTCGATCATCCGTTGAGGGAAGAGATTACGGACCCTTTTTAATTCTTTGTGGTTTATAACAACAACATGGATTTATTTGTTATAATTAAATCTGTATGTTCTTGATCCTCGGGGTTCGTCGACGCAACACCGTATACCGCGATGACGCGACGCCCTTCCGTGACGCGACGATCCTCTCCTTCCGCGATGATCAATTCCACGAAGAACGCACGTTCGATGACTTCGACGAGGTATGGGTTTCATTCTTAAAAATATTTGTGATTTATACTTGGGACATTTGTTAAACATTTGATTTGTAATATTTTAAAACCGGTAACGCGGTGGGTGCGGACAAACGAACCAGTCTGAACCCACCAAACTTTTTTGGTCTTGGTGCGCGAAATGGCGGATGATGACAAACGGAGACGCAATGGAGATTTGAGGGCCAGGCAGTGAAGTATGGGACCCAAGCGGAGCAACGGTGTAGACGGAAGTGGAATCGGACCACCAGAGAAACTCCGGTGGCCCGCAGAATCCACCGGCTGCCAGAGGCGGTGGTGCCCCGGCGCGCCGTCGGATGGAGCCGCCGCAGATGAAGCTGCGGCGGCAGCGGATGACCAGACCCCTGACCGCGCGGGTCTGGTGACACACGGGATGCGAGAAAGCCGCGTCTGCTGACCAAGAGAAGCCCCACGCGGGGCCGCGGAACCTCATCCCGTGGGGTTCCCTCGTGGTTCCTCCACTCGGCTGCTCGACCGAGCCGAGCCGGGCCGACCCTCCGGGCCGGGTCGCGCCTAACCGGGTCGGTCCGGGCCCAGACCCCCCGTTTCTGGGCCTTTTGTTATTTTGCTCATAACCTGAACTATGGGTCTTAGAACGACGCACCGTCAGTGGATATGCGATCCTTGGATCGAGACGGTCGTTTCGGTATATCACACCCAAGATTTCAGAATACCTTGGGTTCAGCCGGGTTGGTTCGTACACGAAACAAACCGGGCCCTCGGAGCGGAAAAGATCATATCTTGAGCTTCGGACATCTGTTTAACGTGCCGTCGACTTTGTTGTTTTCCATTAAGTGAGACAGAGCTTTTGGAATACTCCGCCTAAGGTTTGGATGCAGGTGGATTATGGTCGGGTTGGTTTTTCCTTAAAAATCAACCGGGCCCCTCTAACGAAAAAGCCAATAACTCTCAGACCGGGCATCCGATTGACGCGCCATCTGCGACGTTGAGTTCCTGTTGACGATACAGAAATTTTGGATACTTCAACTCTGGACTATGTGTCAGTTGATGTATCAGCCTCTTGGCTCGTGGAGCAGACCATCCCGAACGAGCTTGTTGTGTGCGGGAACCCTAGAGCTGGCTGCGACTGCTACTGTGACGACGATGACTGTACAGAGATCCTCAGTGGATTCGACGGCGACGACTACAGCACTCAGAGATCCTTTGTTGGTCAGTGCTACTGATCTTGTGTGGGTTTGATCCTGTGTGGGTCAGCGCTCAGCAGTCCTGTGTGGGCCAGCACCTACAGGTCCTGTGTGGGCCTGATCCTGTGTGGGTCTTTGCGGGGGTTAGTTACCTATCGATCCTTTGTGGGTCAGATCCTTTGTGGGTCATTGCGGGGGTTAGTAACTATCGATACATTATGGGTCCGATGACTTATATGGATTAGTGATCATCTCTATTGTCATTCGAAGAAGTATATCTGTGTGAGATGAATCCTGTTTACTCTCCTTTGTGGATTGTGTTGTGCTATCCTATGTGGATTACATTTTTCATTCCCTTGTGGATTGTGTTGTGCTATCCTAGGTGGATTAAGTTTTGGTTTCCTTTTTGGATTTTGTTGTGCTATCCTGTGTGGATTTATGTTTTTCTTTCCTGTATGGAATGGGTTGTGCTTGGGCTCGGATGTTGGAGCCGAACGAGAATTGATGACTTAGGTATATGTATGGGCATATACCTACGCAGTGTCTGATGTTACTTCGTGATTGTATCTTTACTTTGTGGATTATCCTTTCTAGATTCTGGGAGACCATCGGGGGTCTCGGGGTCCCTATTGAGTAGCTTATACTCACACCTGCACGGGCTATGCGCGCACTACGTTGTGTTGGATGCAGACGACAGACATCGCTGATCGTGGTGGAGGCTTGCAGAGCAGGATGGTACCTGGAGGTGGACCACTGGGTGGGACATACTCGGGGCGGTCGGCTGGACCCAAGGAGCAATGGAGGCTTTCTGTACCCACCCTTCAGTTGGGACTTCCAGAGGACGGTTCGACGCTATGGCTTTTACTTTCAGTTGCTGTTTTTCCCCTTTTAGTTGTATTCTACAGTTGGACTTGTATTTCCGGCCCCCTTTACTTTTCCTCACTTACTGTTGTACCGGTATTTACTTAGTGTTTACTTCTTCTGCTTTCTTACTCTGTGGTGCTTGTTTACTTTACAAAGGCAATGCCTTCCCTTTTTCCTGGATTTACTCCTTGGTGCTATTCACGAGCCCCTGGCCTGTGGAAGGCAGGCTTGGGGTAGTCACGACACGGGCCCTAAGGACGGGTCGTGACAACACTAATCACCATCAAATATTTGTTTTTAGTGCTATACCATAATACTTTTTGGGAGATTGGGGCATGGCCCAATCAACTCACCTAACATAACAGGTCCCGTCTTCTAATCAAAATACATTAGTTTCCCATGTACACTATTTCAATCCCTATATCACATTAAATCACTACTTACACACTCAAAATATCAATAATATAAATCACACTTCATAGAAAAAAATTTACAAGGGGAAAATATTTATCAATCGATCAACTCACACCAAAAACCCTAAAAACACATTTTACACAACCAAAAATATTTATAAAACCTCATTAATAAAATAATTCTTAATAACACTGTTAATTAATTCTAAATCATGTAACCACCTACATCTTACATGAAACCCTTAAATAGATGGGTAGACACCACAGACGCACTAAGAGGAATCTCTAAAATGTAAAGAGAATAATAAAACCATCAATATTTAACCCAAATAATGTATATTTGGGCCCAACCTAGATCTAATATCTTTATATAAAATAGATCACATGAAATATGGGAGAAAAGAAAAATAATAAAAAAGGAAATAGGAAATTAGAGTATTACAAAATGATTTCATGAATAATGCACATGAAAATTTGGTAAATATTAAATCCCAAGGAGTAAATAGGGAGGTAGAGTCATGCCTAGGAAAGGTTATCATGAATGAGGTGAGTGATGGGTAACTTGGTGTTAAAATTAGGCGAGGTTTAGAATATGAAATCTAATATTTTTAAGGATCTGGTAGATCACATGGTCTTCCAGACCCTGCCAAAACAATATGACACCTATATTAAAAGGTAAAACAGGTCAAATGGTTTAATAGGGTAGGGAGCATGTGTGTTATCTAAGTTATGTATCTTGGATAGTTCCATTATCTGAGGAATATGGTCTCCACTTAGCTAGCGCATAGTTTTCCCTGACTATGCGAAAAACACGTGACTCCACTTATCGAGAACATAAACCACAATATTTCTCAAAAAATCCTTCAAAATCCATTTAATATATATAAGATCATAAGAAAGTGTAAATAACTCAACTAAAAACATGTATGTGAAACATTATATATTGTTATAGTGAAGCCAATGAAGCCAAATTTGAAAATATTCATATGCTTCAGACTTGGCAGTTTTCGAGGAAGATAAAGATATATGTTCGATGATTATTACATATACCGAATAATACAATATGTGTAAGGGTGGGATATATAATCAATTGGAATATATAAAACATAAAAATGAATTTTACCATTTATTGAATCTTATAGAGTGAAAAAATTGACTACACTTCTATTGAGAAAAACTAAGGATAGTGATGAAAATAAAAGGACATTCAATAGAACATAATTAAAAATATTTTATATATTGTATATTAGATGAGATCTTATACGATTTATAATTCAATATAATGGAAGTATTTAAGTTCATTATATTTATAATTAAAAAGTGATTATCTACACTAATATATGTATAATAAGATTTTTTTATTTGTTGAGATTATGTTGAAAATTGAGAGTATAGTGTGCTCATATTGAGTGAGTGATCAATGATATATATTTCTTAAGATATACGTGATCTAAAAGAATTAGTTGTTTCATTATTAATATAAAAATAACTAGTGAAAGTATCATTAATTTTATTACACTAAAATATCTACATGTGTGTGATAATTGGAATTATATAGGTTCTAGTAAATCATGTAAAATCACATATATCTATCTTGAATTTTATCACTTTCAAATTTTCTTAGAAATAGAGAATGTTTTTTGACTAATTGTGTAACAAGATCATTTTAATGAGACGTTTTATATTGAAATACCATGATTCACCACTATCCTCTCAGAGTATCCTTCCTTCTATAGTTTCATAATTATACTTATATTTCTATGTTCAAAAAGGCCACATGACTTATCATTTGTTAATAATTTTGAACATAATATTTTGTTCTATTTCATAATTTTATGAACATACTTCAATTATTCTGAAAAAGTGTTTAAACTTAATAATAAATTTAGACCTATTATTATGAAAATATGAAAATCCTTGACAACTCATTTCCATAAAAAGATTATTTTCATATGGAAAGAACATGTAATGTCAATATTTTTTCTACATGACAACATTCCATACCTAAATGTATTTTAAAAAATACTACAGTGGATATAAAATGTTTCCAATATCTTATTAGAATAAAATATTCCTATTATACATTATTCATATTTTATACTTGTTATAAATAATTTGTAGTAATATATTAAATATATGTTTTCTCATAATGTGATTATGATATGTTTTTTTTCTACTTTTCTTCACATATCACACATAGAGATAACATTAGAATGTAATGAAATTACCACCATTTATTCTCTACCTTCTTAAATATATTCTTAAATTCTATCCAATCATAATATATATCATCTTGAAATCAAATACAATTTCAAAATGAATAACACATTTCAAAGATACGAAATTAAGTTGCTAAATAATTAAATTACAAAATTGTTTCTCCAATTGATATGCTTTGAAACATACTTATAGGATAGAGTGATGAATTTGAGGTAAATATATCTCATGGTAGTACGTATTATTTTACTTGGGGAATTATTAATTAAAACTCACTTAATATCTCTTTAATAAACGTATTTGGATGTTTTTTTGTCATACATAATGTGAGTCAACCAAAGGAAATTTATTAAATAAATCATATTTAAATTCTAAATTGAAAAAATAACACTTATATAAGGTGAATACACTCACATTCAATGAAATTAAATAAAACACTCAATTTTCAATTTTCCTATAGATATCCTAAGGAATTTCTAACATAAAAACTATTAAACTAATTTGATAATTCTTCTCATCTCTCAACTATTTTTTGTATTAATATATTTTTTCAAAATTTAATAAAAAAACTACTCAATAAAATAAGAATATATGGATTATATGATAAAATTTATTTTTTTGAGATACAACACACCGAACATAATATCAAATAATAGGATAATTATTTGGTGAAAGGATTCAATAATATATAAATAAATATTTATTTTTATAGAAATATACCCTAATTTAAATCCACTATGATATAAATTTTCTTTATAAAAGTGCTATTTTATATTTATCTATTTCAACCTAAATTGTTACATTATATTTTTTTATGAAACAATGGTAATAACACCTAATATCTAACAAAAAAGTCAATATTATTTTTATGTCCCTCAGATATGACATCGTCATCACCATCCCTTTTGTGGTTTCTTGAGTCACATACACATATGATTCTTAAGTAATAATCAATGTGATGAAAATTTTATTCTTATATTTGTATGATAAAAACCTTATTTATAGGAAAAATTCACTATTGTATTTGGATATACAGTAATCCATGTTTGTCAACCCAATACTAAAAGGTGTATTTTTATTATTGAAGTTACAGATATCTATAAATAATTACACCATAATAAATTATTTAGTTTAATATTATATAATAACATTCACTATTAAATGATGATAATGTAATTAATGATTCTGAATTTTACATTGAACATCACTAAAATGAATTTTTTTTAAGAAAATATCAATAATAGAAATATATTCAATATCTTTATGTACTCCCATAGATTAAAATAATCAAATTGAATAGTATTATATAGTTTCATTCCATTCCAAATGGGTATTGAAATTTCATTAAGATTATAAACTCGTAATAATTTTAAAGCCTCACAGACATATTTTTTTTTATGTTAAATATCATCATGTTGATTTAGTAGAATTCAAATTTATAAAAAAATTAATTTTAACAAGTATAAAAATCTCAATATTTCTATTCATTTGGTTTAAAATCATCAAAAATTTAAACATAATTGTAAATAAATATAACATTATTTTAATATATGATTACAACGAGTAATGTTTCAAATTTATGAAATATATAAAATGTATTTCCTACCCTTAAATGCATCAATGGGATAATATATAGTCATGTATCAAGCATCAAATACCATGTCCTCAATGTTTTATTAATACTTTATTTCAGCTTAATAAATTGGTAAATTATTATTCAATTCAAATTAAGTATAAAACATTTAGGTTACTCAATAAAAACTTTATTTTTGGATATTTTTTACTTATATCCACTAGAAATATATTGCACATATTTTTGGAAACTATAAAAAGAGTGATTTGAATAGTCACTTGTCATTATCCAATAACAAATTTATACTCATACTATATTTCATCTACACGTGTGTACTCCAAAAAATGTGACTTTAGAAAAAAACATATTAATATATTATTATAATTTATTTAACTAAAACACCCACATATAATACCATACACTAAACATATAATTGGTATATTTTATTTAAGAAGACATATACATAATATATGACCATTAGAAACATAATTAAAACATAATTTTTAATTAATTGTCATAATATCATCCAAAATGTAATCATACTTATATATTTTCATTCAAAACCATTTATAAATACATAAAATAAATGGGTATATCAAATAGTATTTAAGGTAATAAAAAGAATAACTATGAATGAAATATTCATAGTGAAATATTATATAAAAAATTCTTCAAAAAATGGAACATTATTATGTATGATTAATAAAAAATAGAAATATTGAAATATTATAATTATAACCATAGATATATGTGAAAAAAATACATAATAAATATAAATTTTTTATCATAATTATTAGTCACCAAATAATGATAATAAACCATAATATGATTTCATAATCTAACTTGCCATGCATTTACATAGTATATCATGAGATGAAAGTTTTACCTAATATATTAGGGTCTATATAATTATATTCTTGTATTCTATATATTTTATGCCAAAAATTTGTTTAACAAATAGAAAAGAAAAAATACAACAATCATAAATAGAAAACCCCCCATGAGAAAGTTACATGTTACATAGTAATTTCAGAAAAAAATTTATTAATGATGTATCATATAGGTTACCCAATACGAAATTAATTATGGAACCATATGTATTAAAAATAAATAAGGAATCATATATCATGGATATAGTTATCAATATTATGTAAATATTAATGTAAGTATTCAAGAATAAATTTTTCTATTATTCAATTATAAAAAAATTATCGAGGGAATCTATTTAAAAGGGATTTTATATATAAATGTAACCTAAAAGTTCATAATAATTTTTATAACAATCTAATATATTTAAATTAAAAATATAATAAACATTAGAATAATGATATATGAAAATAATATAATTTGAGAGAGTTCCCCTTTTAATCAATCTAATTTGAATGAAAATATATTTTCATCGTATCTCCTGATACCTTGACTATTTTAATTGGTTTATTAAATCATGAAATAATTAATAACTACATAATAAAACCAAAAGAAAATTTATTTTCACTTTTATAATATTTATATTAACTTCATTAATGTTTACATGTGACAAAAATAATGTTTTTTGACATTATATATTATAATAGAACTCAACTGATATTGTCCTATAAATTCATCAATTGAGTCTAAGTTAAAACCACGATTATATAGTTTTTTATTCACTAGGATAAACATCATTAGTCGTTTACGTTCTATTTGATTTACAATCAATAAAATTCCATCAATAATGGAAAAAATATAACTCAAATAAAAAATGTAATTATATTAGTTTAATATTTATAAAAGACCATATTAGACTATTTAATGTCGATTTAACACAATATAATGTCACACATTACAAGGAAGATAAAATAAAATTCAAATTAATAAAAAAAAATTAAAATATATTTTCATGCTTCTAACTATAATATACAAGAAAAAAAATCTACAAATTTATCACTATATATATTATTGAGGTGACTGAAAATGAATAAAAAATATTAATTTTTTTATCATATCCCAAAATCAAAAAACACATAGAGAGTGTACATTTGACACCTCTCTAACTTATAGAATCAAATGTATTGTAACACCAAGACACCAGATAAATACATGATAATTACATTACATTAAAAGATAACAACAATTATAAAAATACATAAATCATAATTATTAATTCATTTCATATCCTTAGACCTCTCATAGAACTCATTTTGGTTTCCAAAAGAAATTGTGATATAATAAGGGAGATATCTGATAGATGGTATGTATAAGAGTTTAGTAGAATCTAAAAATGGAATATAAGAAATTCCTAATATGAAAGGAATAAACAAATAAACAAATACCAAATAATTGAATAAAAAATAAAAATATACCTATAAAAATATTAACATGTGATCACATGGATGAGAAAAAAATCTTATAATGATGGAATTCATAATTTTCGAAATCATAACCATACTATTAAGGACATTGGGAAGGGAATCTTATGAAAATGGGTAGACAAACCCCAAATACACAAAATAGTTTCTCTCATTAGACTAATGGATAAGTTAATGAGATATATAATTTTGGGTCCCAACTATCACTTAATAAGTTTAATGCACTCATGTTATGAAATTAATATATAAAAAATACCTATCATAATATTCCTTAAACAATAACTTAAATAAATATTTATAAGTAAAAAATAGTTGTAAATATTGTTTTTTATATTTTTTATTTTTTTAGTAGTTATAAAAAAGGTATATATTTCTCGGTAAACTAACATAAATTTTTATTGTGAAATATATGGTATTCAAACTGTAAAGAGTAATGGATATAAATTCAATTAAATGTTATAAAAATCATTGAAATATCATAATATGTATGGAATATATCCATGAAATAATGAAAAGAAAATATAATTAGAAAGGAGAGTATGGATATATGAAATGAAATTCATAAGATATAACTTATGAATCATTAATATAGCTACAGATATATTAAATTCCTTTATAAATAAACGAAAAATTGTATATATTTACTTTCGATTAAATTTTTTAAATGAAATAGAAGTATGAATAAAAAAAGAGAAACAATTTATCAATGAAAGATATATATAAAAGACAGTTGATTTATAATATTAAATGAGATATAAAAAGCATCCATCAATTTAAATAAATAAATATATTTTACTAAAATACAAAAAATGGACCATAATATTCTATTTATAAGTATGATATTTAGAAAATAATAATGAAAAATATCATTATTTGTGAGATATACGAATATTGGTAATAGATTGAAAATATTCCCATATATAATTAAAAGGTTTGACATAAAAAATCATTTTAATGTGAAGAAGGAAAATATACATATCTATAGAATAATGATTTTAAAAACCAATATCAGGACATGAATATTGGATAATTCTAAATTACCATGGGATGAATACCAGAACTAAGTCATTGTATACAATAGTTTGGGAAGGATTTCCTAAAAGTAATTAATAATTTACAAGTATAACAGTTATACTAATAAATCGGTTTGGATAATTCATTAATTTCACATCCATGTATAAAAAATTATAAATATTTTGATATAGAAAAAACAAAGAAGGAATCTCAAATAAAAAAATGTAATATTAAAATAAATACAAACTAAACTTAATATATAGATATAGTGTAAAGAATATATTCTCTAGGACATCCATAAATTAGAAAAGGAAACTAGAAATACCTGATATAATATCAATGTGACTCTATGTCTATATCCATCCCCAATACTTGCACGACTTTTTCCTGACTGATTTAAATCCAGAACATAAACCAAATAGAATGGTACTCAATATGAAGACCCCTAGTGTTTTGAGTATAGTTTAAGGATAAATTTCACAATCTGATTTCCTGTAAGTGATATTGAATTTTATTTTTCAAAACATTAAAAAATATCCTAGAGACCATATTATAATATTTTAAAACATTATTTAATTAGATAATCTCTTATTATAGACATTCCTTAAATACTAATTAAGAAGGGTCTTCAATGAAGTAAAATATAACTTAGTAACTAAACATTGATATAGAGTAAAAAATCACACTAGTAAAAGAGTATAAAGGAATTCATTCATGGATATAATAAAACTAAAGATGAAATACCCTAGATAATTACATGTAATATTAAATAATTCAATGTGTATATAGTTATAGGGGCTCTTAAAACTCATCTTATATGATCACAGATGTATTTAGTTGCAATCATCTATTGATCAATTCTTGCATTCCTTGTCTATAACCAAGAAACTCCTCCCAACTAGCCTCACCAGTGGAACTCTACCAAGGCATAGGCTTGTCCCACAACAAGTGGGTTTATTATATAACATTGGGACTACTTCCCGATGATATTACAAATATAGGGTTAGGAGGGTTGTGTGTTATATTAGATAAAAACAACAAATAGAATACAATGAAACTATTTCCATGAAAAAAGTGAACCCCCAATCATACAGTACCAACTAATTCCCCTACTATAACTCCCAAGAACTAAAAAATAGTCATATTCAATAAATATTTTCATTATCACACAAATATATGGGTATTTGGTCAATAGATTATCTTATTTGGGAAAAACAATTTATATAAACTTCTTGTTGGGACTTGAATTTTTAAACTAATATTATGATAACAAATGATACTATGAAAATCTATTACTAAATAGTGACACTGGATGTATCCATTCCATGTGTGAAACATGCCTTCGGTTTCTAAATTAATAATTATTTATATATGTGCTTGTAGATATATATATATAGGTGAATATATTGGTGGGTATGTATTTTTATTGTCGTATATATGTATATTAATATGTAAAAAAACCTTCTTTGGGAACCAATTTTTAAATCAAGTTAAAATTGCAAATTATTTTGAAACTAAGGAGTGATATTTTCTATAAAATCTATAACAAAACAAAAAAAATAATAAAATATAAGTTACAATATCATTAAATACCCTAAAAACTCAACATAAGCATTCAATTCAACAAAAAAATATTGAAACAATATGAAATAGACATTTAAATCAATTTAATGTAAAATCCCCGATTAATAACCACTCCAGTCCCATTTATAAGAAATGAGAGAATTTAAAATATTCATTTATAATTACAATTAAATCAGAAAAACATATTATAGATTTATATTAATTAATTTAATAATTAATTTTCTTTAAAAATTGGTTAAAAATTTAATAATGATAAGGGTTTTTGGGAAAATGAAAAAAATGGAAACACCTACATTACAGAAGTGAAAATGAAATGAATCATTTAGGAAAAAATAGTGGTGCATCGAACCAAAATTATAAACAGCATGGGAATAAAATATAATAATGTTTTAAAATGGATTCTTATACTATAGTTCATAGAAAATCACATCAAGGTAATGGGAGAATGGAAAACAAGAGGAATGAATTAAATAAAGGATACAAAATTTATTACATTTGAATAAACCCAAAAATTCTAGGTAGTATCTCCAAAAATATAATTCCGAAGGAGGATAATACATCCTATTTTGTGAATAGGGATGAGTTGAATGCATGGAAGGAGTTGAGATAGCTTAGGGGATACAATTATAGAAGGGTATAATTATATTATTGATTTTAAAAGTTTTGAATATTCTATGTGGTTTGGAAGAATTGTATATTAAATTATGCACCAAATTAGAAACCTTCACTAAATGGAAAATATATACCCCCATATTTGGCTATATGGTTGGATATACTATTCACCAACAATTTAGAATGAGTGTATTAGAATGTAATGGTTTTTTTCATTTTTTTCTCAATATTTTACCTAATCATTCTCTAACCATGTCACCCACACTCCACTTAAAATTTTATTTTTTAACAAATTCTGCCTAAAACTCAAAGGTTATGTAATAATTAAATAAACTAATTAAATAAATATAAAATATATCAATGGGTTTATTGGAACCAAAAAATCATTTTGGCCTCTGAAAACGTGCATACACTAATCTAGAGGGGAAAATGACCCTCATAACCATTTTGATAAAAAAGGGGGGGTCTTGTACCCAATTTTGTGAAATGTGTACAAACCTAAAAACATTAATTGAACTAGTTACATGTGAAATAAGTAATAAAATTTTATATTTTCTATTTATTCATGATGTTGTCTGCAACCAAGGAGGAATCTATTTCATGAAACTTGAGTTTCATGATCCATAAGAAAAATAACTTCAAACAAAAAAATTAAACGAGATAGGGATTATTGCATGAGAGAGTACAACATAAATAAGGTAGAAAATTTTAATGATATTAAATTGTAGAAAATAGAGAACCACCTTTTGAGGTTATACCTCTAGAAGTAGGGGAGGAGAACTCTCAAAACCACAACAATTTCTTTAGAATGTTCACACAACTAGAGACTCAATTGGACACCTATACCTGATAAAATTTCATAAAATACCTCACATGGGACCTAAATTATATTGTATTGTTTTTAATACCAGAGAAGCTTAGCCAAGGGATAACTCATGAACATTTAGTAAAATAAATGAAGTAGAAAGTAAGAAAGTACCACACGTCAAGAGAGACAATTACATATCATCAAAATCAAACTCGTCTCTACATCCCTGATAGAAATCTTCCTCCACAGTGGCTGATTCCCATTCTGAACATTCATAATGCTTCAGAACCTTCACATACCTCCTTCACAGATTCATCCATTCCAATGATAAATGCTCAAAGTTTACAATAGAATACTAGTTGGGAATCTGATTTGGCAAGAATGAGTTATCCTTCCTTGACATATGTCACGATGGAGTAGTCATGCCTTCTTGAGTCACAATCATCCTCATCCTCCCATTCTAAAAAACATCACTAAAAGGAGACCTAGACATACTACCATCACTATCTTTTTCACTCTTAGAGAAATCATTCCATTTACCAGTGATAATCACCTCCCGATATCTATCTTTCTCTCCTTTTCCCTTCTAGAGTCGTCTATTGGAGCCAATCACTGCAAGACACCTTGAATGTTATATAGATGCATAACTAGACATTACCCCCAGCTACCAAAAAAATTATTGTAGTGCCATTCCCCTTGGAAGGAAGCACTAGCTACCCACTTGTATCTTCAGTCTTTGGAATGCCCTCATGCACGTTCTCCTGCTCCAGATCTTGAAAACAATTTTCATTAATAATTATGAAACCCACATCCCCAGAACTCACAGTCCTCCCTTACACCCCTTTGACAGCTTCCACCACCTACAACTGACCACAGTCCCATCCAAAATCAATCAAATTTCCTTAAAAAACAAGCATTAATCCTAAAGGAACAAAACCCTCCTACTGTGTGTCATTTAAAACTGCATTGAAACTTGAAGGGCCTCTAGTGTTTCCAGCACATGCAGCAACTTGTTTCACTCCATCCCCCAAATTCAGATCATGTCGAAGCCTATCAAACACTGTAGCAACAACTAGATTTGGGGAAACCCCTACATGTTCGAAAGGTACTACATCGCAATTCTCCACACCAGATGCATACCTAGAGACCACACCTGTAGCACACAGTAGGCTTGGACAAGAGGACTTTCCAATACTCTCCAAGCAATCTACATTTCCAGTGACCAAACCTATAACAGAAAATAGACCCGGACCAGTGGATTTGCTTACACCATCCTCTTCATCTTCACTTCCAAACACCACACCATCAGTAAACAAAAGACTCAGACCCAAGGAATTTCCTACCCTATCCCTTGATACACTTCTGTTCGTCACCTCAAATTGGCATTTTGATTCAATATGTCCCAATCGATAACATTTTTGTAGTATTCCACCCATGATTCAATGACGAACACCTGCCTCCATCTGAACTCTTCACCAACAGATATCTATAACCAATAGACTAAGGGCCTTGCAACATCCACCTCAACGTAGAGGTGGGGATTAATTGGATGACTTTTAGTATACATATTATCATCTGATCAGGGAAACCAACCGACCATATTAACAATCATACAAAGGATTGAAATATTGTGGAAAGGTAAGGGAAACTGAGGGAGACTAACCCATGTCTCTATGGTGGATGTATCTTGATTCATACATAAATCAAACAACTAGTTAAGGAGGTATAACTGACCGTCGTTTCATCAATGAGGGGGACTGGACCAGGCACGAATTTGATCACCTTCCAAAGAAAACTGAATCATGAAGTGTCACTTGTCAAGAGGACCAATAACACCGCGGTCTTGAAAATCCCACTTACCAAAGGCGAACCTGTCAAATTCATCTACAGATGGACTTTAATGATGGAAACTCACCACCAGTGTCACTCTCAATGACTCAAAGCTTCATTGAACTTCGATGATGAAATCGATAACTAGGGGGCACCCAGATGAAGATCAAGAACGTTTGGGTATAATGAAATCATCGAGAATTATAGGAGGAAGAATGGTTTTGATAAAGGGATGAAAGTTTTCCTCAATATTGATCATTATGAGACCTGTTACTCATCCCCCCATAAATTTAGATTGGGGGGATCATCTCCGGTCATCTAGAGCTCTATCACTGTAAGTATTCTTATTCGTATCTTGTTTTTAAGATACATTATCACAACTTTACTAAATTAATAACTATATACATTCAAAGGAAACCCTTCACCCATCTTAAAGTATCAAGGAACATGAAAAGTTTTGTAAAAAAACATAATTTAATATCCTTGTATTATCATTGTGTTATATCTCCTCCCTCCCAAAAATCAAAAAATTCTACACAACTACAAAAGAAAACGAACGAAGCTAGATGATCTTTATTCAATGCCTCATTTTGACAAACACACATATGTGAAATTCAATTTTTAGGGGCCCTAAATCCATTTAATTTTGTATTTTCTTCAAAAACCATATGCACAATTGGTATTATAAGACAAAAAACACAATCCCTCCACATTAAAAATAGGATGGTAAATTGGATTTCCCCTAAAACATATTATTTTTAATTCCCATGTTAGTCAATTTTAATTATACCTTAAAAATATAAAAACCATGCCATTTTTTATTCAACAACACATATATAGTGGACACGTATTACTTATTTATGAAATCATCGAGCAAAAACATATATCACTTTTTCCAATAGGTTTTTACATGATATTTATATCATTCTCTCCTCCCACCATCACTGGTATTTGGTATCTTAAAATGTATGCTACAAACACACCATTAATTATACAAGAAATTTAACAATATATCTTGATGTCCTATGCTAATGAATTTAAATTTCATGAAGATGTCCTAGTCAAAAAATGTTTGACTACATGACAAAATTCAAAACAGAAGATATTAAACTATCCAATTACTCTACATTATTATCCTAGTGTAGCATTCCATTTTTGACATACATGGAAATCACAACATCATTTTGGAGTAAATATAAACACCCCAAAATACCATATTAGTTTATTATCATTGGGAACATGGAACACAAACTTCTTGTCTAATGAAATAAATTCAATGTATCTGAAAAAGATATAACCCTTTTTTATTCCATCTGAAAACCATTATTTATAATTTAGGGAAAAGAAAACATAAGAAAGAGATAACTAAAAAACACTATAAGATTAAAAACAGTGATATGTAAACATAATCTTTGGCATAAATGGTATGCCATCATTATCATAACATTATTAGATCATGCACTACATATCAAATGTGAACACAAATCATAATAAAATCAATGAACATAATCCTTATAATCATTAAATTATCATAAGACATGAAATTGTAGTATACCTATAAAATTATAAGTTTGTTACCATGTATAAATAGTAATAGGTTCAGTCATTAAATTAAGGACATGAAATCAGGTTCTTTAATAAACAAACGTACATGGAAATAAGGTCCACATATAATACTTGTGAACATGAAATCACGTTTATGAATAACATATATACCTCATGATTTATCCATATTTAAAAAATGAATTGTAGAGATATATAGGTCCCACTCATATCTTAAGGATAACCATACATATGTGTTCCAAAATAAAATAAATAATTTTTCATTTCATAGCAAATGGTTTTCATAAACAATATTCCATAATAACATAATATTTGAAAAATAAATGTATTTCATAAATATCATTCAATCATAAAATTATCAAATCATAGAAATAATAGTGATAATATACATGAAGAAATTGTTTCCATTAAATGATATATAACATCAAATAATTTAATACGAGATAGATATTAATTTTTTTACAACACATGAAATTAATTCTTGATGAAAGCATTATTTATTATTCGAAAAACATTTCTTATCATAAAATGCAGAGTTATTTTAAAAGAAAACAATTTTCTTTCAAAAAAACATCAATTTTTTTATAGGTAATCTTAAATTAAATAAATAATTTTGAAATATTAAAATTAAATTCATTCTATATAATTTAAAACATTACATTATTCCGGTATTTTTTTGGAAGGGTCAAAAGTACCTCTTTTTCAAAATAGAAGAAATATTCCTTCAATCCATGTTGTATAAAGTCAAAAATGCGTAAAAATGGTTTCAAATATATATATAATAGTATTAAAATATTTTATGAAAACATATTTAGAAAACATAGACACAAAATATAAATATTCCAAAATAGAGACTTAAAATGAAATAATTATAAATATTGGAGAGATTGTGATATTAATACTCACAACATTATAACCAATAGAATTATTTTCCAAATGAAAGAATTTAAATTATCAAAATAACATAATCTTTTATATAAGACTCAAAAAACATATTCATTGGTAGTATAAGAACCACTTTAAAGAAATGGGTAGTGTATATGACATGTATCTTATAAAAATAAACATGAGACAAAAATAATGTTTTACCTTAGGTATGGGTTCTTTTTTATATTCTAGAAATTATAATATAATTGATTAAAGAGTATTATTTACTCATTAAAAAATCATATTAATTTTTGTGATATCATATATGATCATATTATCACATGTTTGTTAATAACATTTCATTATTTCCCATTATTCGGGTATTAAGTGGTTTATTTACTTTTGCACGTTTTGTCTAACAAGTTATGATTTTTCATCAAAGGATACTGTTATATTATGTTCATGATGATATTAATATAATATATATCATATATTTTAATTCTACACAATTATATAATTCATGATTTAATGCATATATTGTAGAATGAATCACTTCACATCGTGGAGACGGTAGGTCGTACGTACGCATGAGTGACGATATCATTTCCGTAATTGTGAAATTGTGTTGAATAAGATGTTATATTTTTATAAATAATAAATATAATGATTTTATAATAATATATAGTTAATTTTTCCATCATTATAATAATCCAAGTAAAATTTTGATAAAAAATAATCTACACCCCGGTGTGGAAATGAAAAGTTGTAAGTACGCACGTGTGGTGATTTTTTTTTCAATGGAAAGATAAAAGGTAGAATATGGTTTTTACATAATCATAATAAAATCTTAAAACATAAATTTTTTATTTATTAATTTATAAATGAAATAACACATTAAGTGGATGTAGAAGAATATATAAATTTGAAATAATCGGAAGAGAAGATGTCCTCTTCATCAACAATCTCCCTCTTGATCTACTATTAATGGTGGTATAGTTGGTGTTTTGAGAAGACTAGGACAACTAGAATGTGAATAAGGAAGTTGATAATAGAAATTGGTAGGTTATATATACTATTGTAGTCTTAAAGGGATGTTACTAAGTGAGGGATAATGTTCTCTATTATAATTGATGTGGGGTCTATTTTGGAATCTCTAAAAATATTAATTTATAATAAAATAAAAAACCCATCCAAAAACCCAAATATGTTAGATTTTGAAATATGATATTAGTTAGAGTTTTATTCCAATCAACCAATAAATCTAGGACAAATATTTCTTTCAATTTATACCTTATCATTTTAATTGACCCATAGATATTCTATATTAATTTTAATCATGCTAATAAATATTTAAATATTAATAGATTGTAATTTTAACTATTTTTATATAAATTATATTATAAATGAAACATTTAGAATATTTTATTGAATATAAGAATAATTTTATATTTTTATAAAATATTTATGGATTTTTAAATAATTTAATAAAACTTTATTTTGACAAAATATCTGTAGTTTCCATTTTGACACTATTCATTAAATGGATTTTTAAAAATATAGAGAGGAGATGTTAACCTCGAAAAAAATATTTTAATATATCCTAATGGGGTGAGTGTTATATATATAACTATTCAAATATGTTAATTATCACAAGATATATTTATTTAATATATTTAATAACATTAATTTGAAATTTAAATTAATAAAATAATTACTACATCATTAATCTGTAATTAATTAATATACATATATGTTGAGTATAAAACACATATAAAATACCATCCCATATATAAATATTCTACATTTAATTGTAATATATATAGTTTTATATATTTTCTTAATTTTTTTAACAATGATATATTTATTAATACATGGTTGTGACCACATTAACCGTACTTTAAATAAAATTTTATAAGTGTCATAATAAATTTTATGTGTCTCCCAATGGTCAATTATTTAAAAACATAGATGATTATAGTCGATAAATATTTAAAAAATAATATATGGTCTAGTAATTTGGTCATTTATTGTTTATTATCATTTTAATTTAAATTATTTATGGATTTTTCATCAAT
Source organism: Viscum album (assembly GCA_963277665.1). Lineage (NCBI taxonomy): Eukaryota > Viridiplantae > Streptophyta > Magnoliopsida > Santalales > Viscaceae > Viscum > Viscum album. The sequence continues at coordinate 394,510,753 of OY728153.1, read as the reverse complement.
TAAACAATTTCTTTTTCTTCATCACTATATAAGTCATTAAAGTAATTTTATATACCCTAAAAATTAAAAATAAATTACCATGAAAAACAGAAATTTTTTTATCCCAAATTAGAATTTCTTGTTGAAATTAGATTCTATACAACCTCATTTTAAAAATAATATAATTATTAAATTTGGTGTAATATATATTAAATTTTTAGAAAAATAATATATTTTTAATGTCTACTCTATTCCATTTTGTTTCTAAAAGATACCATTTGGACCCAATAATGATTTTTGTTGAAAGACACTCATATAATGATGTTATTAAAATTTTTATGACAATTTTATAAAATTTGTGTTACCCTAATTACCAAAATTATGTTTTTATTACATTAATAAAATATTACTGAAATTACTATTTATAATGCCTAAAAAACATTATTTAAATAATTTGGACTCTCTGACTATGAATATGGAATCAATTTTTAAAAATAAAAAAATAATCTTCATTAATTTCATTAAAATTAATATTTTTCTTAGAATGAGAAAACAATTTTTAAAAGTTAAACATGTAAAAGATTGAAACTTTTTTAAATATAAATTCAATGTAAAATTAATTCCAATGACCAAAAATTTATTTAATGATAAAAATATAATCTATTTATACTTTAAAACCATTCATACGTATAGTTTAACTATATAAAGAAAATTTTATTAACAATTAGTTTTCAATTAAAATGAATTGTTTTTTACTATTCACTAAAATGAGAAAATTATTTGAATAATACCAAAAATTCATTCAAATAAAATTTCTATTCTATGCATAAAAATAAGTAGTTTGTTTTTTCAATTAATATATAAAAAATTTTCAAAAAAATAGATTTAAAATGGGTGATTCTTCAAGTGAAAGGAAATTCAATTTTTTTAACAATATGTCTTTTATCTAAAAATTCAATTTGTTCTTATATAAAGTTTATAAATAATATTAGATGAATTTTAAACATTATATTGAAAATTTTACATATACATTCCGTTAAAAAAATATAGAAAGAGTGATTTTATAATTTAATAAACTCACTTATTTTCTATTTATATAGTTTTTCAGAAAAACATTCCCTTTAATTTAAAAAGGGTTTAATTTTCCTTTATAATCAATTTCTCAAAAAATAATTAATTATATTTACGTAAAAGGAATATTTTTTAATATAGTTAATATATTCCATACAAACTATTATAATTTCTATGTTATAAATAATATTAATAATATTTTTTTACTCACTTAAACATTATATTGAGTGAAATGAATTCTATAAAAATACATGAAAGTGTCTGTAACAGAATCTTAGAATAGTGTTGCATATACCAAAAGCTATGCTGGTGTTCCATGTAGAAAAATATAATCTGTTTATAGAATAAAACAAAATATATAAAATAAATTAATAAAAATCTATCTCTAAAAATATTGGGGTGTTACATTCCACCCCCCAAAAAAGAATTTTCCCCATAAAAAATTTATAGGTTATACAAGGATTAGTAGAGGAAATCTTTATTTAAGGATACCTGAATCGTAATAATAAATATTAATCTTATTTTATATAAAGGAATTTTAGAAACATAATGGTTTCCTAAAATAACTCATCACTATGTTTCCACAAATAAGAACATGGGTGGAAAGTGAAAACATGGATATAAAATAGAAATATAACTATCAAACTCTGATGTAGAGTGATAGGGAACACGATTTGTAAAAATTAATTAATCATAATTAGAAAAAAATTCATGATGGTCTAATGAAACATTTGATTCATCTGATAATAATGTACTAAGATTACATTTATGGTTTGAATATGCATTCCTTAAAGTTGGATAATTTTATTATGAGATTAAATACTTACTTCATTTCAGTAAAATTTCATTTTTGGTCATGCCTAAAACAATTTCCACTTCATATATTATTAAATTAAATGAAACTATATTTTTTATTCTAGAATTGTTATCATATCATTCAATCCATATATAGAATAATGGGTCATTATATCTATCTTTATAACAATATAAAGGTTATCATAATTTATCAAATATTTACAAGTCCACCAATGGTGAGATAATATATAATTATAACAAACTACATCCTAATTGTAATATAAAATTTCTATAAATTGATAACCTTATGGTCCTTATGATAGATAAAAATATAAAACATTAGAAATATATTCACTAACTCAGCTTAAAATATATTCCCCATTTAACAGAAGGAATATATTTTTGGTCACATTTAAAACATGTGAATGCCTTCATCATGTATTTTCATGAATCATGTTAACAACCAGATTTATCATTAATAATTTCAAAAAATATCCATGTTTTTATACTTTAAAGGTCCCATGATATATTATTTAAACCTAATAAGTTTTAAACAACATCCTTGAGTGCATATAACACATTTTGAACCAATCAATAATCAGATCAAGGGTAATTAGTACCAAACATTTCACTTAGTTATATCCAACTTATATATTATCCAAAAATCGTTATCTTAACATCAAGAACACATGAAGTTGTATTTTTCTTTTAATCTTTTTTTTCTTATGAATATCACATTGGCATTAATTCTCATTTCATGTAAATTATAACAATTTAATATATTCTTCAAATACTTAGCAAAAAACATATACTGAATAATTCTTATATAATTCACCATTCATAATTCATTAATCCAAATAAATAAATAATTCAGTCCTTTCACTTTAATTGTTGGAATGGAACAGGTACATCCTTTGTTTATAAATATATTATTATATATGGGCATTGATTTGGGTAATTATTTTGTTCTCCACATATGATACATTGAACTCTATAGTAGTTTTTCACTCAATGACACTTTTTTCTTATAGAGATAACACATTCCCCACCATTTAAGGTATAACTCAAGTTTCTTCTTACGTTATTCTTGACAAATAGGAAAACATTATTCTTTATTATATTCTATTTATAATTTTATCATTTATAAAATGGCATCTTCCACTTGTGAGTACTTTTAGTAATGACAATAAAGATCAAAATTTTAATCAGATATTGTGACAGAAGATTCAACATAATTATAATATATTTTTCTCTAGTCATTATCCAATTTAATTAATCATAATCACCAAATTTACCATCAAACTCCACATAAACCCAATTCATTCTTGTTTCCTCTGTTAACTAAAAATAGAAATCATTTACTGAGAATACAATATTAATAGAATAAAACCCCATAATCAAGGGAAATTACTTAAAATTTATAACATCAAAGGTCTAATAATTGGTAATCCCTAATCGTTAATAAATTCAGTTATTTTAACCTATAATTATACTTATCCTTAGTTAAATTCCTATATATTTCCTTAGAAATACCTCTTGGGATCTCACTAATGTTTTCTCGACCTAGTTTCGAATGATTAAATAAACCTTTGCTATGATACAAACATTAACAACCCAAGATTGTTGTACATAGTTATTAAATAATTATTTCAAAATATATAAAAACATGGTCAAAAAATTATTTGTTTATTGTATTTGGAAACATGGTACATGAAATTCTAGTATAGTGAATGGTATTTAGTGTTTTCCATAAATATCTTATCCTTTTACCCCTATCTACAATGATTCTTTATAAAATTAGTAGATGAAAACATCAGAAATTATGAGCTCAAATAATTAGTAAGATAAAAAAGGGTGATATTTAAATATAAAAATTTGTATAAAGGTTATGAGAATGTGATCATAACAATAGAACATCATTCCCTACATATCAAATCTAAAGATGAATCATTAGGAAATTAAATAACATAATGCATAAGATCATAAAATTGACATAATAAATTAATTTCTGGAATACTCAAACACTAACAACGTTATCAACATGTATATTATTACAAGACAAACTTCGAATTTGAGTGTAACTTTTAAATTCTAAGATCATCGGAAGCGTCTCCAGGAGATATGGGGTTTCAGCGATTGGCGTATGGTGTCTGTTGGTATGAATTTTTTTTCATTTCACTTTTTGCTCGATTGACTTGAAAATGAGGGCATGAAGCTGCAGATTTTTGAATCTTAAACCTGGGATCTTGAGATTTCAGAACTCAGATGCTTGGTTTGATCATTTTTAGGACAAAAATACCATATCTCAATCCTAAATTCATGTGAAATGATTGAGCTGGGTATTCAGGAACCCAAGCATTTAATGGGGTTTTGCACTAGCTATTGGGACCCTAGTCAAGCTTGACAAGGAGACATCATTAGTTCGATTTGGTCACTTTTCTCTCATCTAAGTCGATTTTGATAAGTCATTACCTCTTGTAGAGACTATTTACGTTATTGCTGGTGAGTTCATGTTTGAACTTTATATTACATTTGAACATGTTCCAGAATGTTGTGTTAATTGTTTGTCAATCGGGCATGTTAAAGCCAACTATCATAGGGCTTGTGATTTTCTAACTGTAAATGTTATGGACATATTGTTGAGAATTGAAAGCTCAAACCTATAGCTTTGAATGTGAAGGGTGCTCTTGATGGTTTGAATGACGATCCCCCTTCCTGAAACAAACGACCTATGTTGCATGGCTCTTATAGTAGAAATGTGATCATGGTTTGTTTTGTTGATGTTGTGGCTGGAAGGAATTCATCTGATGATAGTTTTGATATTAACAATATTGGAGTTGTGCTACCTTCGGGTAATTTCACACCCCACCCCCACTCATGGTATTTCTGATATCATTGCTTAAGATAAGACATCTTAGTTGGATGATGACTACACTAATGGTCATGAATGTGACAATGAAGTGAATCCTGTAGTTCTACTGGAAGAAGAATTTTTTTCAATATGAAATGTTTGTGGTCCCCTTCATGGGGACTTTGCTGGGTCTGTGTTGGTTGAAAATGTCAATGATATTGATCATGTTGTTCCAGAGCATGTTAAAACACCTGATGTTGATTCCACTTCCATTGGGAATTTGGAGACACATCAAGGTGTCTCTAGTGGTTCTGTGCTGGATAAACAAAACATATCTGCAGGTGATGTGCTCCCTGCACATAGGAATTCTCAACTGAAGCATGTGGCTCTGTCTACTGCTCCTCAAGACTTGGGGAAAGAAACAAACCGTCCTGATCTAGAAAAGGTTCTAGTTCAGGCCTCTATTGTTATCTTGGAGGATCCTGTGAAGCATGATTTTTTTAATGTTCTGGAGTCTATGAACTCTCCTGAATTTGACAGTCTCTACAAGGAGAGAAGGGAAAGAAAAGGTAAGAATGTTTTGACTGGAACAATAGCTAACTCTTCTAATCTGGTTATGCAGGATAGCATAAAATAGTTGCAGTTAAGAAAACCCCCAATTGACGAAATAATGGGAGAACACATTAGAGGTGGTAAAGGAAATGATGGGGAGGAAATTTTGGCTCGGCTGGACAATCAAGTCCCAGAGGTGGAGGCTACTAAACAACATGATGTTTTGTAGACCCCAAAGCAATGGAAGAGGGGACGACACCTGAGAGGTCGAGGAGGACATGGGTGTGGTGGTAGACATAAGGGATAAAATGTTTTTTCATAATTTGTGTTATTTGATGATGTATGTCACTTGTATCCAGAACTCTCATTGTCTCAATTGCTGCTTTTTTCAATAATAATTTTGTCGGGCCATGGGGACACTTGTGGTCTGCACTTTTCTGGTATATACCTCATGAGTTATCTATAATTACCTAGATAATCGGTTGAAGATATAGGTACCAAACATCTCATAATGAAATCCAAATAAATATGTGATAAAATAACATAAATCAATCACCATATCAAAGCCAAATGGTTTTCATAAATATAATTCCATCATAACATACCCCTTGAAGAATAAATAGATTTCATAAATATAATTCTATTAATAACGTAATAAAATAATTGAAATAGTACGTATCTAATTCATGAAAAAAATTATCCATTTAATAATTTATAACATTATAATATTTAAATTATTATTTAGAATAAATTTGGTAGAACATATGAAAATAATTCTTGAGTGACTTATTATTTCTTCTTCAAAAATGTTTTCTTTTCTTAAAATGGAATGAAACATAAATGGAAAGAAATTTCTCAAAAAAATATCCTTTAAATATTTTAAATATATTTTAATAAAAATAAATAATAATGAGATTGTAAAATTCCATTTGTTTCATATAAGTTAAAGGAAAACATTCTTATCGTACTTTTTCTAGAAAAGTTAAAAAGTACCTCATTTAGAAAATGAATGAACGATTCCCTTCAAATCGTATAGTGAAAATTAAAAAATTCATAAAAATAATTTAATTAACCATTTTATAGTAGTAAAAAAATTGTGAAACATTCTTATAAAAATTGCCATGGATGATAAATATTCCCAAACACATACTTAGAACAAAACAATTATAAATATTGAGTAGATTGTGAAATAAATATGCTTCACCTTATAATAAATAGAGTAATACACCATATTGAAGAATTTAAATTATTAAAATAGTGCACTCTTCTAGATAAGGCTCATAAAATATATTTTTCGGATGTACATACACCACTTAAAAGAAACTTTTCTTTGTATATGGCAGGTGTCTCACAGAAATTAAGGTGAGAGATAAATAATTTGTTACCTTACGTATAGGTTATTTTTTATTTAACTAAAACTAAAATATAATTGATTTTATATTGTTATTATCTTATTAAAAAGTAATATTTGGTTTTATGATATCATATATGGTGAAATGTTCACCTATTTATAAATAAAATTTCATCGTTAATCGTCATTCAGGTATCAACTCCTTCATTATCTGATACATAGTTTGTCGAATAAGGCCTGATTCTTTCTCATAGATTATAGTTATATCCTATCAATAACTATCTTATTATATTATCTATCATATTTATTCATTCAATACATATATATAATTCATTTTTTGATTGAGTTTGTTTAAAATTAATCACATCATCCCATGGAGTCGGTAGGTTATATGTATGAATGAGTGATGATATCATTAATATAATTATAAAAAGGTATGGAAGTAGATGGTATATATATATATTATAGAATTGATATCATGTTATAATAATCATATATAATTATTTTTTCCATTATTATTCCCATCCAAATAAAGTGGTGATGGAAAATAAGATTACACCACGGTGTAGGGACGGTAAGTTTTATGTACACATGCATAGTGATTTCATTTTTCATAGTATGTATAAAAGGTTGAATATGTTTTTTCCATTATTATAATAAAATATATTCATAATATTTATGCTATTTTTTTACTTCATAATGGAAAAAAATAATGAAGAGGAAGTACAATAAGAAATAAAATTGAATGAGTCAGTAGAGAAGATTACTTATTCTTCGACAAGCTCCCTCTAGATCTCATATTAACGGCACTAGAGTTGGTATTTTGAGAATACCTAAAGCTATAAATGTAACTAGATATGTTTTTAATTTAAAAAGGTAGGGTTTTTCTATATTTAAGGCACAATGTGATGTGAATAAGTGAGCTAGGTGGTTCTCTATTATAATTGAGGGGAGGGGCACTTTTAGAATATCCTAAACTATTATTTGTAATAAAATAAAAGCCCGTAAAAATATCTAAAATATCATATTTTCTAATTTTATATGTTATGTCATTTTAATCTTGTCAAAAAATAAATTTTATACATTATTTTCAATCAATTTATATCAAATAATTTTAATTTTACCCATTCTAACCAATGATTTATTATTAAAAGGCTGTAATTTATTGTAATTTAATGTTACGTAAACCATAAATGAAAATTTGGAATACTTTAAACAATATAATAATTATTTTATGTTTTTATAAATATTTTATTGTTTTTATTTTATTTAATAAAACATTATTTTGACAAAATATCAATAGTGTAAATTTTGTCACAATTCATTTAATGGATTTCTAAAAATATCTAGATAAGGTGTTATCATTGAAAAAATATTTTATTTTGTACTTAAGTGGTAAATATCATCTATAAATTTTGTATTATATTTTAGATATCCAAAATTATATTTATTTTTACATTTATAAAACCATTAATTTAATTTCTCGATTTATAAAATAATTATTAAATCATTTTTTGGTAATTATTTAATATACTTATTTGTTGAGTAAAAATAAAAACTAAAATACCATGAAGAAAAAAAATATTTTTGATTTCATATTAATATTTATAGTTGAATATATATTATAAAAAATCCTATATTAAAAATTTTATATTTCTTAAAATACGAATGTGATAACTTCAATATCCCTTTAAATAAAATATTATTATTGTCATGATCATTTATATGTGGGTAAAGGTGGTCCTTAATTATATTTTTTTTATTATGGTCTATTTATACTTGGAAAATAATATTTTTTCAAGTTTTTTGGTCTTTGTTTGTTATTATAATTTATATTAAATTTCTTTTATTGTTTTTTCATCAACTAAAAAATTATTTCATCATCATTATATAATCCTTTATGGAAATTATATATATCTTAAAATTAAAAATAAATTATTATGAAAAAAGAAAAACCTTTTTCACTAAAATGATAATTTTTAGTTGAACGTTTCTTCTGTATAACCATTTTTTTAAAATGATATACTTATTTACATTTGAGTAAGAAATAGTTAACATTTTATTAAAATAAAAATATTAAATGTCCTAATCTCATCCAAGTGTCTTCCAAAAGATAAAAAATCTAGCCAATGATTATTTATGTCAAAAAGCACACATCCAATTATATTATGATAGGTTTTAGGGTAATTTTATATTCTTATTGTTACCTTTAACTGCCTAATTTACATTTATACCATATTAATAAAATAATTGAAGGTATTGTACATTATGGAAAAAAATAAATTAAATCTATTTAAATAATTTTGACCCACAGATTTAAAATATGGAATCCATTTTTTAAAATTTCAAAAACATAAGTTGTAGTATTTATAATATAATTAATCACAGTTTTTGAATAAGAAAATGAGTTTTAAAACTTAAAATAAGCAAAATATTTATATTAGTTTACATTTATATTCAAAGTAAAATTATTTACTATGAATTAAATTATATAAAATAAAAAATATATAATCTATTTATAGTTTAAAACCATTGAAACCCATAATTTAACACTGTGAATAAATTTTATGAAAATATTGTGTTCAATTAAAATGCATTATTTTTCTTACTATTCATCAAAATATAAAACTTGTTAGAAAATTCCAACAATTCAACCTAAGTAAAGGTTGATACTACAATTTTAAATTATATATTTAAATTTTTAAAAACAATATAATAGTGGTTCAATAATAATTTTTGAATCTGGTGTGCCATTAAAAGAAGAAAAAACTACATCATTTTTAAAAAATATACTTTTATTTGAAAAATTAAATTTGTTCTTATATGATGTCTATAAAATATATAATATGAATATTAAACCCTATGTTTAATATATTACATATATATTTCATTAATAAAATCCATCAAGATTGATTTTATTATTTTATAAACTCACTTTTTTTGAATTTTTTTTTTAACATTTCCATTAATTTAAAGTGTTTTCTTTACAATTATTATTAAAAATGCATGAAAAAAATAATTATATATATATAATGAATATTTTCATAATTTAGTAACTAATTGTTTTACCCAAGAATATAATTTCTAGGTTATAGGCTAAAAAATAATATTTAGTTGTTCAATTAAACTCTCTCTAGGGTGAAAGTAATTCTCTAAATAGAACCTAAAAATTGGTCATAAAACAAGCCAAGCATAGTTTTTGATATATTGCAAGCTAATCCAGAGTTGCGTGTATCACAAGGTTATTTTTGTGCAGAGTACAACACATTACATAAAATATATTAAAATAATATATCTCATAAATATATTAAAGTAATATATCTCATAAATATATTATAGTGTAACATATAGAATCTCTTTTTTATGGTCCTAGGATACCCAATACATTGAGAACGTGATTCATATAGATATGAGAATTAGATATCCACCCGAAAAAATGGAATAAAATTTTTTTAATTCTGAAAAATATCTTCCTATACTCTCTAGTATCATCTAGGTTGCCTAAAAGTGTAATCGCTGTATCATCACATTTCATGGTACACATCACGATGTCAGAATTCTTCCCACAAGATGTTAAAATCCATGGTACAATCCCATTATATAACATTGAACTATGAAATCAAACTACCTGGGTTTTTATTCCTTAACATTGGAAGGATATGTATGATTCCTCTTCGATTTTCATTCTCAACCTCTATATAAGTATACATCACCTATATGATGGTATGTGTCATTTGATGAGCCTGAAATGACCACATAATCACCAAGACAGGAAACATAAAACATTAAATATCCTTCTTGAGAGGTGAAAACTCTATAGTTTGATCGTATTTCTGGTGTATACTGATTCCCTATCCAAATAAATTAAATGTTTTTCTTCACATTAGAATCACCACAGGATGATATGCAAGGCCAAACTAAATATGTGGAAATACTATATAGGAATCATCCCCACTAGATTTTACCCACACATGATGAGTGTATATGGGTCCACGTTCACTAAACTCAAAATAAATATAACATCCTCACTACGATTTAGACATATGATTGACCCGTGTATAGAAATACTTTGTCATACTATCCCAAATAGACTCTCAATATGTGAGATTTCAATGTTTTCATTAAAACAATGATCTACCCTTGCGTAATGGGAACATTTTGGTCAAAAACTAGAATATATATATTTATATGTGAAGCACCATAATTTGACATTATACATGTGGCCACCCATACGTGATTAGAATATGTGGGACAATCCACACAAGGCTCTAAATTTACTAAAAAACCAAAATCAACTTTAATCGTATGACCCCTCGTGATTCATTATAAAGACATCCCTAGGTGATGATGCTATGTTACCTTAAGATATGTGCCGATGAATAATATCCTATGATAGTAGGATCTATCCACCCTCCACTTGGGTGAAAATTCAAAAAATTATACCATATGTGACCATCACACAATTACATAGTTGATGATTTTAGGATGATTAATGTTTTGAGCATAATTTTCGATGAATGAAAAACATTAGATACCTCATGTCACAACTGTCATATACCTTGTGTCATGAGAACTTGATGGCCAAGGAAATGATACGCAGACATGTTATGAATTGATCATATGTTTCCTTACGGAGATCATGATATGCCTATGATATTCAACTTGATCTTCCTTATGTCATGAGTACAATATTCCCTGACAAATTCAAATGGGAATATATTTACAGATACCGAACATTCCTGACATCCACATTAACTCTGACAATAGGTAGATACCAAGTTATAGTTGCAAGTGGTGTAAAATACTTATTCCCCCTTGAATATGGATATTTAATTGAGAATCAAGAATGTATATTAGATCGATAAGGGTTTCATATACTAGGACATGAACTATAAGGTGGAATCTATGGAAGGAGGATCCAACATCCCATTATCTCATTCTGATTAAGGAACTGACATCATCAACCATGGTGATGATGTCCATCCACTATTGGATAACATTAATGTGAAGACATAAGTTCATGATGTGTCCAAGGATGTGGATCCCAGTATGAAAGTGTACCCTAGTGTAAGTGTTTAAAAATGGAATTGTGAACTAAATATTAATATATTTTACATTATTAGGGATTAAATGATGAGTATTTGTTATTTACATCCCTAGACACCATCATCATTAATTCATTCTCCTTAAATGGGGGTGGATGAGTAGTTTTGGGAACATTATGAATCATTTTCATTCAAAATATACTAACATATGTCCCCATTTGTTCCAATTCAACACCATATTCCTTCCACTCCAAACAATATTCAGTCACCAGCAATCATTATGGGTGTATGTGGTCTAATAATGTGGTAATCCCACACATCTACACTACTATAGTAGTGACCACCACTCCCACAACTCATGTGTTCCCTCACCTTTTCTATCTAGAAGTTTTTATCCAATATAACGTTTTCCCAACAATAATCTAATTGTATCAGGAGGAAGAATCCATCTCTACTTAGGTAGTATATCATGCATAATTTGATTTTGTATCACCATACCATCATCTTTATCCATAAAATGTATGGTAGAGGGCTATCCCCTCGCCGATTACCACTAAATTTTTTTCCAACAGTCTCTCCCCCTACACTGAAGAGGAAGTGCATGTTTAGGCTATAATAACTATATCCACCACCATAAATATTCGTAGCAAGTCTCCCACAACCAAATTATGCTGATAAAATAGGAAAAAACAATCGGTAATTGAATAGGTTGGTTCCATCAATGCTCCACATATATCAATCCAAACTTATTGATACATATGTTGAGGGAATACCATTAGACATATTGAATATAATTCAACTTAAATAACCCTTATCTCCACAATATCAATGACCCATGTGAAATCTTCCTCACCATTAATATGAGTTATGTTTTCCAATGTTTTGGATCGAGATCTTAGCCACCCTCCATGTGGGATGGTTCAAATCTCCAAACAATTTTCCCATTGGAATCCATTAGGGACTTCCTCAACATGTCGAAGAATTGAGATGCCGAGATGGTCCATACCATTGAAAATGGGAATCCATATAACATGGAATCCCTGTACATGGTTCCAACCATAAATCTCATGGAATAATTTCTTATGACCCTCATATGATAACCCTGAATAATCTCCTAAAACTTGTCTAGTGGTGTAGTTATGGGAACAAAAAATTAGTTACCCTTGAAATATTATATCTAAGGATACCAATGATTCATGAGAAATATACCATCCTACACCACTATAGTTTAGAGAATGGAATATTAAGTTGTGGATGACCATCTGTAAGGTTGATATTCATAAGGTCCCTAAATCACTTTGTACATACCTTTATGTCGTGTATGTACATCCATCCTTTCACAGAATCTTTCTGACACTTCCCTCATCACAATTAGTATCCCTCATTTCCAAAAACTATATATAAATCTTGGAGATTTCGATGTATATTATATCCCCCCATAGTGATTAATAACATCCTACTAAGATGAAGGTGATTGATGAAATTCCATAAAAGAAATAGGATGTAGATTCTGAGACATACATGGATATCGTCAAAAAGCACCCAACCCCTCTAAAAGAAAAACCATCATTTCTAGGAAGAATTAATTTATTAATTCTTTTTATATGTAATGGAGAACAACATAATAAATATACATCAATTCTTCCCATGGAATCCCAGTTGTGGGGGATGACTGATTCGCGAAACTAGGAGTTGTATTATCAAACTAAAATTTAACAGGAGGAAGATATAGTGTGGGATGTCTTTTCTATCTAGTTGCTATTAATTATTTTAACTACAACCCTAAACATCACCATCATAGAGATTATTACATGGGATCATACAAAATTCCAATACTATAATCTACGGATTACATTTAACAATCATCATAATTATTTGAAGGTTAATTATTGATTCCTTGAGAAAAATTCGGCTTGATATCATCAATACCAAATGGTTGATATATTATTACTCTATGTACATTAAGTTTAGGATTTATATAATTATCAATAGTGTTTTTTATCGACCTCTTCCCGACACCACATTTTATGTTATAAAATCATGGAAGAGGCATCACCTCATTGGAAAATTAAAATCTAGGGTTAGTATGTTTCCCTCTAATTTATCCCTCTCCCATGATAAAAACATATCCCTCAAGATAATATGTCCAAAAATAATGGAATTTTTCCTAAAACCCCCCCACTATAATGAATTTCATCATGGACAATCTTTGTGATGACTTGTAATATGAGACACATGATGGGGATCATGAGGAAGACAATCCATCCCGAGGGGTGCCATAGAAACATGTAAACATTCTAATTGGAGTACATAACAATAAAAAATATACTATTTGGTCCTTGGAACTCCCAATGAGGAACCCATATATTTTATTTGGATCCTCATCAAAGTAAAAGTAATCACAAATTCTTCCAATGTTCCACTAATCGGGCAAGGAAACAAATAGGATAGAAAAATCACCAATTTTTCAAATAGTTTTAAAGCTATGGATTATCAATCTTAAACACCATGGTGAGTTATATAATAATAGGGAATATTTTTATGGTGATTTGGATATTCTTCTTACATACGCATACTAGTTATGTCATTCATAGTAAATCTTCCAAAACAAAATTAGAAGATTACATTCATATAACCAGGGTAGAGGCATGAGTCTCTATTCATCTCAGACATATTCCAGTATTACCCATGGTTCCCACACTATAATATCAATTTTACACCCACCATAGGGTCATGAATTATCTACTTTATGATTCATCCATCATGTGAGTGGTTATATTCATGTTTATTCCCCCAAGATGATGAGTTTGGTTCTCTAACTACTCATATCCAAGTTAAGAACAGACAATAAAAACTAGATCAACATAACGTGAATCCATATCCTAAATAGTGGAATGATACTCCTCCAACCCAATATTTTTCAACCCCATATTATTTTCCTGCAATGTCATTGGTGACCGAGAGAAACAACATGTCAAATTTTCATCAGGAGGCAACCCAATATCCAGAACACTATATTAACATGAGTCTAAAAAAATCTAATAATTTATAAAATATTTAGGGTGAACTACCTTTATCAAGTATATCTAATTTTCACAAGGATCTATTTTGAACTGGGATTATCTTCTTTTTGAATTCCAATATTAGTTTAGCTCCATAGTACACAAGAAAAATGGTATTATCCTAACCCAATGAAAGAAGTAGAAAAATTAATCTTTCACTAAGTTCATTGTTCAGTGAAAGGGGTAAAATTACTATATTTATTTATAAAATAAATAATAATTAATTTTGTTAATGTGTATGGGAAATTTTGCATAATATTTGGTTCATAAAATCATCTCTTTGATGTATCTAAGGAGATTATAGAGGTTTTTATGGAGATCTGAATACCTTTAGGAAGCAGTATTGTCGACAAAAAATTCTCATAACTATTTCCTCATCCAAGTTCTTTAGAAAGGCCTCATATAGTATAGATTACTATTGGTATATAGACTCATAATCCTTAACCTATCTAGCCACACAAACCCCCGTATAACATGCCTCACCAAGTGAAATTGTGTTATGATAATATTACCCAGGGCCCCCATCAAGGACAAGTTCTTATGATTTCATTTGTATAAAGTAATTTCCTAGAATTTTCATGTATTGTTTTTAAATTTTATGGAATTATTTAGATACCTAACACTTTTACAACACCATATTCCAAGGCCCTGAGTGCCCAGAATGTAATTTTTAACATATTTTAATGTATGTTCAATAAACATGAATGATGATTTTTCTAACATTTGAATAGCTACCCAGTTCAAAAATATGAGGGAACTGTTGAACATGAAACCCCAGGATTCACCTACAAAAGGCACAACATCCCCGACAGGTCACATTAATATTGAGGATTTGTCTCACCATGAAACCTCAAAGGCCTCAATTTGGGGTACTCATGTAGTGAGATCAGCCAGCATGCATTGTCTGCTGGTAGGGTTGGATGCAACTACTACTCTATGAGTGCTGGTGTAGCTCATACATCACCCAAATGATCTATTATTGTAACGGGTCCCTACAAAAAATCATAATCAATTGGTGAGCCATCGTCATGATCTCTCACTGATATTTTGGCTAGCTTTCATTGTGGATGCATCATGTAGGGAAATAGGCACACCACAGTCAATGAGTTATACAAGCAGAGCTGACACAAAATAGATCAAGGGAAAAAATTCCCAAAACACATGAAACAAGTTTTTTTGTGTACTGAGACAGAAACCAAAATTCATGGTCCTTATGTTTGGATTCATCAGCCACCACACCAACACTAGACTCCCTAGACTAAAAACTGAACTCAAAACACTTAAAACTATTTCTCTCATTAAAAAATAGAGTGTTAGTTCTTCTGGATGTACCAACCACCCTCATAAACCACTTTTCACCATCCATCCTCTAGGGCCTATGTCGTGACTACACCAAGACCACCATCCATCGGCCTAGGGTTAGTAATTATAACATGAAAGGCATATCCTAAAAAATTAAAGTAATTGACATTAAACCCCTAAACTCAAAGAAAGTGAAATACTGCACAATGAGAACCAAAATGGAATGAAAGTAATATAACCACTTCAATGTACCACTATTGATAGTAAAAATAGTAAATTGAGAGTAAATAGGCTGGGATACAAGCCCAATTGAATGGAAAGTTTAGAAAAAGTAGTACAATATCTGGAGGTCATCATCTAGGTATCCTACCTGAAGGATATCTATAGTTAACAATTAGATGTCACTGAACCAAAACAAATAAATTG
Source organism: Viscum album (assembly GCA_963277665.1). Taxonomy (NCBI): domain Eukaryota; kingdom Viridiplantae; phylum Streptophyta; class Magnoliopsida; order Santalales; family Viscaceae; genus Viscum; species Viscum album. The sequence goes on along the minus strand of OY728153.1, from coordinate 394,494,319 downwards.
ATCCACCTACGAGCACTATCTAGGCCAGGCTCCCCAATTCCTAGTCCAAGTTATCCGTTGTCTTCATAATAAACAAACAGGTGTGGGCATTGAATGTGTTGGGATGAGCATAAAAAACATAGTAGGGACCCTACGACCAACTCAAGTCTCACAAAAATCCAGAAAGGAAAATACAACTATGTAAGATCTCAATGAGAAACAAAATGAATAATACACAACTCAAACTAACTATAACTTCTGTATATAAGTAAATATGATTAGTCATAAAGGTATATTGTATTATTCTCTTTAGAGTATCTACTAATGATCAATGAAGGGTTGTTCTGGTGCTGATCCACAAATGGTCGCTTTAGTGCTAATCTACAAAGTGTCATTCTATGATTTATCCATGAAGGGTGGTCCTACTATTGATCCATGAAGGGTTTCTCATATACAATCCAAGATGGGTCACTCTTATAATGATCCATGAAGGTTCACTCTTATGATTATCCATGAAGGGTCTCTCTTATGCCGATCCATAAAGGGTCTCTCTTGTACTGATCCACGAAGCCTTTCCCTTCAGTTTTCACGTCACAGTCAGCCACAAGATTCTCACTCTAGGAAAACATGAATTTTAATAGATTTTCCCCTCAATCAATTGGTCAAACCATAAATGCCACTAACACCCATATAGAGTATCCCAAAGGATCCTCTCATCGTATGGGTCTCAATGAAATAAGTAGCGTGTCGAATGGATGCTCTGTCTATAAGATATAGTCATTTGTGTAAAATAGATGGGGTTGGATTTGAGTCCAATGCAACCCTTCCATACTCATAACTCATCCAAAACACATATAGAGTATTTAATAAGGACCTCCTCATCATAAGGGTCCCATATCTGTAGATGATAGGTCATTCAAAATCCTGGTTTGGGAGATACGATAGTTTTAGTGAAACAATGGATGGTTTGGTATGGGGAGACCTGAACCAACCCGGATAAAGTTTAGTCTAGGCCTAGCCCATTGGGTTGTGGGCCCAGCCTGGTGGGTTGGGTCTAGCCCTCCGAGGTGGGTTCGGTCTACCAGGATTTTCATAACCCACCACTGTGGGTCAGCTCCTCCATCCAGACATGGAAAAGCCTCTTTCGGACACCAGCACACGCGATCGATGAAACCGACCGTGCGCTCCACGTCACCCAAGGACCGAGTCCATGGGTTACTAGGTTGACGTGGCACCAGTGTGGTGATGTAGGTCACCAACACTACAGTCATAGTGAACACAACCTCTTTGCTCACCCAGAACGCCTGGACGTTGGACGCTGCCACCATGTGGTCTCGATCAATGCCACACCTTTACATCAATCGGTGCCGATGGGCATGCCACCTCCCTCCGCCCAAGGCCACTGACGAGGGCCACCGCCTGCTAATTCTAGCTATCACTGGTGGTTTCTTATGTGGGACACTGATGTTTCTCTATTGGTCCATTTCGCGATCCTTCTACACCAATGAGATTGTAAGTCTTCCACCTTTAGTGATATGACCTCGAACATTCTGGGATGAAATTTTGACAATTAATCCACAAATAATGCACATGTGAAGGGTTAAGGCCTTGTCTTTTTCGGCTCGTGCCCTTCCCATTAGAAGTTCAAAAACATGGGGAGGTTCGAGTATTGTATTTCAATCAATACAACTGATAATTTAATCCTAGATAGTGGAATCTCAAAGAAGTCACCATGCCGCTGAAACCCACAATCCGTAGATCAGCCTGTTTGTGGGATGATATCATATATCAATTTTTAGGAAAGAATGGGGATACTTTAAATAGTTAAGGACCCCTACCTTGTTTTACATTTGTTGTCGTAGTGTTCTGTCCACGAAGGTTCAAGAGGATGACATCATTCATTGCTTCTCAGCTTCCTTCATCAAGGTACGTCGATGTCGATTACATTATACTGGCATTCATTGTTATTTTTTAGAGATGAAACCCACCAATGTTTCATCAGGAAATTTCACATGATTAAATTCCCAACTATCCCATGCATTAGATAATTAATATGGAAACATGTCGAAATTTTTTTTTATGCTAGGAAATTGCATTGATACACTATTTAAAATATGAAACAGTGTAGTTCTTACTCTTCGACACAACAATTCATTAAGTGGCTTCCTTATTTCACCTCATTATCACCTCATTTCCGCACTACATAGCCACCTTCTGTCACTCCACAGTTGAAAAAAGAAATCAAATACCTTTTAAAATAGATTTTATTATTTTCCAAAAAGCCTGAAAAAATAACTTTTCTGTGTGACCCTTCCCAGTCCAATTTATGTATTTTATAGGTGATTCCCTGCATTCCAATTTCATAGGTGTCTTTAGATTTTTGTTTCTAGTACCCGTTCAAAGTTAGAAAAACGCACACACATGTTTACTGAATGTACATTTAAATATGGTTAAAATTACATTCCAGGAACTCTGGGCCTCGGTATGACGTGTCATCAAAGCGTGCAATCTCAAAATAATTCCATATATTTTAAAATAAATTACACAGAAATTAAAGATATAATATACATTGTAAGGAAAGGATTTAATCCTTCAAGGTTGAAAATTTCGTAATATTGTTTCTGTTGGTCGGAGTGGATACTCAAGAGGGTGGGTGAATTGAGTTCGAATTAAAATTTCTGTTAATAAATTTATGATTAAAATCCAACAAATTAAATAAAAATTGAATTGTACTGAATTTATAAAGATTGTATGTTTTCAATTAGTTTCTCAAGAGATTGATTATTTCTCAGTTAACTCAGTATGAGGATTAATTAACTTTTGAAACTAACATATTGGCTAACAAAAGTTATAAACACTTTCTAGTTTAACTATCAAAGTTACTTTAAAACAAATTTATATTTAAAGTACTTAGCAGCAAAATATTCAAAATAGTTTAAATAAAAATAAACAAGATCATCAGTTATAACCAATAGGTTCAGTCTGAAGGTAAGACTTAGTCCTCTCAAATAGTTTATATAAAACATTGATCCACACCCTGGATCGGGGTTAAAAACTGTTCAAAGACTGTCCAGGTTCTATGACATCTACCACAGTTCTGCGTCAGAAAACAAAAACAATAGCACACTGGCTATCCAGGTCACACATGACCCTTACCACTATCCTTAGAGAGATATAAGATTTTAATGGAAATATTGAGTGAGGATTTATAAATCCTGCAGTTCAGGACAGGAGACAAAGTGTGTTTGAAAATACAGAACACACAGACTGCTCAAAACGTAAATAAATGAAACACAATAGAGATAAAAAAAATAGAGATAAGTTTATAATGCTCTATTTGTTTTGAATGATGCTCTGGACTCCTTTGATTGATACAGATGAAGCGTTGAGTCCTTATCTAGTTTTTTATTTGAGAAAAATAGAGTGTCATTTTTGTATTTGACTTCCAAGTCAATGATGATCAGTCTAATCATCTTAAGTGCAGGTGAAATCATTGAAGCTCTTTTCTCCTTGAATGTACAGGTTATGCATATTCAGTATATATTCATCCTTCTTCTTATATGCATGTATGTCCTTATGTATCTCCAAGAGATTGTCTCTTATGTGAATGGAATGACTGACAGATCATCTCTCTTTCTTTAGTAGTTCAAGTTTCCCTTATATAGCTTTATCTCAGAAAATGGGAATGATTACCTTTTTTGAGGTATGAGGTATATTTCCAGTAGCTATATGTATCAGTGATAGTGACTCTATATCGGTGGCTCTTCTATATAGGTAGCATGGTTATATCGGTGGCTCTTTCTATATATTACTAGAATTCATATCACTAGTTGTCTGTTTGTATCAATAGACTTGTATCAGAAGATTCCTGTCTATATCAGTGGCTGTGTATTTGTATCAGTAGACTTCATATCGGTTGCTATGTAGCGGTAGCCATCTATCTGTATCAGCAAACTTGAATCGGTAGCTGTCTGTCGGTATCTGTTGGTATTGGTGGACTTTATATCAGTAACTATTTCTCTGTCTGTTTGTATTGATTGCTTGTATCAGTAATTATGTAGTAGTGACCTTGTGTCATAGGAATCGTGGTCTGTCAATGACCTTTAATTATTGGTATACTATGTACCGGTGGGTCTGTATCAGTGACTCAACACTTACTACTTATTTGTTCTATGCAAATCATATCCAGATTGAGTAAGTAGAATTTCTAAACAAGTATAAACATAAATAACCATTTATTAACAAATTCCAATGATCATTTTGGTATTTTATCAACATAATAATATTATTTCATTGATTGAATGAATAATTATTATAAAGATAAACATTATTTGGGATTATCAAAGCATATTGAAACATAATTGATATTATCAAAACCAGTGAGGTCAACAATCTCCCCCTTTTTGATAATCACAAATTATGGCATTATAATCCAAAAATAATCATTGATAAAAAAGTAGAAAATACATTGGGTCTCATTTGTCAGTGTGAGTAATGATATTTTCAAATGTATTAGTGAATGGAGTATTATATGAAAATGTATCAGAGGTATGAAACTACTGTATCAGAGGTAAAATTAGAAAATAAATGTACCAGAGGTATAATTATGTTATAGTAAAATTATATTATGCTCATAATTCTCATATTTCTCCTATTTCTCCCCCTTTATATTATTTCTCTCCCTTTTTGATTAGAAAAAATTGGGAAATAAAGGATAAGTGAAGTAACAGAAGGTAAAAGAGAATAATATCATATATATGTCTTGGGGAAAAAAGATACAGAAAAATTCAAAATTTAGACAAAAATAGTAAAAGTGATTCCTATAAAATGTCCTAGACACTAGTCAATCCACCTCCTCAGTATGTGATTTTCCCGTGGGATCAGAACTAGATTCAGGCTGAGTTGAAGCGGGTGGATGCTTGGGAACACCAGTGATAATCAAAGAAGTTTGAGCGACTAATACAGTGCCCGACCTATACTGTGTATCTCTATGTGTGATCAAAGGAGTGAGACTCCATATTTCTTGGGCTAGATTCAGCTGAGGAACAGAGGCAGACTGATCATAGGCAAGTAGATCTAGAGGTACAATGATAGGTGTACTATCCACATGCAAAAATGGAAGCAATAGATTCCTAAAGTCTATTAGGATCCCACCTCCACTTTCTGAATCATAAATGAAGACATCCTTCTTCCCAATAAATTTATCTAGAGCAGTATTCAACTCCCTAAGATTTATTACTTGTTCTCTGAAATCCTGAGTGATTGGAGGTAATTTCATATTTTCTAATAAAATCTTGAAAATATTGTTCAACTCATGCTTAGTATAGATCCTTTGGAAAGAGAAATCCAATTTGTCTTTGACATATTTTTGAGAATTATTGGCCTCTCTAATAAAAATCTAAACAATTTTCCCTATATCCATAGTGGTAGTCACCATGTGAGTCAATGTAGTAGAGTCTATAGAGCTACTGGTAGAAGACTATCCAATCTCCTATCTCATCACAGCTCGAATCTCATCAATATTCAAAGAAGGTCGGGTAGTACTCAGAGGTGAAATAGTAAAGTCAATTTCTTCCATAAATGATTTAGTCATCCCACTTATGAGATTTTTCACAAGAGAGTACTAGGTGATGACATGTTGTTCCATGGATTTTTTAAATTCCTAAAAAATTGATATCATCTGGCCAACTACACTTTTCACAAAAGCAAAGTCTTTGTATACTTGTGATTCAATATCCTCTTCCAAGCATGAAACTTGATTCTGGTAGGCCTTGACTTCATCCAAAACACTAGATATAGATTTTGTTATCATATAATGAATAAAAGATATTTAAGAGGTTTTCATTCTTTTCATTTCTTCCAAAAAACTGACCCAGAGATCAAACTTCAACTGGTTTAAATTAGATTTTTGTACCGTGTCCTCAGGTAAAGTTTTAGAAAAAAGATTATAAGTGACATGAGGTCTATTGATGATTATTTCGTCTTTTTTATCAGGATTATAACGACCCATACATTACATACATTGTCAATACTTCAAAATTGAAGCATACTTATTACAACATATAACAAAACCACGAAAGGACTGTATAGGTATAGTGTCTTTAGAAACTGGGAAACATAAACAACTAGTTCATAAAGCGTCTACACTGTCTCCCATTTATTTCATCATATCTATAGTACCTTTTTGAATATCTTACTTAATAACCTTATTACTGACCTGGGGAAAGAAAAAATACAAAAGGGTGAGCTCAAATTCTCAGTAAGGGTAAACAAAAGAAATATCAATCACATCATATACATAAGCACATAACTTTTGGAAATCTTAACCTGCAAAAGAGATCATAATTTCATAACATGGGATAAATCATGGCAGTGAAATGTAATCACAATAACCAAAACATAAAACATGAAACGTTGTGTCATACACACATAATCATAGATAATCATTTCTTGTTAGTCAAAACTCATTTCCAAGACTATCTTAGTGGACAAAGTCCCTTTCTGAACCGAGTCACCCTCGTTTCAGTCCTATTTCACTGAACCGGTATAACCTACCATTCTAGCCATGTCTATCTCAAGAGATAAAATATCTTTACCCAATGCATTGGAGGGAGATATAGGTCCCACCCATTTCATAATGATACCATTCTTATGTGTGCCACAAAATCATAAATCATACATCATTACATAACCCATGTAATAAAAATGGGAATTTTAAACATCGTGACATCATAAAACAATTCATATAAGAAAAAGGAATTCATAAAAATAATTCCATCACAACATAATCAAATCAATGTAATAATATGGATAAAAACAGAACCCTTTATTATCTTAGATGGAAGATAATTTTGATAAAACACTTGAACTCCATTCTTGAGGAAAATATCCTTTCTACTTCAAAAACATTAATCCTTTCATAACATGTCATAAAATTTTAAATTAATAGAAGTTGATTAAAAATAAACTTGAAAACATGTAAAGGAATCTTCTTGGAAATAATGTTTTAAAAATCCATTCATGCCGTATAAGTAAAAAAAAACATTCTTCGTACTTTTGTCGGAAAAGTCAAAAAATACCTTGTACGAAAAACGACAAAATATTCCTTTCAAATCCATTACTAAAAACTCACCGAAGGGTAAAATTGGATTTAAACAATTTTAGGTGGATGGAAATAATATTACATATTGAGGAAACATGGATGTGGATGATAAAATACACCCCAGTAAATACCAAAGTATAAACAATCTCGGATAAAAATGAGATTGTGATATTTCCCTTACCTCAGGTCTGACTTGCTTTGTAAGTGTCCGAACCTCCTGTATAATGATTTAAATAATGTTATTGACTTATTCCAGAATCATTCGTATTTTTATTATATCATATATGGTCATATTATTAGCTTCTTAGTAATAATATTTCATTGCTACTTGTTATACGGGTGTTTATAACTTTTTGTTCTTATGCGTGTTTTATCGAATAAATTCTTATTATTTTCTTTAGGTTATAGATACCTCATTTCCAGAATGGTATTATGGTAATATATATCATATTAATTCATTCAATTCATTTATATAATCATTATGAAATGAAGATCATGTAGAACGAGTCGCATCACATCATGGAGACGGTATTTCGTGCGTACGTACGAGCGATGATATTGTTCCCATGATCGTGGAATTGTATTTAAGTGTATTTATACTATTTCAGTATCAATATCACTTTATAATTATCGTATATAGTTAATCATTACACCATTATACCCATCCTTGTAAGGTGATGGTGGAAAATATATTACACCACGGCGTGGAGAAGGTATTCCGTACGTACGCACGTGCAGTGATTTCATTTTTCCGTAGGATGGATAGAAGGTGAATTAGGGTTGTTTAATATTTATAATAACATATCAGTATTTAAGTAATACTGATGTTATTACTTTATCATGAAACAACTAAAGAAGAGGAAGTTGAAGAAGAAAGAAATTGAAAAGATTGGTAATGGATATTACCTCTTCTTTGAAAAGCCTCTTTGAATCCTCCACTTACGGAACTAAGATTGGTCTTTGAAGAAGACCAGGACCTCTAGAATTATTCTACGGAAGTGGATAAGGGATTTTGGCAGGGGGTTGCCGAGCTTGAGTGTTCAAATTGGTGTGAGGAGGAGGGGGAGGAGGTTCCCTTTTATAAGGGAGGAGAGGGGCACCTTATGAATATCTAAAAATATTATTTTATATTATTGTAAAAATCGGTTTATAATGGGTCCAAAGGGTCTTATTTAGAAGTTAAAATGGGGATGGGTCTAAATCCTATCAACCAATAAGATTTAGACAAGTTTAGGGTATTATTTTAACCTTATCAATTAGATTTAACTCTAAGTTAACTAATTTAACTTTTACTGTGACTTTTTGTTTTCTTACACTATATGGTTAATACACTTAATATAACATGCCAAACGAACCCCAAGTTGTTTATTATTAATATATATATATCCTTATCTAAGTCATTTGGACGAACCTTAGATTTGTAGGAATTAAATAACAATTAATAATATAATATTTGTTTTAAAAACTAATTTATGTCAATTTTGATACTATTTGGTACATGATTTTTATGAAATTTTTAACAGAATGATAAGTTCGAACCAAGTTACTTAAATCCACAATAACATGTCATATTAACCTAGAAAATTAGTTTAAGTCATAAAAAGTCTCAAATTACATTTATTTGGGCATTTATAACATCAATTATGTTAATATTTTCTTAAAAAGGAAATTACTGCATCATCGTTGTGTCATAAATAAATTAAATTATTTAAAGTATAAAAATTACAAATAGAATACCATTATGTAATAAATCTTTGTAGCTTTCTAATGAATATTTATAGTCGAAATTATATTATGTATAACCATATGTTAAAAATGTTTTAGTAAATAAACTTTGATTTTAACTCTTTTAACTCTTCTTTGAATTAAATAATATTAAATGTCCTAATCTAATCCAAGTGGGCCTAAATGATAATATTTTAAACTTAAGGTTCTTTTTGTTCGAGATAAACTTGTCCAATAGGATTAGGACATGTGTTAGTGTAATAGTAATATCATTTTTACCCTTAATTACACTATTTACTTTTAACCGTGGTAAATAAAAGTAAAAAGTTACTATTCACCAAAAATTATTTTCATCTCATTGAACCACATTTTACTTACTGACATCTACCGTGTCTCTCGGATTTTTTAAATTCCATTCACAGAAGCGGTAAAATTAAGATTTATGAAAAAATTAATTTTTTTTAACTACCACTTAGTAGTTTCACTATTCAACAAAATTTGAAGTTTTTCAGAAAAATGCCAAAATTTCACCTTAAGCTATAATTGATATTCCGAATTCAAAAATGATTTCTATTTTAAAAAATTACCAACATATATGTTGCATTAATTAATTTTATAATTAATTTCCGCTGTCACAACAAATAGCGTGTTTTTAAGAGATAATAACTATCAAAAGATTAACACTTGTTTATGTCTGGTGTAAATGTGAAATTACATCCAATGACCAAAATTGTATTGAATTGTAAAAATATATTCTAAATATACTTTAAAACCACTCAAATTAATAATTTATCACTATTAGTTATTTAGATTAAAAAAGTTGTTTTTAATTAAAATTTAGTAATTTCCACTATTCATCAGAAAATAAAAGTTATCCGAAAAGTACCAAAATTTCACCCTAAGCTAATTTTGATATTATGAATCCAAAAATGAATTCCATTTTGAAAAATAAAATTACAAAATTTCAAAAAGTGGTTATTACTATTCATAATGGCTAGTTTTAATAATATTTTAATAGTGTATTGTTGTTTAGTGAAACTCGTTATTGCGTACTACACACGCTATCGAGGAAGGTCGCGATTGCGTGTAATGCAAGGCAAATCAAGGATGCGTGTTGTGCAAGCTCCTTTTGGTGTAGCGTACAACATAAGACATTAGTGAAAATAAAAAGAATATTTTTCATAAAATCTCGGGGTGTTACATACTACCCCCCATAAAATGAATTTCGCCCTCGAAATATGTCGGGGTTATAAATGGTTTACTATTTGAAATTTTCATTAATAGAAACCCACATCGTAAAAAGGAATACCAAAACCAATATTTAAAAACGAAAGTATGAAACGTAACGGTTACCCAAATAAACTAATCGATTGGGTTCCACATAGGTAAAAAATATGGATATGGAAGAGAAATCTAACCATCATGTTCTGATGGAGAGTGGTAGAGAACATGGCTATGGAAAAGCCAGAAATTACAAAGCCATAAATTTGTGAAGATCTAGGGTACCATCTGATTCATCGGATATAAGGGTACTAGGACAACATTTTTGGTTTTCAAGATCGTTTCCCTAAAGTTGATGAGTTTGAATTAGAATAAATACTTACTTTTTTTGGTACAATCTCATTGTTGTTCATGCCTTGAACAATTTCTACTTCATCTCTTAAATAAATGAAGTTGAATTTGTTATTCGTGAAGTGTTAGCAGATCATGTGATAGAATGACGGGTCATTCCATCTGTCTCAAACAAAAGGTTAGAAAACATTATATACATAAGTTGATCTATAGTGAGATTAATCATATACGGTTCCTAAAATGGACTTATACTTCATATATCATACTGCTTAATATAATAAAACTAGTTTCTACTAAACAGGGTCTTCCTTTGGGCCAGTGGTAGGCGATAAAGGCCAGTCGCACTTCGGTTGTGGGTTCGATTCCCACAGCCTTGTCCGAAGTGATGGGCTATCGCCCGTCCTGCAGGTTATCCTTTTTCTAAAACTACATTACTATAACGTCCCATCAATAATACCGAAAAAAACTTCAATCCTTAAACAATACTAACTTATGTCCAACATAATCCATTTCAATATTTTGGCTTATCCATAATACTGCAGTCCACTCTCATAACATAGTGAAAACGATTACCAGAGATTTAATACCATCGTTGATCCCCATATATCATAAGATATGTTTTGTTGGTCACATTCCAAACATTCAAAGGCCGTAATCATGTATTCTCTTGAATACCCATTGAACCTTAGTGAAAAAATGAATGCAGTTAAAAGTTAACACTTTCCACATACCAAAATCCTCAGAATTCTATATACTCAAACCATGATATCACTTAGTCCTTATATCAATCATGAGCTCATGAATACTGTCAAATATTTCATTTTCTCGTTTTCCCTTCATTATGCGCATATCATTCTTTTTCCAAAAATATCTCAATCACTTTCCTTGGTTACTGGTATCATAAAATTATTGAAAACCACAATAGACCAATACATAAATATTCCAATATACCACGATACTATATACAAAACTATTTTGGAATCCCATTACATAAACTCTTAATCATTCAACCACATCGTTTTCATATTCAACATCGCCAATAGTGATCACATGTGACTTCCCTTTGTCCTTTGCCTTCAGTGGTTGCTCATGTTGATCATCACTAACCCTTGGATTAGGGCATTAATTAGCATAATGCCCCATTTCCTTGCACTTGAAGCATTGAAGTGTTGGTGGTGCGTTCTCTGCAGTGTTTTCTTTATTCACAACATTAGAAACCCTTTTTCCATTACCTCAACACTCAGCTGCTCGATGACCTTCTTTTCCACACTTAAAAAACTTTCTAGTACCTTTAAGACAATCTCCACCATGCTTCTTCCAAACTTTGTGCATAAGGAAACATTCGTCTTCTTTTCACCATTATTCTGAGATTTCTCCTTGAACTCCATCTTTCGTGTCTTGTAAAAACCATGAGATGGATATGTAACACCAACTTCCATTTCTACCTTGATAGCACAACACACAATTTCTTCATAGCTACTGATGTCTCTTATAGCTAATGCCCTTCGAAGACTTGGTTTTAAGCCACTGAAAAATCGATCAACTTTACTTTCAGGTTGGATGATAATGCCAGATGCATACCTTGCAAGTCTTGTAAAATTTGCTTCGTATATACCAACAGATTCATCATCCTTCTATTTTATCTCAAGAAACTCCTTTTCCATCTTTGTTCGAAGAATACGAGGGAAGTACTTATTGAAAAATAAGTTCTTCAACTCATCCCATTCCATGGACTCAATTTCATCCCTTTTCCTTGTATTCTTAATAAGATTCCACCATTGATCAGCATCACCTTCCAAACGATACACTGCTAAGATGACTTTATCATGTTTAGAACATTGAAGAACTGAAAATATCGTTTCAGTGGTACTAATCCATTGTTCAGCAACAAGTGGATCGGAAGACCCACTGAAAGAAGGTGGATGTTGCCTCATGAAGGACTCAATAAGAAAATTGTTCCCTTCTCTGCTCATTTGGAAGTCCAGAATGATTCATAGCTTGTGTAAGTATAGCAATAAGATTTTTCACTCCATCTCCCATAACATTTGTTTGTTCAGGAGGAAAATCATTTCATTGTCCATTGCATTGATCAACACGGTTCCTTCGGGTTCCAGCCATTGTCTAAAACCCAAAAAGAATAGTGTGAGAGGAAAAAATCATGCTAGGGAAAACAACATAATAAAGGGGGAGTACCGTCAATATCTAACATCTTAGGTTTAATTCTATGATCGTTAGCGTAATTCTAGTACTATAACCTATACGTATACTTAACCTTAGGGACATCCCTAGACATACCTTAGAAATATCTCTAGGGATCTCACTAACGTTTTTTCATCCTAGTTTCCAAAGGTTGACTAAACCTTTCCTCTGATACCAACTGTAACGACCCATACTTTACATACATTGTTAATACTTCAAAATTGAAGCATACTTATTACAACATATAACAAAACCATGAATGGACTGTATAGGTACAGTGTCTTTAGAAACTGGGAAACATAAACAACTGGTTCATAAAGTGTCTACACTGTCTCCCATTTATTTCATCATATCTATAGTCCCTTTTGGCATATCTTACTTAATAACCTTCTTCCTGACCTGGGGAAATAAAACATACAAAAGGGTGAGCTCAAATGCTCAGTAAGGGAAAACAAAAGAAATATCAATCACATCATATACATAAGCACATAACTTTTGGAAATATTAACCTGTAAAAGAGAGCATAATTTCATAACATGGGATAAATCATGGTAGTGAAATGTAATCACAATAACCACAACTTAAAACATGAAACTTTGTGGCATACACACATAATCATAGAGAATCATTTCTTGTTAGTCAAGACTCATTTCCAAGACTATCTTAGTGGACAGAGTCCCTTTCTGAACCGAGTCACCCTCGTTTTAGTCCTATTTCACTGAACCGGTATAACCTACTGTTCCAGCCATGTCTATCTCATGAGATACAAAATCTTTACCCAATGCATTGGATGGAGATATAGGTCACACCCATCTCATAATGATACCATTCTTATGTGTGCCAAAAAATCATAAATCATACATCATTACATAACCCATGTAATAAAAATGGGAATCTTAAACATCATGACATCATAAAACAATTCATATAAGATAAAGGAATTCATAAAAATAATTCCATCACAATATAATCAAATCAATGTAATAATAGGGATAAAAACAGAACCCTTTATTATCTTATATGGAAGATAATTTTGATAAAACACTTGAACTCCTTTCTTGAGGAAAATATCCTTTCTACTTCAAAAACATTTATCCTTTCATAACATGTCATACAATTTTAAACTAAAAGAAGTTGATTAAAAATAAACTTGAAAACTTGTAAAGGAAGATTCTTGGAAATAATGTTTTAAAAATCCATTCATGCCGTATAAGTTAAAAAAACATTCTTCGTACTTTTGTCGGAAAAGTCAAAAAGTACCTCGTACGAAAAACGACAAAAGATTCCTTTCATATCCTTTACTAAAAACTCATCGAAGGGTAATATTGGATTTAAAAAATTGCAGGTGGATGGAAATAATATTACATATTGAGGAAACATGGATGTGGATGATAAAATACACCCCAATAAATACCAAAGTATAAACAATCTCGGATAAAAATGAGATTATGATATTTCCCTTACCTTAGGTCCGAATTGCTTTGTAAGTGTCCGAAACTCCTATATAATGATTTAAATAATGTTATTTACTTATTGAAGAATCATTATTATTTTTATGATATCATATATTGTCATATTTTTAGCTTCTTAGTAATAATATTTCATTGCTACTTGTTATTCGGGTGCTTATAACTTTTTGTTCTTATGCGTGTTTTGTCGAATAAATTCTTATTATTTTCTTTAGGTTATAGATACCTCATTTCCAGAATGGTATTAGTGTAATATATATCATATTCATTCATTAAATTCATTTATATAATCATTATGAAATTAAGATCATGTAGAATGAGTCGCATCACATCGTGGAGACGGTATTCCGTACGTACGCACGAGCGATGATATTGTTCCCATGATCATGGAATTGTATTTAAGTGTATTTATACTATTTCCGTATCAATATAATTTTATAATAATCATATATAGTTACTCATTACACCATTATACCCATCCTTGTAAGGTGATGGTGAAAAATAGATTACACCACGGCGTGGAGACGGTATTCCGTACATACGCACGCGCGGTGATTTCATTTTTCCGTAGGATGGATAGTAGGTGAATTAGGGTTGTATCATATTTATAATAACATATCAGTATGTAAGTAATACTGATGTTATTACTTTATCATGAAACAACTAAAGAATAAGAAGTTGAAGAAGAAAGAAATTGAAAAGATTGGTAATGGATATTACCTCTTATTTGAAACGCCTCTTTGAATCCTCCACTAAGGGAACTAAGATTGGTCTTTGAAGAAGACCAAGACCTCTAGGATTATTCTAGGGAAGTGGAGAAGGGAATTTGGCAGGGGTTGGCCGAGCTTGAGTTCTCAAATTGGTGTGAGGAGGAGGGGGAGGAGGTGCCCTTTTATAAGGGAGGAGAGGGGCACCATAGGAATATCTCAAAATATTATTTTTTATTAATGTCAAAATCGGTTTACAATGGTTCCAAAGGGTCTTATTTCGAAGGTAATGTGGGGATGGGTCGAAATCCTATAAACCAATAGGATTTAGACAAGTTTAGGTTATTATATTAACCTTATCAATTAGATTTAACTCTAAGTTAACTAATTTAACTTTTACCGTGACTTTTTGTTTTCTTACACTATATGGTTAATACACTTACTATAACATGCCAAACGAACCCCAAGTTGTTCATTATTGAAATATATATCCTTATCTAAGTCATTTGACCGACCCTTAGATTTTTAGGAAGTAAATAACAATTAATAATATAATAGTTGTTTTAAAAACTAATTTACGTCAATTTTGACACTATTTGGTACATGATTTTTATGAAATTTTTAACAGAATGATAAGTTAAAACCAAGTTACTTAAATCAACAATAACATGTCATATTAACCTATAAAATTAGTTTAATTCATAAAAAGTCTCAAATTACATTTATTTGGGAATTTATAACATCAATTATGTTAATATTTTCATAAAAAGGTAATTACTGCATCATCGTTGTGTCATAAATAAATTAAATTATATAAAGTATAAAAATTACAAATAAAATAGAATTATGTAGGAAATCTTTTTAGATTTCTAATTAATATTTATAGTCTAAATTATATTATGTATAACCCTATATTAAAAATGTTTTAGTAAATAAACTTTGATTTTAACTCTTTTAACTATTCTTTGAATTAAGTAATAATAAATGTCCTAATCTAATCCAAGTGGGCCTAAATGATAATATTTTACACTTAAGGTTGTTTTTGGTCGAGATACACTTGTCCAATAGGATTAAGACATGTGTTAGGGTAATATTAATATCATTTTTACCCTTAATTACCCTATTTTCTTTTAACCATGGTAAATAAAAGTAAAAAGTTACTATTCACCAAAAATTATTTTCATCTCATTGAACCACATTTTACATACTGACATCAACCGTGTCTCCCGGATTTTTGAAATTCCATTCCCAGAAGCGGTAAAATTAAGATTTATGAAAAATTAATTTTTTTTAACTACCACATAGTAGTTTCACTATTCATCAAAAAATGAAGTTTTTCAGAAAAATGCCAAAATTTCACCCTAAGCTATAATTGATATTCCGAATTCAAAAATGATTTCTATTTTACAAAATTCCAATCATATAAGTTTCATTAATTAATTTTATAATTAATTTCCGCTGTCACAACAAATAGCGTGTTTTTAAGAGATAATAACTATCAAAAGATTAAAACTTGTTTATGTCTGGTGTAAATGTGAAATTACATCCAATGACCAACATTGTATTGAATTGTAAAAATATATTATAAATATACTTTAAAACCACTCAAATTAATAATTTATCACTATTAATTATTTCAATTAAAAAATTTGTTTTTAAATAAAACTTCGTAATTTTCACTATTCATCAGAAAATAATAGTTATCCGAAAAGTACAAAAATTTCACCCTAAGCTAATTTCGATATTATGAATCCAAAAATGAATTCCATCTTGAAAAATAAAATTACAAAATTTCAAAAAGTGGTTATTACTATTCATAACGGCTGGTTTTAATAATATTTTAATAGCGTATTGTTGTTTAGTGAAACTCGTTATTGTATACTACACACGCTATCGAGGAAGGTCGCGATTGCGTGTAATGCAAGGCAAATCAAGGATGCGTGTTGTATAAGCTCCTTTTGGTGTAGCGTACAACACAAGACATTATTGAAATTAAAAAGAATATTTTTCATAAAATCTCAGGGTGTTACAAGGATAATCCATCTCAATCAATACAAAACCAGGGTTTTTAGCCCAGTCTTCAATCTGATGAGCAATTGAAACAGTACCATGTCTGGTAGGATGATCCCCCTCAATCTGTGCATTCTCCTGTATATGTACATTAAAAGCATCCTCAGCAGGTAGGTCTTCCTCAGAATAATATTCCACAACCATCTCTAATTCAACAATAGGAGGCTCCTCATGAATAGGTGCAGGTCTATCAACTTCATCAATTTCCTCAGTAGGCATTGAGGAGTTCCCAATCAGTGGACTAAGAATCAAGCCAGCAGAATCAGATGCTTCAGTTTTAGATTCTCCTTCTTATTCATTCTCTGGGGCAGTCTTCTCATGAACTAAACTAGCTTGGTCTTCCTCATCAACTGCTACTTCTTCATTGCTTACCCCCAACACTGTTTCCTTTCTAGATGACACAACATCAGCAACTGGACTTGGAGGCAATTCTGGATCCCTTCCATCAGCTACAGAAGTGTCATCCTCATTAGTGTCATCACTATACTGAGGTTCCTCTTCATCAGGTCCTAGACCTGGATCCCTCCCATCCTTAGGCCTAGAAGGATGATCCATAGGATTAAACATATCATTCAACTTCCCTTCATCATTTACCCATTCTCTTCTCCACTGATTCGAATTAATCATCATGTATTTACAAATAGTTCTTGTGATGAAAAACAAGTTCATTACTACCATTGTCTCATCCTAAGACTCAGCTACTTCCTTCACTTTTTTCATAACGGAATTTATTTGGCCATGAATAAAGAATTGGACTTTGATTTGGGCCTGGTCATATCCTCAATCTGAATCATTAATAGTCTACATAGATTCACCTTAACACCATGTCTTAACAGCTGTACGAAATATATTTCTTGATTCCTTAAATTTTCAAAGTCCCCCCTTCTTAGAATAAACACATGTTGGATGAACTTGAAAGTCAATCTATTTTCTCCATCCATCTCTACAGCCACTACTTTCCTCTATTTTCCACTACTAGTGAGCTCATCCAATGCAATTTCAAAATCTAAAATGTCACTAGTAAGAGGAATTGTCTTTGAGCAATACCCAAAAATTCCTTCATGAGAGACTTTCAAACATTCATCCAATTCAATAAGGTAAAAAGATATTTCATTTCCATTCACAACTGAAACCATTCAACACCCCTCTTCAAATTTCCCAGAGTGCACAAACACATAGAACTCTTTTACCATCATGGAATAAT
Organism: Viscum album; assembly: GCA_963277665.1. Lineage (NCBI taxonomy): Eukaryota > Viridiplantae > Streptophyta > Magnoliopsida > Santalales > Viscaceae > Viscum > Viscum album. The sequence goes on along the minus strand of OY728153.1, from coordinate 394,476,292 downwards.
AGGGTCAATTGTTGTTTGTGAAGCATTCAATCCATCCCTTCACCTCTAATATCCTCAGAATCAATGACTTACTAGACATAATCCAGTCTTCACAATGTTCATTTTCTATTATAATTTCTCTATTCTATAAATTCGGGTTCACTACATTCCTTCCTAACCTTTTTCTAATGCCACTACCACTAGCTTTAGGTCCTATTTTCTGCTTCTTTGCACTCAGCTCAGCACTGTCATCCCTGAATATCAGGTGAATTATTCTTTCCATCTCTAATTTAAGAACATAGGGTTTTCGCAAAAAGTGGGGATTCGAGGAGTTGGGTTTGAGAGAGAGGAGTTCGCTGTGGATTGAAATGTGATATTGGATTAGTTTTTATCATCTAGGAATCGAAATGTGATAAAAACAATATACCGAACACAATAAATAATATTTGATAAATAAAATGAATAATTAGAGAGTGTAATACATATCGTTGATAACTATCAGTGATAACTATCAGTGTTCACCCTAAAGGTGAGATATGTCTACCGTTAAGGTTTCTAACGGTGAGGTTTTTAATAGTGAGGTTTCTAGCAATGAGGTTTCTAATGGTGAGATTTCTTATTATGAGGTGTCTAACTATGAGGTTTATAATATTGAGGTATCAAACAGTGTGGTTTCTAACAATGAGGAATCTAATAGTGAGGTTTATAACAGTGAGTATTTCTAACGGTGAGGATTTGGCTCTGCAAAGTCTATCATTCCTAACTCATGTCTAATATTCCCTAACCTATCTAAACATGAAGGTTTGGTGAATATTTCAACCAATTGCTTTTCAGTACCTATAAATTCATGATTTATATCATCATTCTGGTAATGATCTCACAAAAAATGGTTCCTTACATCAATGTGTTTGGTCCCACAGTGAGATACAAGATTCTTGGAAATGTTAATTACACTAGTGTTGTCACAATTTATAGATACATGTCTAAATTGATATCTGAAGTCCAATAATGTATGTTTCCTCCACAGAATTTTTGTACAACAACTACCAGTACCAATATATTCTACTTCAGTAGTAGATAATACAACAGAGTACTTATTTTTACTACACCATGATAGTAAGGTCTTACGTAGAATATGACATGTTCCAAAAGTGGTCTTTCTATCTAACTCGAAATGAGAAAAGTCAACATATGAATAACTTATTAAATCGAATTATTTTCATTTTGAATAAAATAATCCTATGTTATAAGTTTGTTTATTATATTTGAAAATTCTTTTAATAGCACGAAAGTGTGACTCTTTTGGATTAGCATGAAATCATTCACACATACACTCACTAAACATAATATCTAGCCGACCAGAAGTAAGGTATAGTATGCTCCTAATCATACCAATGTAGTTGGTTTGAAGCAATGGGTTTCCTGATTCATTAATATCCAACTTACAAATAGTACCCATAGGTGTTTCACATTCCTTAATATTATCTAAACCAAAACGTTTTAAAAGATCCTTTGTATATTTGATTTGATTTAAGATAATACCTTTTTTATTTTGAAAAACATGAAATCCAAGACAATATTTGAGTTTTCCCATTAAACTCATTTCAAATTCATTTTTCATACTCTTTGACAAATCAATACACAAAGAATTTTTGACGATCCACAAATAATATCATCCACTTAGATTTGTACTATAAAAACATCTTTGGAAATTATTTTAATAAAGAGATTTGGATCAGCAATCCCTTTAGAAAACCCTTTGGAAATAATAAAATTACTAAGTTTGTCTTACCAAGCTGATGGGGCTTTTTTTAAAACATATAAAGCTTCAAAAAATGTAAACACTCGATTTGGAAAATGAGGATTAGTAAATCTAAGTGGTTGTTCAACAAAATCATCTTCGATTAGAAAATAATTAAGGATATCCATTTTAATTCCCATTTGATATAACTTGGAAATCAGATGAGCGGCATAGGCAAGTAGTGTCCTAATAGCTTCTAATCAAGTTACAGGTGCAAAGGTATCCTCATAGTCTATTCCTTCCTCTTGACTATACCCTTGTGCAACTTGCCTTGCTTTGTTTCTAATGATATTTCCGGATTTATAAACATTATTCCTAAAAACCCATTTGGTTCATGTGGTCAAAGTGTCCTTAGGTCTATCAACTAATTCCCATACATTGTTTCATTGAAATTGATTGAATTCTTCTTGCATAGTCGTTACCCAAAATGCATCATTGATTGCATCATTGATATTTATAGGTTCTAACTACAAATGAAAGGCTTGAAGTTCAACCTGATTTCTTAGAAAAGCTCTAGTTTGGGTTCCTCTATCTAAATATCCTAAAAAATCATTTAAATGATGATTCTTTAGAATCCTAGTTGGTTTGGTAAAAGTAGGACTAGAAATTTCCAGTTCATCTCTATGCTCGGGATCACCAGGACCAGATTCTGGAATATTTCCAGAACTGGTTGTTTTTACAACAGCTGAACTGATTTTATCATTAAGGTCCACAATATACAGATCTTCTCGAAGATTTTCAAGAAAAGACTTGAGTTCATCGGGATCATTTTCATCAAATTTGATGTGAACAGATTCTTCCACATATTTGGTTCATTTGTTAAAGACTATATAAGAATTACAAGTTATATTGTAACCTAGAAGGATATCATCATCACTTTTAGAGGCAAATTTTTCGATATTAACTTTAGTATTAAGAATAAAGACTTTGCAACCAAAAAAAATGATGTAACTCACTTGATGTTTCCTATTATTCCACAATTTGTAAGGGATCTTTTTGAGAACTAGTCTAATCAAGACTCTATTTATAATATAACAAGATGTATTTAAATATTCTGTGCAAAAATAAATAGCCAGGTCATACTAATTAAGCATTATTATTGAAATTTCTTGAAGGGTTATATACCTTCTTTCTACTACACCATTCTGTTGAGGTGTCCTAGGGGAAGAGAAATTATGATTATAGACATTTTGTGGTCAATAGGTTTAAAAATCGTTATTTTCAAACTCACGGCCATGATCAATTCTTTGGGTCTTAATATTAAGTCCACTAAGCTTCTCTACAGACTTGGAGTACTTAATGAAATAGGAACAAGCTTCACTTTTGTGAGCATGAAAATATACCCATGTATATCTAGAAATTCATATACTATGACATAAACATAGTGCATCCCATTTAAACTAGAAACTCTAGAAGTTGCAAATAAATCCATGTGAAGCAACTCTAGAGGTTGAGAAGTTGAATCTTCATTCTTTTATTTGAATGAAACTTTTTGTTGCTTTCCCTTTTGACAAGGAGTACAAACATTGTATGATGGGAATTTTTGTTGATGTAGGTCTCTAACTAAATTTTTCATAGTCAGTTTCTTCTATGAATGAACATTGTAGTGTCCTAATCTTCTGTACCAAATCCAAGACTCTCTATGAAAAGAATTTAAACAAGTATACTTATTTTTCTAATGAATTTAAATCTACAGCAGAAATATTTTCATTTCTCAAGGTAGTAAATACTAAAACATTTTTTGAATTAAATACATTGCAAGAATAATTTTCAAATTTAACATTGAAACCATCATCACAAAAATGAGAAATACTTAACATTTTGTATTTTAATCCATCCACAAATAATAATTTAGAAATTAAAACGGAATCAGTGTTACCAATATGGATTAAGCCGATGATTTTTCCATTTGAATTATCACAAAAGGTGACAATCCCTCCATCATCCTAGATTAAGCTTTTGAAAAATGAGTAATCTCCAGTCATATGTCTTGAACATCCACTATCCACGTACCATGTCTTCTTTCATGAAATTTTTAAGTAGGTTTCATACAAAACATGTTTAGATAGAATAAGATTTTTGTTCCCAGATTTTCTTGTGTCTAGACAGGTTAGCAAGCACAACTTTTGGTACCCATATTTGTCTAATGGGTTTCATAAAATCAATAGATTCAAAATATTTTTAAAGATAAACTTTCTTTCATCTATAACTGAGTGAATATCTTGTTGAGACATAAGAGTTTCCAAAACTAGAACTAGCAGTATACTGTCTAGATTTAGAAATAAATATATTCTTTTTAATCTATCTATGTCCAGGCTGATAGCCTAAACCAGAAATATATTTTGTTGTTACTTGTTTTTCTATAATTTTAGTTAGAGTACTCTTTCCATTTGTGAACTTCTGCAAAACTATTCTATGTTTCAAATTGGAAAATTTATGTTGATTATTCTCCTCTAACAGTTGAGCATTTTTTTCATGTTTTATACTAAGATCAGATTTACAGTATTGGACAAGGCATACTGTTTCATTAATGATTTTTTCTTATCTTTCATCTCATTGCAGGTTTCCTATAGCATGTTACATTATTCAAATAATTATTCAGTAGACATGTTTTTATAATGAGAATCAAAATCATCTCTAGAATAATAAGAATTTAAAATAGGTGTATCCAATGTTACCTCAGATGTGTTTTTCATGAAACACATATTAGTTTTTTGAGATTTTTCATCCTGAGTGGAGTCAAAATCACTTGACCTGTCTTCTGAAGAAATCCAAGTTTCTTTCATAGATTTATTATATTTATTGTCCTTGTACTCGTATTTATTCTTGTATTTTATATTTTGGACAGTCAGTATATACGTGTCCTTTCATCTTGCATTCTTAATAGATCATGTCATCACTTTTATCATTCCTTTTCCAATCCTTATTTCAGTGACCTTTTTTGTCATACATTCCCTTATAGTTTGATTTTATGGAAAAAAAATTATTCCTATAGAATTTCTTGAATCTCCTGGCTATTTGATCCATCTCATCAACACTGTCAGATGCACTCTCTTCACTGCTTGAGCTATCACTTTCACTTTTAATTTTACCTTTGTCCTTATTTTTTGAAGTATATATTTTGAATGATATATACTTCTTCTTGGTTCATCATCTTCCTCTTTGTTTTCTTTTAGCTCTGCTTCATACATCATCAACTTACAAATTAGCTCCTTAACAGGTAGTTAACTTATGTCACATGATTCTCTTACTGAGACTGATGTGCCTCTCCATCTGTCTGGTAGACATCTTAGTTTCCTCGTGATTTTCTCTTTTGTAGGTATAACTATTAAATGTGAGCTCATTGTATTTTCAATTTCATTGAACCTGAGATACTTGTCAGAAATAGGTTCATGAGGCTTTATCTTAAAATTATCATACATAATAGTTTAATTATTCAATCTCATTTCCTTAACATTGGTCGTTCCCTCATGGGAAATAACCAAAGTATCCCATATTTCATAAGTAGTCTTACAAACAGATATTCAATTAGATTCTTTATCTCCTAAATCATAATATAGAGTAGACATTGCTTTAACATTATTATTGTAAGAAACTTTAGTATGTTCATTCCAAATAGTTCTTTCAGTTTCTGGATTCTTAAACTAAGTCTCTATAGTAGTCCAGATATCAAATCCCATACATTCTAAATGAATTTTCATTTTTAGTTTCCATTGGGCATAATTAACACCATTAAAGAAAGGTGTCCTCTTGGTAGCAGTACATTATCATCTATTATCCATAATTAGATGTTATAAAATATATTTTAAAAGAAAAAATTTAGAAACAACAGAAATTTTGAGATCTTTAAGGTACAACTAAAGTGACAGTTAAAAAACAGAGTATTTGGAAATCCTTTATTAGTAACAAACCGCTAATACCAAATATTTTTTGGAGTGGATACTCAAGAGGGGAGGTAAATTGAGTTTGAATTAAAATTTCTGTTAAAAAAATTATTATTAAAATCCCCCAAATTAAACAAAATTTAAACTGTAGTGAATTTATAAATATTGTAAGTTTTCAATTGGTTTCTCAAGAGATTGATTATTTCTCACTTAACTCAATCTGAGGATTAATTAACTTCTGAAATTAACTTACTTGCTAAAAAAAGTTATAAACACTTCCTAGTTTAATTATCAGTGATGCTTTAAAACAGATTTATATTTAATGTACATAGCACCACAATATTCGAAATAGTTTTAATCAAAATAATCAAGCACATCAGTTTTAAACAAGAGGTTCAGTCTCAAGCTGAGACT